>OY294067.1:108133493-108703493 GCA_958510875.1 Endomychus coccineus
AGGCTAAATTTTAAACTGATACAAACAAGAAAGAAAATGACGATCCAGTCTGTCGATGAGCAATGAGAACACACTCTCAGCCTCAAACGAAAGCTCTTCACTGTAAACAGTGCTTATTAAATATTACCGGCGCATTGTACGAAAAAGATCTACGAAACATGGAAGAACGAAATCTAGGCAAGGACAATGTATTCACATGTCTCAAATGAAGATCATGCACATCCTGTTTAAAGGTAAGCTTCTGTCTCAAGTAAAGTGGTGACGAGGTAGACAACAATTTACAAACAAACGTTGAGAAGTGGTAACTATATAACTGGTCAACGCTAAGCCATCTGAGCTCCTTTATCTTATGTGAGATGTGGTAAAACTTTGCAAAACCAAATACAAATCGAGTACATGTATTTACAACCTTCTGCAAACGATACCTGCATAGTTTGTCCAAACAGAAAATATACCACACTACATTAATGTAGTAGTGGAATAACTAAACAATCACAAAGTTTTTTTCGCATTTTGAAGTTAATGATATGGTAGTTAGAGTACATCAATTTAAGTGCAAGAAAGGCTTTTTTTTCACAACATTTGAGACATGCTCTCTAAATCTCAAGTTAGTGTCAAAAATAACGCCCAAATTTCTCCCTGTCTCCACGTACTTAATAAGCTCACCGTCAATCATCAACCTAAAGTTCTGCAGGATATGTGTTCTGCGGTTCCTAGGAAAAAATACCATATACATACACTTTTTTGACTCAGTTTAAGATTATTCTCACGCGCGTAAACAGAAATAGAAGCAAGTCACGATTCAAAGCAGCAGCAGCACGTATAACGTCCCCAGGTAAAAAGACAACGAATCTGAGTGTCATCAGCAAACATCTGCATCTTAGACTGCCGAATACTCTCAAACATATCGGTCGTATAGATCAGAAACAATAAGGAACCAAGCACAGAACCCTGCGGAACCCCAGAAGTAATATAACGAACCGAAGACCTTTCACCCCTGCATTCAACAACATGTGTCCTCTCACCAAGATAAGATATAAAAAAATTACAAACTGTTTCGCTGAAACCATAAAACCTCAACTTGGCTACTAGAAGGGAGTGGTCTAGCGTATCAAAGGCTTTTGAAAAATCTAATAATTCCAATGCAGATGCATGTTCTTGGTCTATACTTCTCATGATATCATCCACAATATTAGCCAAGACTGTTACCGTACTGTGGCCGCTTCTAAATCCAGATTGCAGATCCGAAACAATTCCTACTCTAGTAATATATGTGTAGATCTGTCTGTATAGAATCTTTTCCAGGACTTTACCATACAGTGGTATAATACTTATTGGTCTTAAATCGGAATATGACTCAGGATCACTGACTTTAGGCAAGGGCTTCACAATGGAAAGTTTCCATAAGGTCGGGAAGAATCCCATCTCCAGGCAGCAATGAATTATGTGTGTCAAATGTAACCAAATAGTGGGCAAACATAGTTTCAACATCTTGGAATTGATCCCATCGCTACCATAGACTTCCGAACCCATCCCTTGCACAACAGATCTAACCTCATCTGGCGTCGCAAGAACAAAATTGAAAGAATATTGGGCATCATATTTTCTACCTTTCAAGCTATTAACCATGTTGGGACAGTTATCTGGAGGGCTAAACACAACAAATATTATTAATTTCCTCAGGATGACTTAAGGTTGCCGGTATGTCAGCTGTACGAGTATATTTAATCTTGAGGTTACCCAAAGCTCTCCATAGCTGTTTAGTATCTTTCTCCCCATCAAGGTGGTTCAAATAGGCAATTTTTTCTCTTCTATAATTGCTCCCAATGTGAAATTACGTAACTGCTTATAGAAAATCCAGTCTTTTATTTGTTTATTAGCCCTGTATTTGCTCTGAGCTCTATCTCTCAACTTCATCATTTGTTTAATGGTATCCGTTATCCATGGAGCATAAAGCTTTGTGATAAGAGCAGATTTTAATGGAGCATGCTTATTAAAAAGCGTTAGTAAATTATAATTGAACCGTTCCACTCTACGATCAATGTTTGTCTCATAAAAAATGGCATCCCAGTCCGCAAGACATAAATCGAACTGAAAGTCACAATTCACATCTGACTCTGAGCAACACCGGTCGGTGATCCGATATAAGATCTGCGTTTAATGTACCAAACTCTGTAATAGCGATCTTCGCCCAAAAAACCTACTAGAGGTAATTTTTGCAACAAAATTATAAATTATATATTATTTTCCAAATTTCTCATCTGGAGGGAGTTTCCCGAGAAAACTAACTGCGAAATCGTGATCAGCGACCCAAAAACATACTGGGGGTCATTTTCGGCTCTTAATTCATTAATTATCTACACTTTTGGATTGTTTTTATAAGAATGCTCCTCTAAGGGGTTGAAACCCCGTTTTGGGGGAGTAGAAAGGTCGACCCCCCCGGTCTTGGTAGTCATGAATAATGTATGGGGTATTAGGAACAAAATGCAAAAAAAATTTTGGAATTCTAGCTTACTATATTTTTTTTTATTATGGTCTTTTTCCGTACTTATTGCCTGGACTATAACGCGCGTGGGTTCGGAAATTATTTAACTAAGACCATAAGACACCATGCATTGACCAAGTGGGTTATTCAAATAGTGATCAATGTTTACATCACCCGTCACAATAATATCGTCAAACTGAGGTCAAACGAAAGACATAATATCCATTTGTTCAATAAACGAACAAGATATTCTCAGAATTTATTATAGTGGGGTCATTCTGGCGAAAAAAGGTTGATTTAGGGAAAAATATACGCTGGTTAAGGATATATAAAATATGTTTTTAATACCGGAAAAAATATAAATCCCAGTTTTTGGAAAATTTTGTGAAAATCTACCGTTTTTAAAGTATCGCGAGGATTTTTTTTTTTTGACGACTCAATTTATCCAACCTTTTCTAAATATGAATTCTCATATATATCTCAGGCTACTGCCACGAATTTTTTTTAGAATATTTTATTCATCCCCTAGCTTGTTGTTAATGATAACGTTTGATAGCCTGGTCAAAAATGGACGAAAATAGGTCTATTGCGATTTTATAGTCGATTCTTATAGACGGAGAGTTGACTACATAAAAAAATGTTTGAATCAGGTACACGGTTGATTTATATTAAAAAAGAAACCTTTGGTATAGCCGAACATAAATTTGCTTGTCTGCCATCGCGAAGCTGGGGCGTACAGCGGGGGCGTGCGGTTAAACATGACAAATTTAGGGTAAATTTAGGGGAACAAAAACAGGGATGAGCCTTCTGAAAAATACTCCATTTTGCCATTCATTGTCTTTGCGTCATTTAGTACCAAATATATTTTTTGAAACTATTGAATTTGGATGCAAGCAGAACCAGTAAGTAGTTACTTTATTTTTCTTCAAACATTTGGTAAACTCTACAACAGTTCGTCAATTAAAAATTACAAATAATTTATATTATTTGATATAATAAGTAAACATCTAAAAAATTGGTTTGTAATACAGTTTATTGTATCAAATGGGTAGTGGTATTCAAAAACCATGGAAGTCTGCTTAACGTGACAATCATGGCTCGACCTTGAGCCATGACGTCATTTCTGTGTTTCGCCGAACAAACCATATTCAGTTTGTATTTAAAGATTTAAATTTATCTCCGAGTTGCTCTCTTAACGAATTAATGTTTAGCCCATTGGGGGATACTCTCAAGTTTCACTGCTCAATAGATTTGGTCTTGTTAGCATGGAGACACGGCTTCAAACCTTGGTTGAGTTATTCCTGTGCTAACTGGTGAATGATATGGTGGACAATCCAGGGTTATTTGTACACTTGTATTTTCACACAGCTAGACTCGGAACAAGACATCCCCTAACTTTTTGTTTACAGATCCCTCGTACCGACTTGTTTTCTTTCTCCAATGTATCAATTTTGCCATGCCTATGTACCTATTCAGGGCTCTCTTGATAAATAAAAAAAAATGTTGAATGTTAAGTATTTTCACTTTTTCTTTCATGCGTTAATTTCATCTTGTCATTCTATCTTCTAAGTGGTAGCCGTTGATTAGTATATTATTATTTTTAACTGTATTGTAACTAAAAGATACTCATTTCTGTTTCATTTATTTTCAAAACTGAACTGTATAATGTCTGCGGATTATTGTCTAATAGGAAGTTGTAGGTTATTTTTGCATCATGAAAATAAGAAATTTTATTTTATTACTACATTCTGTTTCAGTACGCTATAACGGTTATTGTTATTATCTCGTGAATAACGGAGAATTTATTCTCTAGGCAACAACGCAAATAGCATTGACTATTGCATTCAGTTCAAGGAAAAACTTGAAGGAAAGGATGAAAGTTCGCGCTGTAAGGTACTAATTTGAGTGTTCATAACTCGGAAACTAATACTTATACATAGCGAGTCATATATGCGAGAATGATTGTTCTTCGCTGATATATGCTACTTCAATTCACTCTGAACATGATAATTTGGTATTCTAATAGTTAAAATTCAAATACTCAAATGAAATTAATGTTAAGGTCTAGATCGATCAGTCAGATTATAAACAGATAGTTCCAGACCGATGTTTAGTTCTTCTCATAGATATCATCAGTAGAACGAGTAAGTTTGTATAACGTTACTGAACGATCCTCTATCGAAGGTATACATACACGACTAATAGAATAATAAAGAGTCCAAATTTATTTAACGCCATACATGAGTCCCATCACTATCCCACTAATAATTTGGTCTCTATTAGCCGGTTATGTATAACCTTCGACAGAGGATCGTTCAGTAACGTTACAAAGTTTCTCGTTCTATTGATGAGTTCCATGAGAAGAGCGAAACAGCTGTCTAGAACTATTAGTTTGTAATGCTACTGATCGATCTAGACTAGAAAGGCATTATCATATATACATAGTGTCATCATTAAAGTCCGCACCACATGGAAATAAAAAAAAACAGTTTAAGGTTTAAATCAGCGCAAAAACTACATTGACATCAATTGTGTAAAAGCGATCTTCGTTAGCTGTCGCAATTTGATATTTGTTGCATAAAGTGGCGGATAGTGGTATTTCTAAATCGAATTTGAAAAAAATTTATTGGCAAAAGATATTTCTACTGCAATTTTATGTACGTGTGAAAATTTTCAAAAGTCTAGGATGAAGTCGCGATTTTTGATATTTTTATCTAATAAAATATTTCTTACAAATCCAAAGTTTACTTAACTGGTAAAAATTAATTTATTTGTGTAATATTTACCGTCACATGTCAGTCTATGATAAATATTTTATTCACTTTCCATATTTTTATAAACTAAATTGCAACCATAGAAAATGTTGACACGAGCGGTGCAAAGTTCCAACAGTTTAATCATTCTTTTAAAAAGACACGAGTATTTAATCTTATGAAATATTAAATGCATGTAGCGAAACTGTCAAAAGAGTTAGTTTTCTGGAAACATAAATATCTTGTAATTAGTAAATTATTAACACAGCAAGTTGGCCATGGTAAACAAGTTGCAAGTTAGTAGCATTGTTAATCACTATACTTCTAAAATCACCTTAGAAGTAGGAATATCATTTAATTCAATTGAATTTTTCAAACACTAAAACTTATTATAAACAATTAAATGATAGGTAAACAAAAACTACACAATTCTAAATACATCTCAGTATGGTGTCCTTCACGCTCAATCAAATAATAATTTGCTCTAATTTGAACCTAAAACTGTTTCTGACATAAATTTTAACCAATTTCAAATAGTAAAACAGTAAAATAATTCGGATTTGTGATGTGGAGAATTCTCAATAAAAGATCAAATGAAATATGTTACTGAAAACAACTCTAAAATTACTTTCCACTGATTATAATCATATAGTATATTGGAATGTGCGTTGTGAAATAATTTATTATTTGAGTAGACAGATCCCATTGCCAATTTCTAGAACAATGTTCATTGATAATCGGCCAATTGGCTTGAAGATACAATTGATTTCTCATTTAGACTTCAAACGCATCGATATACAATTGATTGCTCATTTAGGCTTAAAAAGCATCAATTGGGCAATGTTATCTGCAAATTTTTCCAAATCGCATAAGTTTGAAATATTCTTACTCGATCCATAGGTCGAATAATATATGGATTCATTTGAAACAACGCTAGATTCATCATAACTAAATATTGTACAACTTCAACTTGATATTGACTTAATTGACAGAAAGTAATATTGAGCTGATCGCCAAAGAATGTACCTCTCTTATAATGTATGACCTGAACTGTTCCGTGAGAAGTTCCATCTCGAAGAAAATGAGAAATAAACCCAAAGTAGACATACAGGGGAATATTTCAGGCTTATGAAAGGCAAAATGCTCTTTTTTGTTTACAACAGAGAGCAAATAATTTCTTCTGAGTCAAAGAAAATGGGCTCAATCAGATAACTGTTTTGCTATGAGAAACCGCAATAGCAACCAAATTAGCATTGCTAATGAAAATACTGTAGTCTCTGTAAATGAAGGAAAAAGAAAAGGAAGAAAATGTTTTTGGTATTGCGAAGCGATTTTTTGATTATGTATCAGAAATAATCTGAAAATTCCCTTAGAGTTATGTTTCATAAGAAAAGCCTCATAGGTCTAACCCACGGTCGTATATACAGGTCTGGGAACTCGAGCCTGTTTCCTATGTGAGAAGTGAGTCCGCTAAGCGTCAGCTATTGCATAGTACCAAAAGGGTGGCGCATGAGTGGAGGAATGATCTCTGGCACGTATACGACCGTGTTCTCTGGCACGTATACGACCGTGTTCTCTGGCAAGTGTCATTGTTGACTTGTAAACACAAGGAATACCGGCGTTTTTAGAAAAAAATTACGAAACCGTGCATTGTGCCGAAATGCAAAACGGGGTACAAAAGTGTAAAGCAAGAAACTTCTGTTTTTAAAGTGCCGAAAGATGCGGAAATGCGAAAAAAGTGGATGCTTGCGATTCCGGAAAGAAATCGTTTCAATCAGGAGGTCTTTTATGTGTGCGTCATGTATAACGAAAACGGGGAAGTTATTTTTTAAGGTGAGTAATACATTTTGACAAGAGTAACAGTTCTAGTCCTCTCTTGAATCAGAATAGTAAATATTGCGTTACGAGAAAAATTATTTTACTCAATAATGTGATTGTTGCCATACTTCGATCCAAAAGCTAGCTGGTGGCTGAGCGAGGAACTACGAGTGTGGCGACATGTAAGAGACTCATGTCAAACAATAGACTTCCCAGACCTGTATGTACGACCGTGGTCTCACCTACAATAAGGCACCGATAAAAGATTGGGTTGATTGGATTAATAAAAAAAATTGTAAAATTTATGGCAAAAATTATTCATACATGTCTTAATATTCTATGCAATTCGGAATACTAAAAAAATTTTATGGGTTCAAATCGTAAGACTTATTATCCCTCTGAGAGATAACACGATCAGGAAATTTTGTTTGAATTTAAGTAACATCAAATCATTAGTTTCATTGAAAGAAATCGCTTAAAGTCATCCGATCGTTAACGGACACAGCCTGCTTTAAAGAAGGCTGCGGTACGGGCAAATGACTTCTCAAGGCCAAGTATGTACATTTTTGTGGATACATTCAATTTTCTTCAATAACATGTTGATTTCCACTACCCCAGATGCTACAATATTGTCAATTCACAAAGCCATTTAAATGAAAATAAGCATCATCAAACTTTTAAATTAAATAAAACATAAAAATCATGAAAGTGGCCTTATTAGAAATATAGTTTTATGCCATTATTGTTTAAATATGGTTTGAGGCATATTAGCGCCGCAATTGGCTCGAATGAAGCGCAATCTGAAAACCCAATTCTCGACCACTATTTTGAACAGCTGTATATTGGAAAAAACGCGGCGAATGTTGGCTTCCAAGTGGTCCAATGTCTGTGGTTTATCGGCGTAAACTTCAATTGTTGCATGAGATGGATCTTGTGCTCGTAAACCAAGATAGCCGCGCCAGAAAATATTCAATTTTGGAACGTGTTATAACACTTTGGTGTTTGGTGCTAGTCGGAGAGGGTCCCTTGGCGATCAATATTCAATAAATGCCAACATTTTTTTTCATGCAGTTGGCAGCACTAGCAGCTTTAGTTATGACCAAAATTGGAACGTGGTATAACACTTTATGACCAGGCGGAAATTTTTTGTTATCAATGCATATTACTTATACATATTAATTTTGGCCATGTTTTGATCTTTTTGCCGAAAATTGGCCAATTCGTCTGAAAAAAAAATGTTGGCAGCTCCATCAACTTGTAGTTTTTATGTAAAAGAAAAGCTTGTGTGAGTGCCAACATTTTCTTTCATGTTTAACCCCTGGCGAGGGGAGATAATATGATAAATATTTTGATCATTCAAATGTGTGACCAAGATTATTTTTTGGTCCATTCTGGGCTGAAAATACCAAGTATTTGGAGTAACTGCGATTATAATTATTTGGGGGGTTAACATGAAAGAAAATGTTGGCACTGACACAAGCTTTCCTTTTAGAAAAAAACTATAAGTTGATGGAGGTGCCAACATTTTTTTTTTCAATTTCAGACGATTTGGCCAATTTTTGGCAAATGACCAATTTCTTTAAAATGGACGCATAGAAAATGTTGGCGTATGGTTTTCGAGTAAAGAGCATTGATAACAAAAATTTTCCGCCTGGTAAGAAAGTGTTATACCACGTTCCAATTGTGGTCATAACTAAAGCTGCCAGTGCTGCCAACTGCATGGAAAAAAAATGTTGGCATTTATTGAATATTGATCGCCAAGGGACCCTCTTCGACTAGCACCAAACACCAAAGTGTTGTAACACGTTCCAAAATTGAATATTTTCTGGGGCGGGATGGGAGGTCCAACTTACATAGGATAAAATACTCAGATTAATAATTGCTAAAACATAACCCCTATGCCAACATGTTATATCTCAGACCCAAAAAATGTATCTATCTCCTAGACTATTACTACACTACTCAATTTTGATTGAATAACAAACTTTTTCATCAAATTTCATTTTTGTATATATTTTGATGTTATCTTCAATCACAATCAGTATTCCTTATTTGCATCGTCCTGAATCTCGTACTATAAACATATTATAGCTAACTATAATTATATTTTTATTGAAATTTACATTTTAACAATAAAATTCAGAATAATTTTAGCTTCATTTTTAGCAATTAAATAATCAAAAAAAAATTGTGATATTTATCATAATATTACAATAGGTATGTAACTTTTTTATGAAAATAATTTTCATTTGTATCTTTCGTAATATCTGAAGATCGGGTGCAATAATAGACCCCGAAACAGGTAGTACATACTCTCTAGGGGTTGCGAGAAATTATCTTTTTTTCTATTTTTGAATTAATATCTTGAGAACTCAGAATAATGCCTACAACTCACGAACGTAATTTTGTATTTGGAAATACCGTAGACCGAAAATCTAATAATTTTTTATTTTCAAAAAAGCTTCCACATTGGATTTAAACTCAGGATTTCCAGGATTCTCCATTCCTGAGGTTATTTCGCCGGAACTCCATAAGTATGCATGTGTAAATAAATACTACTTTGCACTGAAAGTATTTTTCACAGTAATAGCGTTGATTGAAATCAACGGTAATAGCATAGAGATCGGCATATTGCCTCTACTGCCTACCACGCTTTTATAGAGCGTATGCGATACGGCATAATACTATGGAGAAACTTATTTAAATTCAAAAAAATATTGTGATGTAAGCTCAATAATGATATTGCCGCACTCAATCAATCTGGGGGTAACCTTGTGTACTCTGTATATTTATGAAAGTACATATTATGTTCGTTAATTATAATGAGCCTCCATTCGAAGAAAACACTCGAAGTATGAGCATAATATACAAGGTAAAAAGGCATCTTAAAGGATAAAAGTTCAACATCAAAGCAAAATCTTACAATTTCTTATAAAAGAGACTCATTATGTAATAGATAAATAATTTGATGCTAGGGATCTTGAACTATGACTTTGTACTTGAAGAATTTATACTTGTCCTGTGGACGTAAATTTTACTGAATTATAACATTTGTAGCTTTTCATCAAATTTTAATTATTAATTAATTAATGTTGCGTTTAGGTACGAGGACATTCCGAACAATTTCCAGTCCAAGTAATATTTTTACGTTTACAAGAAATTAATATGATTGAGAAATTAAATTATGATGTCGGTTATACTTTATTTAGTCACTAAATTAGTGTAATAATAAAATGTGTAACATGTGATCAACAATATAATGTACTTATAATACATAAATTTTACATAACACTCTGAAGTAAAACATTGACAATTTATACATAATAACATATTTTATGGATTGTGTCTATATATTTGAAACAACTTTAACAAAATGGAGGGTAGTTATCTGTTGTTGTTCCATATCTAACAATAATGTTTGCAAAAAATCTCGTCCCCGAATTGTGGCGGAGTTTTTAGATTTAGAAGGAGTACCTACACTATTACATTTTATGTATAACTTCTATTCGAAATTTTAACAAAACATCCATGAAATAAAAAATATTCGGTGAACTATAATGAAAAGAGTTATTTAAATGAGTGTAACAGGACTTGCAAGCGTTCGTGGTTTTATTTAGAGTTGAAGAAGCTTCAGCCCAAATGTGGGGTGGAAAAGTGGCTTCGTCGGATATAAAATAATTCACCAAATAATCAGCAAAACCCGTCACTTGGTTTTATCGCAAACAACTCAAAAACAAAAAAAAACGTATACCAGATTTGGATTTGAAAATACCATACCAAAACAATATGTAAGACACTTTTTTTATATTCACCACTTAACCCCAACTTTTGTATTTTACGCCACCAAGACTGAGTAAGATGGAAGCGGCAACCAATAATTGTAACGTTATCCCACACTTTATGAACTGCATTATGAATGGCAATTTCAAGATCAACCACTACTTTCTGAGGAATAAAACTAGAGTTGTTAAGAGTACAAATAAACTCAATTTTTTCCAAACAGAGTATAAGTTTCTTCTGATTTGTTTTTCATTAAACTAGACCCTAGCTTATACCGGCTTCAAAGGAGGTATCAGTACACCAGACGGAATGTATAAACTTACATCACAGGTAACACAAAACCTAAATGACAATAATAAATACATAGCTGTCTTTATAGACTTAGCGAAGGCTTTCGACACTACCCCTGATAAACTATTTGAGGTATTGTCACACTATGGTATTAGAGAAATTGTTTTAGAGGTATTTCAGAATTATCTAACAGATTGAAAACAAAACCTCAGAATAAATAAAACTATAAGTGATCCACTAACTATTAAAACCGGCATACCACAAGGAACAGAACCTATATAAATTCTCTTTTAGACCTAGATATCCATGGAAAAATATTATTTTATGCTGATGATACAGTGCTCATTTTTGCAGGAAAAACCTGGAATCAAACGAAATATAAGGTTATTGAAGGAATGATAAAGACTGAAAACTGGCTTAATACTTTTAAACTATCATTAAATATTCAAAAAACCCATTATATTGCATTTTCAGTTACTTCGGTTAATCGTCCTGAATTTAATATCATTGAAATAAATAATTCTAACAAAATATCTGAGAATGAGAAAATTAGATATTTAGGAATTATCATAGATCAACATCTTAAATGGCTACCACACATAGAATATCTTAACAATAGGATCAGAAGATTAGTTCACAAATTTTATATCATGAAAAATGTTATAAGCAAAAAATTACTAATTCTGATCTATAAATCTCTTAATGAATCAATTCTACGCTTTGGTATTATTGTATGGGGAGGAACATATGAAAAAAATCTACATTATTTACAAGTGATACAAAACTTTATTATAAAAATCATTTTAAAAAAGAGAAGATTATTCCCTTCCAAATTGCTATATAACGACCAACTATGTTCTGTACGAACTATTTACATAATTTCAATATGTGTGTATTTCCATAAAAATAAAAAAAACTCAAAATATTTATAAACCATACACATGAAACAGTAATCAAAACAAATAAACATATAAAAATTCCTCTAAGTCACAAAAATATAAATCTGAAATTCATTAATTATCTTGCACCAAAAACATACAATTTATTACCATTGGAAATAAGAAATATAAATTACCGCTGTTCTTAAAAAAAATTAAAATATATTTCCCGTAATATTGAACAATTCTGAACATTACTTATACTCACCATTGAATCGTTTTATTTTGTTTATATTTAGTTTATATCACATTACCTATGTGATTATCAAAAAAAAGAAAAATTTTAAAACGTTATCGTCGCGCATACAAGTGTCCTGCACTTAGGCGCCTATCCGTTGAAATATTGTTGTTTTTGTATATGTATATGCATGTGTGTATATGTATATCATTAATAAATAATAAATAAATAATTTATATAACTTGTATGGTAAATAGTTGTGTGAAAAATGTTGTGAAGTATTGGAATGTGCCATCCGACTTATTCCATTTCGGAAATCATTATCCAGAACAAAATTTTCCTCTCTTGACGTTTTGTACGAATGTTCTTGCAGATAACGGTGAACTTCGTTGACAGAGCGAGGCAAAGTAGGTAATGTTTCGAGGGGAAACCATTTGAAGCTAATTCTTTATGCAATATTTTAGTTGGTCTCAGGTTCTTCTTCCGCTTTTCTTTTGCAGGCAACACTAAGAACTTGTCTAACAATTTTTTCTTCAGGTTCGTGATTATTTTGATTTTTAAATGTTGTTACAACAAAACTTACATTTAGGCCGTTTGATGCACCTCCACACAGTTTCATTACTTGAAGATCGATGTTTAGAAAACTTATAATTTTCGTACACTATGTTTCCGCGTTCACTAATACTTTCATTCACAAACGACATTTTAAATTTTGAAAAGAATGTTAACTATTACTCATTAGCACGTACAACACGAAAAAAATAATGAATATAAGTTTGGAAACAAGCCCCTTTCTAGCCTTAATAAGCAATAAATATCCAATTAGCCGAAATGATCAAGATCCTCTGATCTTTCCTGTTCTTACCAAAGAAAGCTATGTGTGACGAGTTTCAGGCACTCTTAAAATTTACCTTAGACCTTGACCGGTCCCCGTAATCAAATTGTGACGAATATCATGCCGTCCATAAGATTTGATTCATTTTAGAAGAACGAATCTCATTCGTCAACTTCAAAGGGTTATTCCCTGCTATTTTGAAATACAGCAATTAATATTATCATTAACCTATTTTGTCACTAAGGTTCTGTGATTGTTATTCACACAATTATGAAACAACATATCAAATAACTAATATTCTAAAATGAAAGTTAAAGAATACCGAAATAGATGTATAAAAAATGTTTAAGAAAGTCTGGAAACTTGAAGACAAATTCAAGTATTTTAGAATAAAAGTTTGCCTGTTCATTTGTTCTATAAATAAATAGGAACTAAGTAAGAGTTTGAGAAATTGTCGATATATTACGAAGACCTGAATTAGATAATTTATTATTATTCAATGGATAAAATGTTATCAATAAAAGTACGCATTGTTACGGTTCTCGATCAAACCAGTGCATTGATTAATCTACTTTTACTGAATGATTTTACATAATTGGAAACCGCAGATTTTATTAGAAATTGTAAGAAGGAAGTAGACCAATCTAGTGAACCAGCGCACTATTTTTAAAACAAGGTTGAAGACTTGCCAGTTGTATGGGTGCTTAATATATTTTGGAAACAATATTTCCTGTTTATGCTGAAATCGACGAATTTCGCTTTATTATTCCCTAGGTACTATTGTCGCATAAACAAAAAGCTTCTCGTTTGCAATATTTTTAGAACCGTTTGTTATGCAATTGAAATAACAAGATTCAATAACTGTATACGTGTAACTGAAAATATATATTAAAACTTTCCAACGAAGAGTCGCAAGTTTTGATGTTTCTGTGCTTGAAATTTTGAGAATAATTGGCAATTGGGTGTAGCTAAAATTTTCTGAATGTTTATTTAACAGTAAGCTTATCGAGCTTTTTGAATTACAATAGCATGATTCCAAAACTAGTAAATAAACCTTAAGTCGAGTTTTACAATTGACATTATTTATTACGTATTAATCCCAACGATTGTAAAAAGTATAAATATGTTTTTAGTCAAGCGCATTAGTGTGATATCTCCTTTAATATAAATGATATGAAATAAAGTTATGCACGAAAATAGTACACACATCTGTAAACTTCACATTTTAAAATTATTTTCGTGTATACATGAATACCAGGGTGAACCAAACATATATTTTCTTTCGAATTTGGATTACGCTCATTTTCCCCATACTTACTTGCATTAAGTAAAGGGTTTCACATAATTAAGTATAATAATAACTTTTTTGATAAAATATACAATTAGTTGATATAAATTATAACACAACAACAATAAAGTTGATTCAACACATAAGTTCTTTAATTTGAACTTGTATGTGCAAAAATAATCCTGGATCAGATGGAATTACTCCAGTTATTCTCAAATTAATTGCAAATAACATACTAAGCCCTCTAACAAGACTAATAAATTTATCTTTTCTGACTGGCAAGTTTCCAAATATTTTTAAAAAAGCTGTCATTAAACCATTGCACAAAGGTGGAGACAGGCAAGAACTTAGTAATTACCGTCCTATTTCCTTGATCTCAAATTTGGCTAAGGTATTTGAGAAAGCGATTGCTACCAGAATAACAAAATACTTAAACAAACTGAATTTCTTATCAGAAAACCAGTTTGGGTTTAGAGCCAACAGATCTACTCAGGATGCTTTACTTCTTTTAACAACCAAAGTGTATAGTAATCTCAATATTTCAAAGCCAGCTATTTCAATATTTTTCGACCTTGCGAAAGCCTTTGACACCATTAATCACAAGAGATTGCTCAGTAAGCTTGATAGAATAGGTTTCCGAGGGAACTCTCTCAATCTCATTCAAAGTTACTTATTAAATAGAGAACAAATTGTTGAGATTGATGGAGAGATAAGTAGGCCTCTCACTGTTACATGTGGCGTGCCACAGGGGACAGTGCTTGGACCTCTTCTCTTCATCATTTACATCAATGACTTAGCATCTCAAATAGAGATTGATGGTGTCAAAATTATAATATATGCAGACGATACTGTAATTATTGTTGAAGGTGATTCTTGGGAAAATGCTACTGTTAAAGCTGAATGTTGTTTAAGAATTATAAATGCCTGGCTTGATAAGAACCTTCTAAAGCTGAATACAGATAAAACAAAGTTTATATGTTTCACCTCCTATGAAAAATATTTACCCGATTTAACCGATTTGACAATACATGCATATGATTGTGCCTCACATAACTGCTCATGTTCAAAAATAAATAGGGTAAAATACATAAAATATTTAGGAATCACATTAGCTGCTCATTTGAGGTGGGAACGTCATATAGAACTACTCACAAACCGTATAAAGAAGCTTCTATATCTATTTAAAACTTTAAAAAATATTCTACCTGGTAAATTTCTGAAAAACACGTATTACGCTATAGTGCAGTCCTTAATAACATACGGTATTTTAGCATGGGGAGGAACATTCAAAACTAAACTAAACTGCTTAAATGTGATTCAAAAAAGAGTTATTAAAATCATTTTAAACAAACCTCAACTATTTTCTAGTAGTGTTTTATTCAAGCAATTCCTAGTATTTACCGTAAAAGAGTTATATTCTTGAACTGTTGAAATTTTATTACAAAAATAAAAATATCATTATTTCTTCTTCCCATAATTATTATACAAGATCAGTATCAGAGTGTCAATGCATTCCATTAAAGACAAATAAAACTATTCTGCAGAAGCGTCATTTATTCTACCTACCAAAAATGTACAACATTCTTCCTAACAACTTGAAGTTTTTTGATAAGAATATCAAATTATTCATCAGATGTGTGAAAAAATGGATAGTAAATACAAAAGCTAGTTTGGATGAAATGTTTACGTAATTCTATTATACAACAATATTGTTCTTTTTTGTTGAATTAAAGGTTTGTTTTTTTTATATTACCTAAAATTAACTAATTATATTTAATTTATTTTTATTTCTATATTTACTTTTTATTTTAATTATATTTTTTTCCAATGTCTCATACTCAAGCCAATGCGGCTTAAATGGGAAAACAAATATGTCAAAAATAATACATAACTATGTATGAATTTAGATTAAAGACAACAAATTTGTATTAAGGGGAAAAAAAAATAAATTTATTATTATTATTATTATTTTTTATTATTTTAATAGAAATCAATTAAATTGACTGTTCGCGATTTCATTAAAATAGTATGTATGATACATCACGACAATTTATTATAATTTTAAAGAGTATTATAAACATTTCAACTTAACATGATATGCCAAGTACAGTAAAATAAATGAGTATTCAGCAAACATTGTATTAACCTTAGATGAATAATAGTTATTATTCATCTAAGGTATTAATAGCACAAGAAAAAATATGTTGAAATATATAGCATATTGCCAGCGTATGGTTAATAAGTGACTAAACACTTGCTTCAACCAAACACTAATATAAGTATAGCCACTATTTATTAAAATACAATTTAAAATTTAAACATAAAGATAAAATAGAGGCGGTTTGAAAAGGAGTGGTTAATAAGTGAATAAACACTTGTTTTAACCAAACAGGGTAAATATTTACATAAGTTTATGTCAATCTAAAATAAATTGATATTTATTTCTGGGGATTTGTAATAAATGCGATTTGAATTTGCTTTTGAATGATTTCATACCTACAATTTGTTTAAATTCCTCTGGAATTGAATTATAAATTTTAGGTGCTAAGTAGGAGAAAGATTTCTGCCCCAATGTTTTATTCATATGTGGAATAACAAAGTGATGTTTAATTCTAGTATTGTAGTTAAGTGTAGGTAGGTTTGAGTTATTTTTTAACCCATGATATATCACCCAAATAGATAAATAAAACAATTGCCTAATATCTAAGACATTTGCTTCCTTGAAAACTTTGTCACTTGAATAGGTTTGAACTTTTGAGAATATAATTTTTAAGAATCTTTTTTGAATCACTTCCAGTAGATGTATATATGTTTTCAAGGCTGCTCCCCACACGGATATACCATATCTGAGGTGGCTTTGGACCAGAGCATGATACAAAGTTAATAATTGCTTAATGGGAAACATCGTTTTAAGGAACTTGAACTTGTATAATATACATTGCAGTTTACGTACTACGTATTGTATATGAGTGTCCCACTTCAGGGAAGAATCAATATGAATTCCCAAATATTTAATACCATTTTTCGAAGGAATGATATGTTCTTGCTTAGAATCTACTAATTTTAAATGGTCAAATTCAGGACCAGACAATTTACTACTCATTAATGGAACATAGCCAGTTTTATCAAAATTGATTGTGAGAGATTTATTTTGAAGGCAATTCTTTACTAACGCTAAATGTGTTTCTGCTTTTGCTTTCAATCCGTCCCAACAATCATCCTCATAAATAATTACAATGTCGTCGGCGAACGCTATTATTTCACCGACATGATTACATGAGCAGAATATGTCATTGATATAAACACTAAAAAGTAGGGGACCCAATATTGTCCCTTGTGGTACACCATATTCAATTTGACTTTGCTCGCTCTCAATCCCATTCACTTTGACAGATTGCTGTCTATTGTGTAGATAACTTTTCAATAGCTTCAGACAGTGGTTTCTAATTCCTATATTCTCTAGAGAGGTCAGCAGTATTTCGTGATTGATGGTATCAAACGCTTTAGAAAGGTCTATGAAGATTCCCAGGCATTTTTGTTGTTATTTAAGGCATTATGTATTTCCCCTGTAAATTTCAAAATAGCATCTTCGGTTGAAGTGTTTTCTTTAAATCCATACTGTTTTTCTGAGATAATGTCATGTTTTTTAAAATAGGATGATAATCTTTTTTTTACAATTTTTTCGAAATTTTTTGGCGAAATTAGTTATTAAGGAGATGGGTCTATAATTTGTCGCACTAGTTCTATCGCTATTTTTATATATGGGAATAATAATCGATGTTTTTAATGAATTTGGCCAGTAACCATTATCTATACATTGATTTATTATATATTATGTCAATGGTTCGACTATAAACTCAACTATCGTTTTTAAAGTTTCAGCTTTGATATTATCATATCCAGTGGATTTTTTATTTTGAAGGTCTAATATAACCTCTTTTATTTCATGCAAGTTAACTGGGAGAAGTTGAAAGGAGTTTGAAACTGACAATTTCTTATCAACCGAAATTGAACTCTTTGTTTTTTTAATTCTATTTGCTAGTAATTTCCCCATTTCTGAAAATTGTTTATTGAAAATATTCGCTATATCTTTCTTTTTGTTAGTTAAGACACCTTCATCATTTTTTAATTCTTTAACAGTACTGATATTTTTCTCATTGTTATTTATATTGTTAATTATTTTCCACAAATTTGTTGAGTGATTAGAGTTTTTATCGATCTGTTTTTTGTAATACATATATTTTGCTTTTTTTATAAGTCCTGTTAGTTTAATTTTATAATTTGTATACCTGTTTTTTAATTCCAAATCATTTTGATTATTTTGTACTAATTTGAACATACAATTTTTTGTATTTACGGAATTTAATATACCATTTGTAATCCATGGTGCAATTTTAGTTTCTTTCCTTTTTCTTTTTTTATAAAACGTGCAGTCTTCAATATAACCCGTAATTATCTTGATAAACTTGTTTGTATCCGAATCAATATCTGTTGCATTATATATGGATATCCATTTTTCATTTTCAAGCAGATCATGAATGTTATGATAGTTTATTTGTTTAATAAAATGTTCTTCTTTTTTGCTGGTTGTGATACGGTTATTAAAAACTATTTGCAAAGCTGTTGTGTAATGATCAGTTATGTCATTGTGGATTATAATTGGTATAATTTGTTCAGTTATATTATGTTTTAATTTAAGGAAAATATGATCTAAGCAAGAACTACTATTACCCCGAACTCTTGTAGGACTGTTTATTGTGGACAGGTAACCGAATTCATTTAAGATATTTACGTATTCATTATTATCATAATTATTTTTTAATAAGTCAATATTAATATCACCTATGAATATATAATAGTTAGTCACTCTTGTATTTTATATCATTTAAAAAATAATTTTGTAAAAGTAAGTTAAAGTCTGCAGGTTTCAAGTTTGGTGATCTATATAAGGCTGTTATGATTATATTAATATTGTTGTTCAATTGTATTTGAATTTGCAGAAAATTATTTTCGCCTACCGGAATAATTGAATATTTATATTTTAATTCAGATTTTAAGTAAACTACTGTTCCATCATTCTGGTTGTAGTCGCCATTATTATATATAATGTCGTACCCGTTTATTTTAAATAGATTAGGATCCTGAATTTTCCATGTCTCAGTTAGAACGAGACACTCTCTATATGTGGGTATTTCAGAAATTATGTCCTAATTGTATATAACAATCAGTACTCCTGACGAAACAATTTTATATTAATTTTTTAGTTATTACTTTTTGACACTAATTCAGTTTTATGAACAAATTGCCATTTTTTTTAATTGAATCGTCCTGTATTATATTTTAAAAAGTTGAAACACATTTTTAAGTGCTTTTATTTTTATCAAGCACTCTTAGGTATTAAATTATTAGTTTCTGCGAAATACAAACAGATTTTTAGCAATTATTTATTCCTCCTAGTTAGCCATAGAAAAATGATTGTTTACCTCAATGATTGTTTTCTATTCCATTATTTTTTTATTACTTTTTTTTACTGTCATTTTCCCGGGGCAATCTAGCTAATACTTAAATTAGTTATACAAATCTCTTTTATTTTAAATTGAAACTATCGATGTAATTGATGATTTTAGAAATGGAAAGGGGTGTTCTTGATGAAAATAAGAGCATATAAAGTTTGTTTCACTTGTTAACTTAAAATGCTTTTTGAAAAAAAATTCGGAAAATATCTTAATCAACTTTTGACTCTATAAATAAGAATTAATCAACCTCATCCACTAAAGTTAATAAGTGTAATTATTTCTTATTCATAATGTTATAGTGTATCCACAGTGTGAATTCGTAGTTTATTTTCAACTCGCTCATTATTCAGTTATTGCAGATAATATTGAAACAATGTCAAAAGTTAAGTCTACAAAGAATTTATGTCAGGTTGTAACGATTGGTATACATGGCGTTGATCTCGCAATGATTTTCATATACAATTGGACATATCCCATATAATACTTATTTAAAGCCCTATATTGCAAGTATGTGGAAGATGAGGCTAATATATATTCAAAATAATGTATAAAGTGTCTTATACAACAAAATGTATGTTTGGTTCACACTAGTAATATGGAATACTATCCTGCACATACGAAAATAATTTTAAGATGTAACGATTACAAATGTATACTATTTTTCTAAATAATTTTATTTGATATCTCTGTAATGACGGATATATCCTACTTCGACACACTAATGCCGCACCATTTGGATCACTCCAATATGTTCGATTTCTACGTATAACAGTAACACTATGAATAATAAATAATCAGCCTTATCCGCTAAAAATACTGTTACAGTACTCAAGACCTTTCAACTATCAAGTAGCCAACATCAGACTACACTGACTTAGAAATCAAAATGTGCCTGTTCAAATACTATTTTGGGATAATACTACAAACAAGGGCTACCATCAGCTGGAGATAAATCTCAACTCATTTTCAAGAGTTATAAACTTTCTTGAGAAATGGTGTGACCTGTATTTATAATATGTTCGGCTAAGGCTGATTTTTCACCATTATTATTCTTTATGTGGGCAAAATGTTTTTTTTCGCGAGTTACAATATTCCTTCTAGTTTTGCCCACATAGCATTTTGAACACGCCTCGCAATCGATTTTGTAAATCCCGGATTTGTCGAAGTATTAGTGAAGATTTTGATTTACATGGCTTTTTTATCACGCTTTAGCCAACTTGATTCAATGAAATTCACTGTAGGAATAGAAACAGATAACTAGCTTCCTTTTATAGATATTAACGTTATCAAAGATGAGATTATCACTTGGAATTCAACATATACAGAAAACCCACTCAAACAAATAACTACTGCGGATTCGGTTATACTAAATAATTTAATAAAATAGCTCCATTTAATAGTCTTGTTCATAAATTATTATAAGTCCCTTTGAGAAAACGAAATTATAATAACGAAGTTGAGAAAGTTCAGCAAATATCGTTGGAGAATGGTTACGACAAATCTTTGATCAATATCTTATTTTCTGAACAAAAAAGAAAAATGGAACGCAACAAATGAACCAAATTAGAGTCACTACCTATCAATAAAATTCAAAAGTTTCACGTATCATCCTTCAGTAATTCCATAATTCGGTTTCTAAATTTGCAATACAACTGGTTTATAGATGTAAGAACAAGCTAAAAAACCGTTTAGCCCACACCTTTGATAAAGTTTCCGACTGTGACGAATTCGGGATTAATAAAATAGATTGTGAGCCGTGTTCAAAATGCTATGTGGGCCAAACTAGAATGAACATTCTAACTCGGTATAAAGAACATTTAACACGCATGAAGAAAAACATTGACGAAAAATCAGCGTGGGTAGAACATATTTTAAATACAGATTACATCATTTCTCAAGAAAGTTTATCACTTTTGAAACACAGCAATGACCAATATCTGGGTAATTTAGAAGGGATGGAACTGTATAAGCAATTTAATGAATTCAGATATGTCTTCAGCTGAAGGTAATCTCTTTTGGACTCTATTAATTCCAAATAGTATTTAAACAGGCACATTTTGATTTCTAATTTAGTTTACTCTGATGATGGCTAGTAGCTGAAAGGTCCTCAGTACTTTAACAGTATTTTTAGTGGGTAGGGGTGATTGATTCTTAATTATAGTGCTGTAGTGTATCCACAGTGCAAACACTTCTATAGTTGATATAACAGTAAACTAATTTGATACTTTCTTGTTTCTCTAATTGAGTGACTAACTTTTTGAAAGACAAATTTATAATTTTATATTATTAATTAGAACAATGCAGATCACAGGTCGATCGTACATTTTGACATAATCGAATTGGATTATTTGCAAATACCACCTGTAGTTTTCAAATGTGAGATGTATGAATAATAATAAAATTAATTATCATTCTGAATGTACTGATAATCCGATATCAATAGTAAGTGACCAATAATTCTGACTAATTGCATACTGATTATGCTACATGCATAAGTAATACATTTTACATTTGTGATAAATTAAACGATTGGCGACCAATAACCATATTATGGTTAATAATGGGTTCCCCATAATAGACTACCCATTTTATATTTTTAATAAATTCCCTACAAGATAACTAAATACGTTGTTCTCTGTGGGATTATCTTCTGTGGTCTTTGGGATTTAAGAAAATTATTAATCAAGTAGGCGCCTGTCACAGAAGTTTGTTAGTTTTCATCAATAATTATTAAATTTTTTTGCTTTGAGAAATTTTTTCAACATCCGTTTGAACTTTCATGGATTACTCAGTCTAACAACGTGTGTTTTGTGTAGAAACTTACATTAGAAGCAATTCGATAGAAGAAGTTAGGCGTGCATTTCGGCGTCAGTTTAATAACAACAATAGGGGTCACGCACCAAATCGTAAAACTGTTAAGTTATGGGTTCGTCATTGACGTGAAAATGGTTCTGTACAAAATTTGAAGAAGCCTGGACGTCGAAGAAAAGTTCGTACACCAGAAAATATTGAACGAGTTGGAATTGCGTTTACGAGAAGTCCTAAAAGGTCTGCTAATCGACAAACCCTTATCCTAGGAATATCGAAGGGAAGCTTAGATCGAATTCTTCAAAGGGATTTAAAATTTCATCCCTATAAATACCAAATGGCACAGCACCTTAGCAATCAAGATAAAGAAGCAAGGTTAGCATTTTATCAAGAATTTTTGGATTTAAATCAAGGAGCAATTCACAGTCTCCTAATGACCGACAAAGCAAATTATTTAAACGGCATGGTCAATAAACAGAATTTTAGATACTGGTCAGATGAAAATCCTCGTGAAATCTTTACACAGAACCTCCATAATCCAAAAGTTGTTGTGTGGTGTGGAGTAGGATCTTTTGGTATCATTGGCCCTTATTTTTTTGAAGATGAAAATAACCGCGCTGTAACAGTAACATCCGAACGCTACGTTAATATGCTAGAGACATTTCTCATTCCAGAATTATATAGACGAGGATTACTAAACAATGCCTTACTATTCCAACAAGATGATGGGGCAACAGCTCATATCGCCAGAAACTCAATGAGGGTCCTGCGAGAAATGTTTAATGGCCGACATATTTCTCGATTCGGAGATTTGCCTTGGCCTTCGAGGTCCCCCGACTTAATGGCACTCGATTTTTTCCAGTGGGGATATTTAAAAGCCAAAGTGTTTGCGAGTCGTCCAGGTACAATCGAGGAACTGAAAGTCAAAATTCGTGAAGAAGTTGAAGGAATAGACGAACCACTTTTTATCTAATATTGAAAAATGTGTTGAAGTTGGTGGAGGTCATTTAGAAGACGTGATTTTTAAAAGTTAGAATTATATTAGCCAAATATTTATAAGTTATCATAAATCCCAAAAGAGTTAGCTGTAATTTAGTAAAATAAAAAAATTGTTTTGTTAACTAAAAAAATTTTAATTCAAATATTAAAATGGGGAACCCAGTAGCTACATCGATTAAGAAAGGATTAATATTTCGAAAATGGAAGAAAGTAATAAACAATTTTTCAGCTTTTACTAGTTGATGAGGTGATGTCCATCAAGAGTTATTGTTGTTGTTGCAACTCGATCGTAAATAATCTACAAAGGTCACAAATAGAAAACATCAGCTTTGTCATGGAAACTGCTAGTCCAGCTCCAGTTCAAGCGTCAAGCCTGCCCTGGAGATGCCACCTGTTATGATTGCCAGTTTAAATCGATACGACCAATAGGCACGGCGCATACATCATCTCAAAAATATTCTAGATCGATTCAGAAAGGCTCGTTTTGATATTTACGCAAAAATACGGAAAATTTTCTAGACCGATCACGATATTACCCTTATACGAGTGCTACGTATAGGGAAGAAAGTAAAAATATTAATAAAACACAGCACTGAATAAATGATCACATTTTTTCAAATTTTCGAATATTGTAACTACGCTCCTAAAGGTAAGAAAGTACAGACCGGCCAACAAAATTTTGGCAACTTATTGACGGATAATTGCAACATGTTTGTTAGATACAGCAACTTCTAATTTGGATACATGTTTTCAACAGTGTTGCGCGTCTAAACCAAAACCAGTTGCGCCTGCAAATCTAACTCAAATTGAATTAAATATGGGAGAGATTGTTGCTGCTGGTCAGGGACGTATTCATAACTTTTCAATGGGATGAGAGTGGGGGGTTTAACCACCAATTTTCGTTTTGATCCTCTATGTTGAAGTGGGAATAACGCTTTTTACCGCTATTTATATTTATCTTTATGGTATCGGTTCGTTTGCGCCGGGTAGTAGTGCCAGATCTATTCTAAGAATAATGATGGGGGGTTGAACCCCCCTACACCACCCTTATATATGTCGCTGCTGCTGGTGCTAGTGCTGCTTTCATCATAATAACTACCCCTGCACAAAAACAAAAAAGAAGGTGGTGAGCTAGACAACCTAATGTATGATTTACTTTTGAATAATGGTGCCTCGTTCTACAATTTCGTCTGATTTCGAGGAAATGCTTTGTTTGGTAGCTCCTAAAATCAATTAGCTCTATTACTAGCTCTTTCGTTTATATCATATTTGTTACAAAAGATAGGTCATAAACTACGTTATAAAAAAATAATGGAATGGAATCTATTTGAAATGGAAAACACGGATACAAGCAACAGTTAACACATTTTTTTGATGTCATGTAGCTGACTCACCTTGACGTATCGGGCGACTTTAGAGGGTTACACGTCCCTGCCTAAGAGAGGCTTCCACTTCACTGTTCCCTAGCGGTCGCTCGATAATCTTAAAAGAGAACCGTTTATTAGTAAAATGGTGAAAGAAAAATGGTTCCTCGAATAATAACCGGTTAATGGATGCATCCGCTATAAAGGATGTCCGCGAAGAGAGTTTCATTGATGCACTTTTTAAGAGAATATCGTCATATCACGATGCGAAAATATTAGTAAAGATAGTTCGATGTAAGAAAGAAATGACATCATAGCTTTAGGTTTTGCAGTGTTGTCAGGCTTACGAGGATTTCAATGTTTTTGAATATAAATGATTCAATAAAGTGTGCTAAGAATTCTTTATTTATTACATCACATAATACAAATTATTTGTTATTTTAAATGTGATTTACAAACTGTAGTGTTTACCAAATGTTTCAAGAAAAACACTAACTGCATGTAATTATTTAAAATAGAATAATGATGCAAAAGTACCTACCTACTTACGGTTTTTTATTGCACAAACAGTACTTAATTATATATCATTCTAGATCTGCACAATCTTAGAAACAGCTTGAATGTTGGATGATTATAATAACATTTCAACAAACATTTAAGTCGAATCCAAATTAAATACATTTTGGCATTAAATTCACTTTTTACATAACGAAAAGCGAGTGAATTGCAGAAGGTTCATTTAGTCGGGTCAAATTAGACGTTAAAAATGTGAAAGCTCGGAATTTTTTCCAAACAGACCAATCAACTTATTTTTTTTGCAAATCGTTCCAGGACGGATACTGAACGATATTGAACTTTAAGATCTAGTCGCTCGACCATTTTTCACCTGTTAAACCGAAAATTGGCCAATTTTCATGGGAAAATGTATTGTAAAATTTGTAAAATTGGTAAGTATTGCTAAAATTGGCTGGAAAACTCCACTCGGGGGTTTTCGGGGTCGCTGATCACTATTCCGAAGTAAGTTAGATTTACCATTTTCCACCGCGGTAGCTTGAAATTGGCCAACTTTATGTTCCAAAAATGGTCAAATTCAATAATTTCGCAGTTTTTGTTGAAATTGACTAAAACATTTTTCGAGGTCGCTGATCACGATTCCGAAGTTAGATTTACCATTTTCCACCGCGGTAGCTAGAAATTGGCCAATTTTATGTCAGAAAAATGGATAAATTAGATAATTTCGTAATTTTTGTTGAAAATGGCTAGAAAATTTTACTCGGAAGTCATTTGATATTGGATATGAAACAAATGATTTACAGTCACGGGATAAATTCCCTGACTTTTGATAGCAGTGCCAATTTCAACAAAAATTACGAAATTATCTAATTTATTCATTTTTCTGACATAAAACTGGCCAATCTCTAGCTACCGCGGTGGAAAATGGTACATCTAACTTCGGAATCGTGATCAGCGACCTCGAAAACCCCCGAGTGGAGTTTTCCAGCCAATTTTGGCAATACTTACCAATTTCACAAATTTTACAATAAATTTTCCCATGAAAATTGGTCAACCATATTGAAATAATAAAAATATTATACATTAACAATAACGCAAAATTATCACTTTATCAGTACGTTAAATAGTATTTGCCCACCATATTTCTGGTGTTGTTTTTCCTAGAGCCTCTTTCCAGATAGTTAATGATCTGTGTCAACGTGTAAGCAATGTGGTAGTTTTCAGTTATATCCCAGATTTGTTCATGAGAAATCTCCAAAAGATTTGACCGAGTCTGGTACCAAAGCCTTTTTGGGAAACTTATGTCATATGGTCGCCTCAACTTTGTGGCTTACTGTCGAGTTTTCTCTCAGATAGATCACTCCATGTGGTGGTTGACGGAGGATCCTCTGATACAATGGCTATTGACGCTGGTGTTCCACAGGGTTATGTCTTGGCACCTACTTTATTTCTGCTCCATATAAACGATCTGCTAGAAGTGGCCACCTGTCCCGTCCACAGCTTTGCAGGTGATGGTACACTTCATACCGCTTTCTCATCTAGAGCCTCTATATCATACAATGCAGACAGAGGAGCTAGCCAGAGACAGGTTAACGCAATTAATGGAGATCTGGCAATAATTTTGAAATGGGGATCTGATAATCTAGTAGAGGTTAATGCAACTAAAACTCAAGCTTGCGTCTTCTCCAGGAAGGCGGATCCTAAAATCTCTTATATGATGAAGTCGAGTACATTCCTATGAAGTCTTCCATATCCATGCCCGAAATCACCACCAACAACACCCTCTCATGGGACGATCATTATCTCGTCTGTTGTTCTACCACGAGCGATTCCAGATAGACGGACTAGACGAGCTCAAACTAGTCACCCCTAGTCAAGCTCGAGACCTGCCGAACTTCTTCCTACCAGACGTAATTTTTCTATGCATGTAACCTCCAAACCTTCAAGATTAAATACAAATAGCTATCTCCTCTCCCAACATTTCGCCGCTGGCTCACACGATGTGCTTCGAACATTATAGGTTTCCCAAAGGGGTAGTCAAAGTATATAAAAAAAAAATTTAACCACAGAAACCCCTTCGTTTAATTTGTGATTCTCGCAATTTTTGGTTTTACCATCTCGAGATTTGCTTCAAAATCAGTTTTTGACATCATAACAAAATTAAGGAAACCGGATGCGTCTTCCATATTCAAATCAGTACTCGTACTTTCTTCCAGATCCATCGGGCGACTTTATCTCCGAGTAAATCGATCTTCTTGTATCCGTATCCGTGCAGTCTACCGACAACCGAAATACAAAGTTCCACCGATTGTACGAGGGCAAGGTGAAAAGTCCCTGAAAAATAAAACAGATGGCGCAACAATCGGAAATCCCAGGTGACATTTGTGATGGTACTTTAACTAGAACGCATTAAAATTTTCAGATTGATATGTCATTCAGTTCTGTTTTGACACCCATCGAAAGCAAGCAACCTTGAAGATTTTTGTAAGCATGAAGAAAAGTAAATTTCGCGGCTTGATTAAACATTACGCAAACCAAAGCATCGCTTGTTAAACATTATGGGGACTCCTCACCATCGATTGAAACAATTCACATGGGTGATTTACTGATTTTCGTTGTGGTAGTATGACCACAAAGAACGGCGAACTTTCTGGTCGTTTAATTGAGGTTACAACGCCAGAAATCGTCGGTAAAATCCAGGGTATGATATTGAACGATCGGCGAATAAAAGTTCACGAAATTGCTGAGGCTATGGGCATCTCAACCGAACGGGTACGGGAGGGACATTTTGCATAATAGTCCAGGAAATAAAGGTTTTGAAAAGAAAAATTTGAGGTAAAAGGCCGATTTTGATGTGTGAGGGCTCATTCGATTCGTTTTGACCTCTAGATCAGAATCTGCCACAGCTACATAGGGGAAAATTTGTCCTATTGTTTATAAACAATACATAATGGCCAATAAATGGCATGTTTTTGACATAATAAAAAAAAATTGAAAACGCTATTTTCCATCAATTTTTAGCGGGTAAAGTAGAAAATTGCAGTTATTTGATCAATAAACAATGCAAATTTAAGGTTTATAACAATTTGTTTTTATCTATTTGTTGATAAACAACAAAATGAAAATTTTCAAAATAATCAAGATTAGATTTATTTTCAGGTAATTTGAGATCGCTGAATACGAATTTAATGTTATTTTTTTGATTAAATGTTAATTTAATTAATTAATTGATAATTACTCAGCTATCGAATTAACAAAAAAATTCAGTGTCTCAAAATAATCAAGATTAGAGTCATTTTCGGGTAATTTCGGGTCACTAAACATGAATTTAATGTTATTTTCTGAATTAAAGGTTAATTATATCATTTTATTGATAATTAACAAAAAAAATCAAAGTCTTAAAATAATCAAGATTGGAGTCAATTTCGTATAATTTAAGGCGAAATTGATGTTACTTTTTGAATCGAATGATAATTTAATCAATTAATTAATTCACTTGGCGAATCAAAAAAAAAAATATTCAAAGTTTTAAAATAATCATGATTACAGTCAATTTCGAATAATTTGAAGTAGTTAAATTTGAATCTAATGTGATTTTTCAATAAATTGTTCATATTATTAGTTGATTGATAGCATTGCCATGGTAACTGAGAGAAGTGCAGGGACGTATAAGCTGAATTCAGAGCCAGTAATTCAATCTCCAGCCCTGGAAGAGTGGTTTTTCATGTTATTGATAAAAAATAGTTTCCCAACAATTTATTCAAAAAATAACATCAAATTCGTATTCAGCGGCCTTAAATTATACGAAATTGACTCCTATCTTGATTATTTTGAGATTTTGAATTTTTTTTGTCAATTCGGTAACTAAGTAATTAATAATTGAATAATTATATTAACATTCAATCAAAAAAATAACATCAAACTACTCAGCGACCTCAAATTACCTGAAAATGACTCTAGTCTTGATTATTTTTTAAATTTACATTTTTTGGGTTAATTTGTTTATTAACAAATTGTTAATTAGCTAATTAGATTAACAGCCAATCAGAAAAATAACATCGAATTTATATTCAGCGACCTCAAATTACCTGAAAATGAATCTAATCTTGATGATTTAGGAAATTTCCATTTTGTTGTTTATTAACAAATAGATAAGTGACAAATTGTTATAAACCTTAAATTCACATTGTTTATTGATTTCTACTTTAACCGCTAAAAATTGATGGAAAATAGCGTTTTCAATTTTTTTTTTATAATGTCAATAACATGTCATTTATTGGCCATTATTTATTGTTTATTAACAATAGGACAAATTTCCTCCTATGTAGCTGTGGCAGATTCTGATCTAGAAGTCAAAATGAATCGAATGAGTCCTCACACATTAAAATCGGCCTTTTACCTCAAATTTTTCTAATTTGGGTCGATTTTGTAGTTTATTTCCTGGACTATAAATGTTTGAATATGAGAAAGCTATCTGCCAGATGGGTGCATTTGCTCTCTGTTGACAACAAGCCTGACCGTGTCACAACTTCAAAGGAGTGTTAGACGATGTTCAACCGCGATAAGAAGGACTTTTTGCCCCGTTTCGTGACCCTGGACGAAACATGGATCCATCGCGACACACCAGAGATCAAAGAACAGTCGTAACAGTGGACTTTTCCTGGCGAATCGAAGCCGAAAAAGGCCAAAGTGGGTTTATCGGGCAACAAAGTCATGGTGACAGTTTTTTGGGATACACACGGTATCGTCCATATCGATTACCTTCAAAAAGACAAAACGATCACCGGCATATACTATGCAGAACTGTTGGATTGATTCGACGCCGATTTAAAGCGTAAGTGACCGCATTTGGCAAAGAAAAGAGTGCTCTTCCACCATGACAACGCACCCGCCGCAGGTCCGCAATCGCAATGGCAAAATTGCATGAATTACGCTACGAATTGGTTCGTCATCCACCATATTCTCCATATTTGGTCCCCTGCGATTTTTATCTATTTCCAAACTTGAGGAAATGGCTCGGCGGAAAGAGATTTGGCCTCCAACGATGTGGTCATCGCTGAAACAAATGCCTATTTTGAAGAATTGCCGAAATCGTATTATTTGGGAGGAATCGAAAAATTAGAAAAACGTTGGACGAAGTGTATTGGGCTACAAAGAGATTGTGTTGAGAAATAAAATAAGTTTTGAACAAATAAATCATTTCTTGCTTAATTTTTCAAGTTTGTACATCAGTGCCAGCATTCGACGGTTTTGGAAAGATAATCATGGTACATTTTTGTTATTTCACGAACTGATACAATTACATAAATTAGTGACGTATAAAGAAATTCCAACAACGTGTAGCAATTTAATTGTCATTTCATACATATTTATTCCTGTTGTATCACTTATAATAGTAGAAAATTACATTCACCTTATTGTATTACGCAATGTTGTATCGGTGTTGGCAAATTACGTACCTGCGCATTCTAGAAAGTAAAGGAAATATTTTCCGAAATGGTATCAGTTGTACAGTAGAACTTGTCCTGAAATCAATAATTGGAAGGAGAAAGTACGCTACGTTAATTGGATTTTTATAAAGTAGAATTACCTTGCGCATCGCAAAGAATTCTCGTATACGCTCTTCTTTTAACATATATTTCGTTAAAAAACGTGAAACATGAAAACTGGCTGACCCAGAACAGTCTTTATACAACACATTGTCTGGGTAATTAAATTATTAGAATCGCACACAAGACATGCGAATAAAATATTCACTTTGTAAAATAAAACTGATTTTTTTTAGTCACATCATAAACTGAAGAAGAAGCTCTTACGCAGTAGTTAATATGAGATAATGTGGTATGTTTTTAGGTCGAATGTGATGAAATTTGATTCGAGGACTTATGTAAAATTGAAGAATGAATACCTAGGTGTATAAAGTCATTACGACGGAGTGAGCGGAGCAAACGGAGTCTTTCCCCAAATATGTTCATGAAAAATATGAAGAATCTCTTGCTGTAACATTGGATATCTCCAAAGCATTTGACCGAGTCTGGCACCAAAGCCTTCTTGGTAAACATCCGTCATGGATTGCCACCTCAACTTGGATCACTCCATGTGATGGTTAACGGAGTATCCTTCGATACAATGGTTATCAACAGTGGTGTTCCACAGGAATCTATCTTGGCACCAACTGTGTTTCTGCTCCATATCAGAGATCTGTTAGAAGTGACCACCTGTCTCGCATCAAGCTTTGCAGATTCTCATCTAGAGCCCCTCTGCCACCCAATGAAGATAGAGACAGGTTGACGCAATAAATGGAGATCTGGCAACGATTTTCAACTAGGGAACTGATAATCTTGTTCAATACGATGATGTTAGGTACAACTATTCCTATGAAGTCTTCCATATCCATACTCAGGATCACCACCAACAGAACCCTCTCATAGGATAATCATGTGAGGTCCATTTCGAAAACAGCTTCACAACAATTCGGTGTTCTATTCCGTGCCAAGAGCTACTTTACACCCCAGCAGCTCCTCATAATCAACAATGCACTGAATCGACCTGTCCTGGAGTACTGCTCACATGTTTGGAGTTCGGCTCCCAAAATACGCTGAAGCTCTTGAATTATATCCAGAAGAGAGCTATTAGTCTTATTGATGATGTAATACTTACGAATTGATTGACCTCTCTAGAACATCGTAGAAAGGTGGGCCTTTTCTATAGATATTTCCATGGTCGGTGTTCATCAGAAATCTTGTCTGTTGTTCCACCACGAGAGATTCCAGATAGGCGGACTAAACGAGCTCAACCCAGTCACCCCCTCATTGTCAAAGTCGAGACCTGCCGAGCTTCTTCCTACCAGACTTCATATTTCTATCGACCGGAGAATTTATGGAACTCTTTGCCTAGTGAGTTCTATTCCTATGTCCATAACCTCCAAACCTTCAAGAAAAGTTCGAATGAATATCTCCTCTCACAACATTCCACCGCTGGGTCACGCAATATATGAAGCGGTAAATTTACTGGTTTAATGTCGTACCTTGAGCCACTTTCGAGTGATTGTAGTGAGAAATAGTGCCAAAGAATCGACATCGCCCAACTAGAGAGACTGCGGCTCGCGCTCTTGAGCAGCTTATGCGAAAGACGGCACGTTAAGAGGGAGTGATTGTAGCGAACGGCTCAGACGGGCCACGTTGTTGATTTCCACATATTTTCACAGAATATAGATATGATATGATGCGTTGAATTTACTGGAATGCATAGAACTCACAGTTATGGATATGTTGTAGAAATGTTTAAACTTATTGTCAAATACGAAACACTCCATCCGTCTTAACCCTTCGGGTATGCGCATCATACTGACGACGACCTCCTAGTATGAAGTATGATGTTGCGGTATTTCTAACTTAAAAAACTTCAGGTGAATGCCATTTTGATTCGATAGTATATGCTCCTAAATAGGGTAGGTAAATCTAGTAAAATAGCAAGTAGGATTCAACTGCTAATTCAATCGAATGTGACGTGAAATATAGCACATTCCCTCATAAAGAAGCACTGCAAGGATGAAGTTCCAGGGATGGTAGCGGATTTCAGTGTTAGCTTAAGCCAATCGTCCACCTGAGACGTGTCGCATCGGGCCACATTTATTACAACTGCGTCCAATTAGCAACAATGCGTGGCGAATTTGTTGTTCAGCATATACATTACAGGGTGTTTCAGAAAGACTTCCCGTAAATGCAGCTGACGGTAGATTTTACAAAAATAATCAGATTTTTCATATAAACTATCTTCTTTCGTTTCGTTTCATTTTGTATTTAATTTTTTTTAACGAAATTTTGCTATAGCTCCTGTGCAGTTGCAGATATTTTGTTGAAATCTGGTACTCGAGGTTTCCAGAGGACACCGAATAAGACGGCTTAGTTAGTTTCAGATTATGCGGTAGAGGGCGCTGGGTGCGCGACTTTTCGGCGTTTCTTTTAACCTTAACTTTTTTAAGAATAATTTTTTTGTTTTCTTTGCACATTTTTCTTGTTTACAATTTTATTGCAAACAAATAAAGTACTTTTGTTGTGGTTCTCAAAATCTCACCGTTTTCGAGAAAAACGGGTTTAAAAGAACATACGCGATTTCGGTAGGAAGTAAATTTGTTAATCATTTTTTGTTATGTTGATTTAAACGCGTTTCTTCGGAAATCCTCGCATTAAGGTATATCTTTGCTAACATCATTAGAAAGGTTAGACAATTTTATATCATTTTGGTTCAAAGCTCATTGACATACCGACCTTGATAAGAGTGGGGGAAGCTATTGAAAGTGTAATAATTTAAATCGATCTAGTTTCTGAACGACTCATTCGATTTTAGTAAACTTTAGTTTGTATAGAAGAGAAGGTACGTACTTTCAATTGTCTTATTCATTGGTACACGATAGTTAATAATAAAATTGCTAGAGTGCGTAATTTGTAATGATAACGGTTTTATTGGTTTTATCCCAAAAACTTGAATCATACGGTGTAGCTATGACATGATAATCGAAAATTAGAATAAATTTGCAAAAAAAACTGAAAACCGCAGATCGATATCTTTTTTGTCAAAGCTGGAGAAAAACGCGTTTAAATGAACATACGCGATTTCGGTAGTAGGTAAATTTGATAATGAGTTTTTGTTACGTTCATTTAAACGCGTTTTTCTCGAAAACGGTGAAATTTTGAGACCCTCAACAAGACTACATTATTTGTTTGAAATAAAATTGTAAACCAGAAAAATGTGCAAAGAAAACAAAAAAAAATTATTCTCAAAAAAGTGCGCCTTCTACCGCATATTCTAAAACTAGTCGTCTTATTCGGCGTCTTCTGAAACCCCCGAGTACCAGATTTCAACGGAATATCTGTAATTGCACAGGAGCTACAGTAAAATTTCGTTTATAAAAAATTAAATTCAACGAATCTCCGAAACGAAAACAGATAGGACCATAGTTTATATGAAAAATCTGATTATTCTTGTAAAATCTACCGTCCCCTGCATTTACGGGAGGTCTTTCTGAAACATCCTGTATATACAAATAATTCAGTTTAATGTGAAAACATTGATCCAATCTGAAGGAGATTGTTTTCAAACGGCAATTTTTCGTATATAATTGAATAGGCAACCATACACTTGTATCAATTAAAAATGTTTCACTTTCGTCAAAGTTCAATTTACTTTTTTGTTTGTGGGACTGCATTAATTTATGTTTTATTTATATATTTGCTTCATTTTTCTCCTTCGATTTCCTTCCAATATGACTTTCATTTGTGTTTGTGATGAAGTTTAAATTCCAATGTACTTTGTTTTGCTTCCAAATCCAAATGAATATTCGTGATTGTTTACCTTGGTTTCAATTTTCATTGTAGTTTGTTTCAAGTGAATTTCATTTTCATTATGTTTAATTTCCACTATACTTTGATTTTAATTGTATTTTGTTAATGAGAATTAGGCTTACGATAATGAGAAATGGTGGCGCTACAGGTTGAACCACAGAATATCCATGAAATTTTGGGACAATGTGGCCAGAAGTATATTTTAACACCTTAAAAGGGAAATCAATTAGATAACTGTCATTACGATATAATTAGTACTAATCAAATATAAATTCTAAACGTCATGGTGGTTTCACAAGCCGTAATGAACACCTTGTTCCTCTATGAACTAAATAGAACATGATCGTTATATTCTGTGCGTAATTTGATGTGAGAATTAAGATTAAGATTTTGAATGGAAATTGGAAATCTGGAAAGATTATACTATACATAACCTTTGAGTGAAATCTTCGACATGAAATAATGATATTTATTGTTCAACAGTAAAATGAAATTAACAACATTCGACGAAGACATGAAAACCCTACCCTCCAAGAGGTTTTCTTAAGAATTCGAAGAAATTTGTCAGAAGCTATACTCTTGATGAGTCTAGGCTAGTCTAGTAGGTTAAACCTACTCACTGTAATGTAAATTTAAATAGAATCAGAAATACCCATTATGGCCCGGCCAACTGTTCAGTTATATTAAAGCACAACATATTTAGTGCCGTAGTATTATATTCTCTGATACTACTCACAGTATATTTTTGTTACACCACAGATTTAGCCTTCGGCAAATGACATATTTTTGATTAATATTCTATGACCACTAATCTGTACGTCATGGTAACATTTTCTGGAAAGACACCCTCAGTTTTCCAATATGGGAACTTTACATAATAGAATCAAACACTTCAATAGAAACTAACAATGGAAATGAATGCACGCTGTAATAAGAAACTGTAATGTAGGGAATATAATGAGAAATAAGAATTTAAAAATAGTTTGAATCGATATAAAATTGAAATGCGACATTGCAGCTGCAAATAGAATTGAAATATGTGCGCTTTGCATTCGAAATCCAAACAAATGCTAGATTATTCTGGAATACATGAAATAATTCAAATCTACTTTATATTACCAGATAGAAAGCGACAAAATGTTTCAAAGCATCGTTAAATTTAACTTAATTCCAAACAACTTAAATTTTAAACTGCAATCTCATAGAATATTGCAACGAATAAAAGAATACATAAGAAATCTCTTCTAAATGCAAATTAAAGAAAAATCATACAACGACTATAAAAATTTGGATTTTAGTCTATTCAAAATTCAATAATCATGGAAATTGTATTGAAATCAAAAGAAATTAAATAAACAGAAAAATGAAATTTAATGTCAACCATGTTTTCAAATATGTAACTGATATTTACAAATAGACTTTTAAATTAAATACCACACATTCTCTGCATATAAAGATTGACGCTTATTCATATTCATCCACGATGTTCAAATGTTTGGTTTTTATTAAAAAGTATCATTTAAATCAACAAACATGCCATTTTCATTTTATTCTATTACTATATTTTTTAGTTTGATAGCAACGGTTCTGAAACAAAACGCAACATTAATAAGTAAACCCCAGTAAATCATGTTATAATTGAATTAAATTTATTCTGAGTGTCTTACTTTGAATTTAAATTTTAATTGGCAACCAAAATATTTGTATGCAAACATATCATAACAATTAATGTTTCGATAATTGAATTAGTACATAATTACAATAAAGAACCAACAATTTAGACATGTTTAAGGTGCCCATCGATTATAACTGAAAGTATCATTGAAAATTAAATTTGGCTTAATGGAAATTGAATTTTAGTTAACAAAAATGGTCTAATTCTTATTATCAGAGGTTTCATTTTAATTATACCTACCTAATTAAAATTATACATTGTTTAATTTTTCAAATAAAGACTAAAAAGGCGATACATAACATTATTTAGTTAGTTAGAATGTTTAATCCGCAGAATTCAGTTCGAATATACAATTAGGAATTAAGAAATTTTAATAGTTTCTACAATATTAAATTTCAACTACATTCCGTCATTCCTTGACATAACGCCATATCTTCTCAAAACCAGTCACAATAAAAAATATCTTGAATAACTATAATACCTACAAGAACTAAAAGTAATGTATTGGAACGTAATAACCACAATCTCACCATAATCTAGTCCATTTCCATGAAAACACCCCATCATGAAGTACAATTTTCTTCGTATGACAGATTTGCAGAAAAATAAAATACAAAAGTTGTCCTTCATTCGATACTATTTGTTTCGAAAATATTTTCAAATATACAAGGTGTGTCCGTGGAGCTAGTCAATAACCAACATTGATAAGTTCAATAGAAAATAACATATTTTAGTTTATCACTTGTGCTTCCCGATAAATCCTCATATTATATGAAATTTATTGAGAATGATTCAAGAGATAGCTTACCTTTAGCTACAGTTTCCTAATTTTTTCGGGTGAAAAGCCTTCCTTCAATTATCTACAAATGTTCTTATTTGCATACCATACCAAAACCAACAGTAACTTACACAAAGTGCAGAAATCGTCAGGCTATAGTATAATATAGAATAGCTGTGATCAATCAATCACTTACTTCCCTCACTTTTGTTAGTACAATTTTCCGTTTTCGTACACTTCTGCGGGTCAAATATACGATTGCGGGAATAATGTAAATGCTTGACTCTATGTTACATTGACATTTTATTCTCACGGTCTACATAATGTATTTTGGAATTGTCAGGTTCCAAAATTATCCTCAGTATAATATAACCTCGTTTTATACTGACCATAAATGAAGTCACTTGAATCTTAAAATGAGAATTTCTGAAACACAGGCTAAATATAGGCGTATGATATATATGTATAAACTGAAAAACGATATTGTCATTATTATTCAATAAAATATTATAATTCCGTTTCAAAAACTGAAAAAGGGATGTCAAAAATGCCACTTGAAACGAGGCTATCGCCTCAAAAACAATACAGTTCCTATTTTCACCACTTTAGAGCGATTTGTTAAATTTCAAATCCGTACGACCAACAGATCGATTCAGAAAGGCTCATTACTGATATATCCGCGAAAATCAGTAAAAAAATTTCGGTCGATTAAAATACTTCCCTTATGCTTACTACGTAAAGTAAGGGAAGTAGAAACAGGTGGGTGCATTTGATGTGTTCAAGATTTCTTCTAAATTCCGGTAGTAGATCTAAACAGCCGTCAATTCTTAATTGCTATGTTCACATTATGTTCTGGGTGTCAGTTAAGTACACTGTAATTTGTAATATAGTTTTCTAATCATGAATACTGTCGTTATAATTCAACACTTGACGAAGTATTAACGAGAAAAGTAAACGTTTTAAGTACAGTTACTTCAATATGTGGTGTTTAACATCTTCATAATTTTATTTCGTACTGTATATTTAGCAGAAGCGCAATTTTCTCTACAAGTAGCTCTAGATGCTAAATAGCAGTATTTGATCGAACCATTTTCATACCGTATATATCACACATTAAATGAACAGAATGTCCTTTTTATATTATTTAACTATTTTGAAGATGCCTTTGAGAATTATCTTGCAATATAATTGTTTCTAGTTGTTATTTCTTTAAAAAAATGTGTGTGTGCGGGTACGTGTGCGTGTACGTGTGGGTGTCACATTTTATTTCATGATTTATTCTGTGGCAAATTTTGATAGTTCATGTGACAACAGGCTTTTTTTTTCTATATTTTGACTACACGAGAGGGAAACCTATAATGTTCGAGGAACATCGTGTGAGCCAGTGGTTGAATGTTGAGAAAGGAGTTTACCTGGAGGTTTGGAGGCTATAGGCATAAGGAAAGACCTCACTAGACAAAGAATTCCACAACTTGGAGTCTGGTAGAAAGAAGTTCGGCAGGTCTCGAGCTTGACAATGAAGAGGTGACTAGTCGATCTATCTGGAATCTCTTGTGGTGGAATAATAGATTTCTGATGAATACCGACCATGGAAATATCTATAGAAAAGGGAGAGATCGCCCACCTTTCTACGATGTTCTAGAGAGGTCAAGGAATTCGTAAGTGTGATATCATCAATCAGATGACTATCTTCCTTCTGGATAGAATCCAAGAGCTTCAGTGTATGTTTGGGAGCCTAACTCGAAACATGTGAACAGTACTCTTGGACAGGTCTGTGCTTTGTAGATTATGAGGAGCTGCCGGGATGTGAAATAACTCTTGGCTCGGAATAGAAAACCAATTTTTTGTTAAGCGATTTTCGCAATGGACCCCACATGATCATCCCATTAGAGAGTGCTGTTGGTGGTGATCCCGAGCATGGATATGGAAGACTTCATAGGAATGTACTCGAATTCATCATATTAGGGGTTGTGGGATCCGCCTTCCTGAAGGAAATACAAGATTGAGTTTTGGCTGCATCAAACTCTACTAGATTATCAGATCCCTATTTGAAAATCGTTGCCATATCTCCATTAATTGTGTCAACCTGTCTGCCTGGCTCTTCTGGATTCATTGGATGGTATAGGGGCTCTAGATGAGAAAGCGGTATAAATTGTACTATCATCTGCAAAGCTTGAGGCGGGACAGGTGGTTAATTCCAACAGATTTCTGATAAAAAGCAGAAACAAAGTTGGTGCCAAGAGAACTCTCTGTGGAGCACCTGCGTTGATGGCCATTGTATCGGAGGATACTCCGTCAACTACCACATGGAGTGATGTATCTGAGAGAAAACTCGATAATAAGCGACAATGTTGAGGCGGCAAACCATATGAGAGAAGTTTCCCAAGAAAGTTTTTGTGCCAGACTTGGTCAAATGCTTTGGAGATATCCAGTGGTACAACCTGAGATTCCCCATTCATTTTTCAATGGACTTCTGCCATACATGGGTTACGTAAAGCTGACGAAAGCCAGCATTCAATATATGTAGAACAAAGTTATATTTTGCGAATTATTTTGAAAGTCAACCTGGCAGCAGGTGTCAGTATAAAGCACAGAGTATGGTAGAGTATGTAGACTATTTAAATAAAGTTTCTATGTAACTTATTGTCTTTTATTAGTGGTTTCTAAATCATTTTCAATATATTTTCTGTTCCTTCAATCATAAAAGTTGTATATTGGGACAAATCAATAATTCTGTAGGTCTGCTAATGAACTAAACTCTGATAAGATGTCTCATTGTGGTTCTCTCGCATTATTAGTTTTGTTCGAAAATACCATACCACTGACAGCCAAATTTCACAGCGGATGTTGGCTACATATCTAATGTCAGCAGAGTGCTTTTACACTTATTACAATATTAATAAGTTATTCCGCACATCAGATAATGAAACATGAATCTAAAGTTAAAAACATTTAAAAACTACTTCAAGTTCATTATGAAATTGGTTGAGTAATTGTTGGTTTTTAACCAAATCCAACTCAACCAACATCAACGAGGGAGGGAATCCACGTGACTAATTAATCACACCCTTTTTTTCCGTGATTACGATGATCATATAAAAAATACGAGGGCCAGGTGAAAAGTCCCTGAAAAATAAACAGATGGCGCCACAATCGAAAATCCCATTTGTGATGTACCATCTTGAACTAGAACGTATTAAAGTTTTCAGACTGATATGTCATTCAGTTCTGTTTTGACATCCATCGAAAGCAAGCTACCTGGCAGATTTTTATAAACATAGAAAAAAGTGAATTTCCCGTCCTGGTTAACATTATTTCTTGCGAAGAAAAAACATTAGGCAAACGAAAGCATTGCTTGTTAAATATTATGGGAACTCGTCACCATCCATTGGAACGATTCACAAGTGGCTTACTGATTTTCGTTGTGTTAGTATGACCACAAAGGACGCCGAAGGTTCTGGTCGTCCTATTGAGGTTACAACGCCAAAAATCGTCGACAAAATTGATATTGGACGTACGGAACATTTTGCATAAATTTTTGAATATGTGAAGGCTATCTGCCAGATGGATGCCGCATTTGCTCTCTGTTGATAACAAGCGCGACCGTGTGACAACTTCAAAAGAGTATTTGGCGATGTTCAAGCACGAAACATGAAACACACGAAACCAAAGAATAGTCGAAACTGTGGACTTGTCCTTGCGAATCGAAGTCGAAAAGGGCCAAAGTGGGTTTATCGACCAGCAAAGTCATGGCGACAGTTTTTTGGGATGCTCACGGTATCATCCATATCTATTACCTAGAAAAGGGCAAAACGATCACCGGTGTATATTATGCAGTGCTGTTGGATCGATTCGACACCGATTTGAAGCGAAAGCGGCCGCATTTGACATCCACCGTCAGTGGCGGATCCAGGGGGGGTCACGGGGGTCATGACCCCCCCCAATGATGAACAAAAAAAAATTTTTTTCAGGAGAATAAACTGATATGGTAAACGACAAAAAATTGTAAAGTGAGCACTACATCTGTGAGCCAATTTATTTTGATTATAACAAGGATTTTAATTTAAACAATATCGTATGTGATTAAGACAAGCTTTTGTCAATTTTAATGTATGCATGTCTGAGAGTGACCCCCCCCAAAACAAAAGTCTGGATCCGCGCCTGTCCACCGTATTCTCCAGATTTGCCCCGGCGGAAAGAGATTTGACTCCAACGTTGAGGTCATCACTGAAACAAACGCCTATTTTTTCATCTGAGGAATACTCCTGTAGCAAATTACTTCCTTGTATTTTTGAAAATTATCAGTTCTGTTTTCAACTTTTGAGAGATTTCAGAATTAATCTACATACTGTTCTGTTAAGCAACCATATATGTCCGGCTCCGAAAGCCAAACCACGTGCAGAACAAACTTTTAACTTCGTAAATGGGAAACAAGGTATTACATTGTGTCGTTGCCAAATAACTTCACTTTAGATTTTGTTGTAGGTGAGACCATCAATTAACCATTTTGTAAACAAAGGCGTGATTAATCGAGGGAGTTGGTGTCGATGTGTAATTCTTGGAACCGGTTTTCATTTGTATCCTACCAAAAAGCAAAATTGCCATAATGTTGATGACCATTCTTGAATACCAAGTAAATTAGCATAAAGTCAAAGTATACTAGTTAGGATATATTTGTACATCTTCTAAATAAATATGTAAAACAATTACTAAAATTTAAAGGCATTAAAAATGATTTAAAGTACGGAATGGAAAAAAGATGAATTCTGTACTAAACACACGATTAGATATACTTCCCGAATATTACGACTGGAGACGTTTTCAACATCTATAATTAATGAACCTACCCATTAGGTAGTCCAATCGCCAAGGAATTGTCACAAAAAAAACTAACTGAATTTTTCCTGTTTAAATGGTTAATTGACAGTAACAGTGATTAAAGAAATGCTGTAGGGTTCCTTCATGGGAATAAATATAAAACTTTCAAAAATTCAAGGAACTATGAATATCTCCTAAATTTTCAAGATATTTCTTAAATATGAGGAGTATATATTGAAATATTAATATAATAAAATAAAACACTATTACTTTGTTTTTATCACATATATTATAGAAACAAACCAGTCACGGTTTCGACACTAGCTTGTCATCTTCGAACGATACTACTGTATGAAAATATGAATAATCTTGGTTATTTATGGTACAATATAAGACACAGGTGACAAGTGGAGTTCCAGTTGGGGCAATACATTGCTAGAATAGTATAATTGAAATTGGATAATCAGGTAGAGTTAATATTGTGATAAGGAAATTTTAATGCGTAGGTATACTAGGAAGGCACAAGAGGATTTTGGAAAATTTAACGTTATCAAGACATCAAACAGACTGCACGTCTAATTGATCGTTTAAAATTTGATTGTCATTATTTTTAATACCTTTGAACCTATTGATTCTAGTGTGTTTAATTTAAAACCTCTACTTTGGTTATGTAAAATTTCAACTTCATCTTAATTTGGAAAAGGATGCTCTGTATCTAAAAGATCGAAAATGTTCCTTATATCTAATTTCTATATTACGACTAGATCTACCGATGTAAAAATTATCACACTCTGAACAGGTTAATTTATATACTCCAGGTTTATTAAACTTATTTGTTTTATCTTTAGCACTGAACAAAAAATGTATATGTTCAATGCTAAAATTAACGATATTTTAGAAACAGGACACATTTTTCTAAATTTAGATGAAGTTAAAATTTTACATAACCAGAGTAGAGGTTTTAATTCTTCATCACAATATTAACTCAACCTCATTACCCAATTTCAACTATACTATTGTAGCAATGTATTTCCCCAGATGGAACCCCACTTGTCTTATATTGTGCCATAACTAGTCAAGATTATTCATCTTTTCTTACATTAGTATTGTTTGAAGATGACGCGCTAGTGTCGAAACTATAGTCACGATTTGTTTCTATCACATATGTAATAAAAAACATAGTAAAAGTGTTTTATTTTATTATATTAATATCATAATAAGATTCTTGACCCAGTATGAATTATATATAAAAATTCTCGGGAAATAGGTCACAATAACACTTTGTTTTAACTATTCGTCTTTACGTACGTTTCGGTCTCACGACCATCATCAGAAGACTCACTATGTCTAAAAAGGGGGTTTATTAAAACTAATTATAAAACAAGCGTCCAAATCGCACAATTTAACTTCAATTAAAAGAGCCCACGCCGTCGAAACGAACAGAACCACGAATAATCGAAATTGTATCGTCAGAATTAATGTATAAAAAATTATTTTTTGTAGTAAGAATCCGCTATTCAGTAATATTATTAAAATATATGAGTGCATATTGATTGGTATTCTCACAACAAATGAGAAGAACGAAGTTATTTGTCAAGTATCTACTTTCGAAACCAGATGTGTAGGATTTATGACATGGCACTTAAGAAAGGTTTCAGACCTGTACTGGGAAATAACATTACGAATTCTTCCTAAAAACATTTTCTACACTTATAAAGACGTATGTAAGAATTTGCAAGAGATTATTTAATCAAATTAGTATAAATATGACTTAGATTTTGTGTGTCTACCCTATGATTTACAGATTTCGGGTCCCGTTTTATGTGAATCATCTCCAGGATAGATCTTTTATAATAATTGGTTTCCTTAGTTAAGATATTAACATTTTTGTAATCAAATTGATGGTTAAAATCAAAGCAATGCTTAGCAAGGGCGGTGGAATTTTCTAAGTTGTTATTTCTTGTGCTATATTTATGGCCGTACATTCTTTTTTGTAAATATTGTTTAGAGATTCCAGTATAGGTTCCATCACAATCTAAACAATTCAATTTATACACTGTGTGGGTTTGTTTATCTTTGGGTATTAACGGTTTTAGATTTGAGAAATATTTCCCAACACAGTTAGTAGGTTTATGCGCAACATTTATATCGTACTTTTTCAAACATTTTTTGATTTTCTCTGAGGTCTCCGGAATGTAAGGTAGAGTTATAAAATTGTCTGTATTACCTTTTATGTTATTTTTATTAGACGAACCATTATAGATTTTGTTTATTCTTTCTTTAATGATAGGATTGAAAAAAGTTTTTGGGTAGCCATTCAATTCTAGTGTAGTACGAACAATTTTTAAATTTTTGGGGCGGTCATCTGCGTGGGACAATTTTATCGCGCGATCTGTAAGGCTGTTTATGACACTTTTTTTATAACAAGCTGGTGCAACGGAATTGAAGTGAAGATAACGTTGAGACCATACTTCTTTAGTAAACCAGGAGGTTTTTATTTTTCCATCAGCATCATGCCTAATGTTCATATCTAGGAAATTTATGTTATTGTTTAATTCTATTTCACAAGTGAATTGAAGTTTACAGTGAAAATTGTTAAATTTATCAATTACATATTGAATTTTATCGTTGGGAACACACATAAGGCAATCGTCTACATACCGTTTAAAGAATACAGGCCGAAAATCTAATGAACTCATAACAGATTCCTCTAGGCACTCCATAACGAGGTTAGCAATGGTAGCTGAAATAGGAGATCCCATTGCTGTGCCGAATATTTGTCCAAAAAATTGCTCACCATACTGAAAGTATGTGCATTCTAAACAAAATTTTACAGCATTTATAAATTCCGATTGATCTAGAGGTGTGTGGTTTTTAATCTCTGCCCAACGTTTTTTGATGCTATTCAATGCCAAAACAACAGGTATATTTGTAAATAAAGAAACAATATTATTGCAATATTATTGCAAATAATATTATTGCAAATAATATTATTGCAAATTTAGAATGCGGAATTAGGAATAAAAATGTAGAAGAGAAAAACGAAATTAGAAACAAAGTTTGCAACATCTTGACAAACAAAAAGAACAAACAGAAGGCAGAAGTAGGGATTGCAAAGAATCGTTTTAACTATCATACAAAAATAACAAAAGATTTCTTAGATGCTAACCCTCAAATATTAGTTTTGAACGCGGATAAATGTAATAAAACCGTCATAATGCATAGAAATGACTATGAAAACAAAATAGGAAACCTTTTAAATGATGAAACAACTTATAAAAAATTAAAATCTGATCCTACTTTATCAGTACGAAACAACATGAATAAATTGATAAATAAATGGCATAAGAATAAGATAATCCCTATTGAATTAAAAAATAAATTAATTTGCCATAATGGGCTAGCACCTTATATCTATGGGCTTCTCAAACTGCATAAAAATGATATACCTCTAAGACCCATTGTTAGTAATATTGGAGCGCCCACTTACAATTTATCTAAATTTCTATCAAAATCTATCAATAATATAATAGGAAAAAATGAATTCTATGTAAAAGATTCATGGCACTTTAATGAATTTATAAAAAATCAATCCGTACCCGTAAACCATCAACTGATTTCCTTGGACGTTGTTTCTTTATTTACAAATATACCTGTTGTTTTGGCATTGAATAGCATCAAAAAACGTTGGGCAGAGATTAAAAACCACACACCTCTAGATCAATCGGAATTTATAAATGCTGTAAAATTTTGTTTAGAATGCACATACTTTCAGTATGGTGAGCAATTTTTTGTACAAATATTCGGCACAGCAATGGGATCTCCTATTTCAGCTACCATTGCTAACCTCGTTATGGAGTGCCTAGAGGAATCTGTTATGAGTTCATTAGATTTTCGGCCTGTATTCTTTAAACGGTATGTAGACGATTGCCTTATGTGTGTTCCCAACGATAAAATTCAATATGTAATTGATAAATTTAACAATTTTCACTGTAAACTTCAATTCACTTGTGAAATAGAATTAAACAATAACATAAATTTCCTAGATATGAACATTAGGCATGATGCTGATGGAAAAATAAAAACCTCCTGGTTTACTAAAGAAGTATGGTCTCAACGTTATCTTCACTTCAATTCCGTTGCACCAGCTTGTTATAAAAAAAGTGTCATAAACAGCCTTACAGATCGCGCGATAAAATTGTCCCACGCAGATGACCGCCCCAAAAATTTAAAAATTGTTCGTACTACACTAGAATTGAATGGCTACCCAAAAACTTTTTTCAATCCTATCATTAAAGAAAGAATAAACAAAATCTATAATGGTTCGTCTAATAAAAATAACATAAAAGGTAATACAGACAATTTTATAACTCTACCTTACATTCCGGAGACCTCAGAGAAAATCAAAAAATGTTTGAAAAAGTACGATATAAATGTTGCGCATAAACCTACTAACTGTGTTGGGAAATATTTCTCAAATCTAAAACCGTTAATACCCAAAGATAAACAAACCCACACAGTGTATAAATTGAATTGTTTAGATTGTGATGGAACCTATACTGGAATCTCTAAACAATATTTACAAAAAAGAATGTACGGCCATAAATATAGCACAAGAAATAACAACTTAGAAAATTCCACCGCCCTTGCTAAGCATTGCTTTGATTTTAACCATCAATTTGATTACAAAAATGTTAATATCTTAACTAAGGAAACCAATTATTATAAAAGATCTATCCTGGAGATGATTCACATAAAACGGGACCCGAAATCTGTAAATCATAGGGTAGACACACAAAATCTAAGTCATATTTATACTAATTTGATTAAATAATCTCTTGCAAATTCTTACATACGTCTTTATAAGTGTAGAAAATGTTTTTAGGAAGAATTCGTAATGTTATTTCCCAGTACAGGTCTGAAACCTTTCTTAAGTGCCATGTCATAAATCCTACACATCTGGTTTCGAAAGTAGATACTTGACAAATAACTTCGTTCTTCTCATTTGTTGTGAGAATACCAATCAATATGCACTCATATATTTTAATAATATTACTGAATAGCGGATTCTTACTACAAAAAATAATTTTTTATACATTAATTCTGACGATACAATTTCGATTATTCGTGGTTCTGTTCGTTTCGACGGCGTGGGCTCTTTTAATTGAAGTTAAATTGTGCGATTTGGACGCTTGTTTTATAATTAGTTTTAATAAACCCCCTTTTTAGACATAGTGAGTCTTCTGATGATGGTCGTGAGACCGAAACGTACGTAAAGACGAATAGTTAAAACAAAGTGTTATTGTGACCTATTTCCCGAGAATTTTTATATATAATTCATACTGGGTCAAGAATCTTATTATTATTTCGGCTGGGATATAAGCCTTAATATGGAAGGAACAACCACCTATCCTAAAGTTTTGAAGGAATACGGAAAGTTAATGAAGATACTAGCAAGAGAGAAGAATCGTAGAATATTTCTGGTAAGATGTAGGAATTTGCAAGTTTATCCAAATTTCATAATATCTGAATCAAAGGAGAATATGTTTAGCAAGGTGCTAAATAAGAAGGCGTACGCAAAATTATTAAATTCTTTTCATAAAAACTGTTTGAACCTGTGCATTAAAGAAGCATGTGCAATTGTAGCTGAGGTTGAAAACAAAATCAAAATGGTTAAACAAACCTGTCATCAAAATTTTGATAGCAACTTTATATCGCAATTTTTTCAAATTCAGCATAACAATTTCGAAAAAAATTTCAACAAAATCAAAGCCATTCAATCTAAAAAGATAAATAATTTAATGAAAGACGTAACATATGAAAAAAAGAATATCAATGAACAATGGTTGAAAAATCTAACTGACATAAAAATTCCGGATGAGGTGCAGCACACGTTAAGTTTAGGTCCGAAATTTGCATTGCCTAATAACAATAATAAACTGCCTATCGATAATATTATTGCAAATTTAGAATGCGGAATTAGGAATAAAAATGTAGAAGAGAAAAACGAAATTAGAAACAAAGTTTGCAACATCTTGACAAACAAAAAGAACAAACAGAAGGCAGAAGTAGGGATTGCAAAGAATCGTTTTAACTATCATACAAAAATAACAAAAGATTTCTTAGATGCTAACCCTCAAATATTAGTTTTGAACGCGGATAAATGTAATAAAACCGTCATAATGCATAGAAATGACTATGAAAACAAAATAGGAAACCTTTTAAATGATGAAACAACTTATAAAAAATTAAAATCTGATCCTACTTTATCAGTACAAAACAACATGAATAAATTGATAAATAAATGGCATAAGAATAAGATAATCCCTATTGAATTAAAAAATAAATTAATTTGCCATAATGGGCTAGCACCTTATATCTATGGGCTTCCCAAACTGCATAAAAATGATATACCTCTAAGACCCATTGTTAGTAATATTGGAGCGCCCACTTACAATTTATCTAAATTTCTATCAAAATCTATCAATAATATAATAGGAAAAAATGAATTCTATGTAAAAGATTCATGGCACTTTAATGAATTTATAAAAAATCAATCCGTACCCGTAAACCATCAACTGATTTCCTTGGACGTTGTTTCTTTATTTACAAATATACCTGTTGTTTTGGCATTGAATAGCATCAAAAAACGTTGGGCAGAGATTAAAAACCACACACCTCTAGATCAATCGGAATTTATAAATGCTGTAAAATTTTGTTTAGAATGCACATACTTTCAGTATGGTGAGCAATTTTTTGGACAAATATTCGGCACAGCAATGGGATCTCCTATTTCAGCTACCATTGCTAACCTCGTTATGGAGTGCCTAGAGGAATCTGTTATGAGTTCATTAGATTTTCGGCCTGTATTCTTTAAACGGTATGTAGACGATTGCCTTATGTGTGTTCCCAACGATAAAATTCAATATGTAATTGATAAATTTAACAATTTTCACTGTAAACTTCAATTCACTTGTGAAATAGAATTAAACAATAACATAAATTTCCTAGATATGAACATTAGGCATGATGCTGATGGAAAAATAAAAACCTCCTGGTTTACTAAAGAAGTATGGTCTCAACGTTATCTTCACTTCAATTCCGTTGCACCAGCTTGTTATAAAAAAAGTGTCATAAACAGCCTTACAGATCGCGCGATAAAATTGTCCCACGCAGATGACCGCCCCAAAAATTTAAAAATTGTTCGTACTACACTAGAATTGAATGGCTACCCAAAAACTTTTTTCAATCCTATCATTAAAGAAAGAATAAACAAAATCTATAATGGTTCGTCTAATAAAAATAACATAAAAGGTAATACAGACAATTTTATAACTCTACCTTACATTCCGGAGACCTCAGAGAAAATCAAAAAATGTTTGAAAAAGTACGATATAAATGTTGCGCATAAACCTACTAACTGTGTTGGGAAATATTTCTCAAATCTAAAACCGTTAATACCCAAAGATAAACAAACCCACACAGTGTATAAATTGAATTGTTTAGATTGTGATGGAACCTATACTGGAATCTCTAAACAATATTTACAAAAAAGAATGTACGGCCATAAATATAGCACAAGAAATAACAACTTAGAAAATTCCACCGCCCTTGCTAAGCATTGCTTTGATTTTAACCATCAATTTGATTACAAAAATGTTAATATCTTAACTAAGGAAACCAATTATTATAAAAGATCTATCCTGGAGATGATTCACATAAAACGGGACCCGAAATCTGTAAATCATAGGGTAGACACACAAAATCTAAGTCATATTTATACTAATTTGATTAAATAATCTCTTGCAAATTCTTACATACGTCTTTATAAGTGTAGAAAATGTTTTTAGGAAGAATTCGTAATGTTATTTCCCAGTACAGGTCTGAAACCTTTCTTAAGTGCCATGTCATAAATCCTACACATCTGGTTTCGAAAGTAGATACTTGACAAATAACTTCGTTCTTCTCATTTGTTGTGAGAATACCAATCAATATGCACTCATATATTTTAATAATATTACTGAATAGCGGATTCTTACTACAAAAAATAATTTTTTATACATTAATTCTGACGATACAATTTCGATTATTCGTGGTTCTGTTCGTTTCGACGGCGTGGGCTCTTTTAATTGAAGTTAAATTGTGCGATTTGGACGCTTGTTTTATAATTAGTTTTAATAAACCCCCTTTTTAGACATAGTGAGTCTTCTGATGATGGTCGTGAGACCGAAACGTACGTAAAGACGAATAGTTAAAACAAAGTGTTATTGTGACCTATTTCCCGAGAATTTTTATATATAATTCATACTGGGTCAAGAATCTTATTATTATTTCGGCTGGGATATAAGCCTTAATATGGAAGGAACAACCACCTATCCTAAAGTTTTGAAGGAATACGGAAAGTTAATGAAGATACTAGCAAGAGAGAAGAATCGTAGAATATTTCTGGTAAGATGTAGGAATTTGCAAGTTTATCCAAATTTCATAATATCTAAATCAAAGGAGAATATGTTTAGCAAGGTGCTAAATAAGAAGGCGTACGCAAAATTATTAAATTCTTTTCATAAAAACTGTTTGAACCTGTGCATTAAAGAAGCATGTGCAATTGTAGCTGAGGTTGAAAACAAAATCAAAATGGTTAAACAAACCTGTCATCAAAATTTTGATAGCAACTTTATATCGCAATTTTTTCAAATTCAGCATAACAATTTCGAAAAAAATTTCAACAAAATCAAAGCCATTCAATCTAAAAAGATAAATAATTTAATGAAAGACGTAACATATGAAAAAAAGAATATCAATGAACAATGGTTGAAAAATCTAACTGACATAAAAATTCCGGATGAGGTGCAGCACACGTTAAGTTTAGGTCCGAAATTTGCATTGCCTAATAACAATAATAAACTGCCTATCGATAATATTATTGCAAATTTAGAATGCGGAATTAGGAATAAAAATGTAGAAGAGAAAAACGAAATTAGAAACAAAGTTTGCAACATCTTGACAAACAAAAAGAACAAACAGAAGGCAGAAGTAGGGATTGCAAAGAATCGTTTTAACTATCATACAAAAATAACAAAAGATTTCTTAGATGCTAACCCTCAAATATTAGTTTTGAACGCGGATAAATGTAATAAAACCGTCATAATGCATAGAAATGACTATGAAAACAAAATAGGAAACCTTTTAAATGATGAAACAACTTATAAAAAATTAAAATCTGATCCTACTTTATCAGTACAAAACAACATGAATAAATTGATAAATAAATGGCATAAGAATAAGATAATCCCTATTGAATTAAAAAATAAATTAATTTGCCATAATGGGCTAGCACCTTATATCTATGGGCTTCCCAAACTGCATAAAAATGATATACCTCTAAGACCCATTGTTAGTAATATTGGAGCGCCCACTTACAATTTATCTAAATTTCTATCAAAATCTATCAATAATATAATAGGAAAAAATGAATTCTATGTAAAAGATTCATGGCACTTTAATGAATTTATAAAAAATCAATCCGTACCCGTAAACCATCAACTGATTTCCTTGGACGTTGTTTCTTTATTTACAAATATACCTGTTGTTTTGGCATTGAATAGCATCAAAAAACGTTGGGCAGAGATTAAAAACCACACACCTCTAGATCAATCGGAATTTATAAATGCTGTAAAATTTTGTTTAGAATGCACATACTTTCAGTATGGTGAGCAATTTTTTGGACAAATATTCGGCACAGCAATGGGATCTCCTATTTCAGCTACCATTGCTAACCTCGTTATGGAGTGCCTAGAGGAATCTGTTATGAGTTCATTAGATTTTCGGCCTGTATTCTTTAAACGGTATGTAGACGATTGCCTTATGTGTGTTCCCAACGATAAAATTCAATATGTAATTGATAAATTTAACAATTTTCACTGTAAACTTCAATTCACTTGTGAAATAGAATTAAACAATAACATAAATTTCCTAGATATGAACATTAGGCATGATGCTGATGGAAAAATAAAAACCTCCTGGTTTACTAAAGAAGTATGGTCTCAACGTTATCTTCACTTCAATTCCGTTGCACCAGCTTGTTATAAAAAAAGTGTCATAAACAGCCTTACAGATCGCGCGATAAAATTGTCCCACGCAGATGACCGCCCCAAAAATTTAAAAATTGTTCGTACTACACTAGAATTGAATGGCTACCCAAAAACTTTTTTCAATCCTATCATTAAAGAAAGAATAAACAAAATCTATAATGGTTCGTCTAATAAAAATAACATAAAAGGTAATACAGACAATTTTATAACTCTACCTTACATTCCGGAGACCTCAGAGAAAATCAAAAAATGTTTGAAAAAGTACGATATAAATGTTGCGCATAAACCTACTAACTGTGTTGGGAAATATTTCTCAAATCTAAAACCGTTAATACCCAAAGATAAACAAACCCACACAGTGTATAAATTGAATTGTTTAGATTGTGATGGAACCTATACTGGAATCTCTAAACAATATTTACAAAAAAGAATGTACGGCCATAAATATAGCACAAGAAATAACAACTTAGAAAATTCCACCGCCCTTGCTAAGCATTGCTTTGATTTTAACCATCAATTTGATTACAAAAATGTTAATATCTTAACTAAGGAAACCAATTATTATAAAAGATCTATCCTGGAGATGATTCACATAAAACGGGACCCGAAATCTGTAAATCATAGGGTAGACACACAAAATCTAAGTCATATTTATACTAATTTGATTAAATAATCTCTTGCAAATTCTTACATACGTCTTTATAAGTGTAGAAAATGTTTTTAGGAAGAATTCGTAATGTTATTTCCCAGTACAGGTCTGAAACCTTTCTTAAGTGCCATGTCATAAATCCTACACATCTGGTTTCGAAAGTAGATACTTGACAAATAACTTCGTTCTTCTCATTTGTTGTGAGAATACCAATCAATATGCACTCATATATTTTAATAATATTACTGAATAGCGGATTCTTACTACAAAAAATAATTTTTTATACATTAATTCTGACGATACAATTTCGATTATTCGTGGTTCTGTTCGTTTCGACGGCGTGGGCTCTTTTAATTGAAGTTAAATTGTGCGATTTGGACGCTTGTTTTATAATTAGTTTTAATAAACCCCCTTTTTAGACATAGTGAGTCTTCTGATGATGGTCGTGAGACCGAAACGTACGTAAAGACGAATAGTTAAAACAAAGTGTTATTGTGACCTATTTCCCGAGAATTTTTATATATAATTCATACTGGGTCAAGAATCTTATTATTATTTCGGCTGGGATATAAGCCTTAATATGGAAGGAACAACCACCTATCCTAAAGTTTTGAAGGAATACGGAAAGTTAATGAAGATACTAGCAAGAGAGAAGAATCGTAGAATATTTCTGGTAAGATGTAGGAATTTGCAAGTTTATCCAAATTTCATAATATCTAAATCAAAGGAGAATATGTTTAGCAAGGTGCTAAATAAGAAGGCGTACGCAAAATTATTAAATTCTTTTCATAAAAACTGTTTGAACCTGTGCATTAAAGAAGCATGTGCAATTGTAGCTGAGGTTGAAAACAAAATCAAAATGGTTAAACAAACCTGTCATCAAAATTTTGATAGCAACTTTATATCGCAATTTTTTCAAATTCAGCATAACAATTTCGAAAAAAATTTCAACAAAATCAAAGCCATTCAATCTAAAAAGATAAATAATTTAATGAAAGACGTAACATATGAAAAAAAGAATATCAATGAACAATGGTTGAAAAATCTAACTGACATAAAAATTCCGGATGAGGTGCAGCACACGTTAAGTTTAGGTCCGAAATTTGCATTGCCTAATAACAATAATAAACTGCCTATCGATAATATTATTGCAAATTTAGAATGCGGAATTAGGAATAAAAATGTAGAAGAGAAAAACGAAATTAGAAACAAAGTTTGCAACATCTTGACAAACAAAAAGAACAAACAGAAGGCAGAAGTAGGGATTGCAAAGAATCGTTTTAACTATCATACAAAAATAACAAAAGATTTCTTAGATGCTAACCCTCAAATATTAGTTTTGAACGCGGATAAATGTAATAAAACCGTCATAATGCATAGAAATGACTATGAAAACAAAATAGGAAACCTTTTAAATGATGAAACAACTTATAAAAAATTAAAATCTGATCCTACTTTATCAGTACAAAACAACATGAATAAATTGATAAATAAATGGCATAAGAATAAGATAATCCCTATTGAATTAAAAAATAAATTAATTTGCCATAATGGGCTAGCACCTTATATCTATGGGCTTCCCAAACTGCATAAAAATGATATACCTCTAAGACCCATTGTTAGTAATATTGGAGCGCCCACTTACAATTTATCTAAATTTCTATCAAAATCTATCAATAATATAATAGGAAAAAATGAATTCTATGTAAAAGATTCATGGCACTTTAATGAATTTATAAAAAATCAATCCGTACCCGTAAACCATCAACTGATTTCCTTGGACGTTGTTTCTTTATTTACAAATATACCTGTTGTTTCGGCATTGAATAGCATCAAAAAACGTTGGGCAGAGATTAAAAACCACACACCTCTAGATCAATCGGAATTTATAAATGCTGTAAAATTTTGTTTAGAATGCACATACTTTCAGTATGGTGAGCAATTTTTTGGACAAATATTCGGCACAGCAATGGGATCTCCTATTTCAGCTACCATTGCTAACCTCGTTATGGAGTGCCTAGAGGAATCTGTTATGAGTTCATTAGATTTTCGGCCTGTATTCTTTAAACGGTATGTAGACGATTGCCTTATGTGTGTTCCCAACGATAAAATTCAATATGTAATTGATAAATTTAACAATTTTCACTGTAAACTTCAATTCACTTGTGAAATAGAATTAAACAATAACATAAATTTCCTAGATATGAACATTAGGCATGATGCTGATGGAAAAATAAAAACCTCCTGGTTTACTAAAGAAGTATGGTCTCAACGTTATCTTCACTTCAATTCCGTTGCACCAGCTTGTTATAAAAAAAGTGTCATAAACAGCCTTACAGATCGCGCGATAAAATTGTCCCACGCAGATGACCGCCCCAAAAATTTAAAAATTGTTCGTACTACACTAGAATTGAATGGCTACCCAAAAACTTTTTTCAATCCTATCATTAAAGAAAGAATAAACAAAATCTATAATGGTTCGTCTAATAAAAATAACATAAAAGGTAATACAGACAATTTTATAACTCTACCTTACATTCCGGAGACCTCAGAGAAAATCAAAAAATGTTTGAAAAAGTACGATATAAATGTTGCGCATAAACCTACTAACTGTGTTGGGAAATATTTCTCAAATCTAAAACCGTTAATACCCAAAGATAAACAAACCCACACAGTGTATAAATTGAATTGTTTAGATTGTGATGGAACCTATACTGGAATCTCTAAACAATATTTACAAAAAAGAATGTACGGCCATAAATATAGCACAAGAAATAACAACTTAGAAAATTCCACCGCCCTTGCTAAGCATTGCTTTGATTTTAACCATCAATTTGATTACAAAAATGTTAATATCTTAACTAAGGAAACCAATTATTATAAAAGATCTATCCTGGAGATGATTCACATAAAACGGGACCCGAAATCTGTAAATCATAGGGTAGACACACAAAATCTAAGTCATATTTATACTAATTTGATTAAATAATCTCTTGCAAATTCTTACATACGTCTTTATAAGTGTAGAAAATGTTTTTAGGAAGAATTCGTAATGTTATTTCCCAGTACAGGTCTGAAACCTTTCTTAAGTGCCATGTCATAAATCCTACACATCTGGTTTCGAAAGTAGATACTTGACAAATAACTTCGTTCTTCTCATTTGTTGTGAGAATACCAATCAATATGCACTCATATATTTTAATAATATTACTGAATAGCGGATTCTTACTACAAAAAATAATTTTTTATACATTAATTCTGACGATACAATTTCGATTATTCGTGGTTCTGTTCGTTTCGACGGCGTGGGCTCTTTTAATTGAAGTTAAATTGTGCGATTTGGACGCTTGTTTTATAATTAGTTTTAATAAACCCCCTTTTTAGACATAGTGAGTCTTCTGATGATGGTCGTGAGACCGAAACGTACGTAAAGACGAATAGTTAAAACAAAGTGTTATTGTGACCTATTTCCCGAGAATTTTTATATATAATTCATACTGGGTCAAGAATCTTATTATTATTTCGGCTGGGATATAAGCCTTAATATGGAAGGAACAACCACCTATCCTAAAGTTTTGAAGGAATACGGAAAGTTAATGAAGATACTAGCAAGAGAGAAGAATCGTAGAATATTTCTGGTAAGATGTAGGAATTTGCAAGTTTATCCAAATTTCATAATATCTAAATCAAAGGAGAATATGTTTAGCAAGGTGCTAAATAAGAAGGCGTACGCAAAATTATTAAATTCTTTTCATAAAAACTGTTTGAACCTGTGCATTAAAGAAGCATGTGCAATTGTAGCTGAGGTTGAAAACAAAATCAAAATGGTTAAACAAACCTGTCATCAAAATTTTGATAGCAACTTTATATCGCAATTTTTTCAAATTCAGCATAACAATTTCGAAAAAAATTTCAACAAAATCAAAGCCATTCAATCTAAAAAGATAAATAATTTAATGAAAGACGTAACATATGAAAAAAAGAATATCAATGAACAATGGTTGAAAAATCTAACTGACATAAAAATTCCGGATGAGGTGCAGCACACGTTAAGTTTAGGTCCGAAATTTGCATTGCCTAATAACAATAATAAACTGCCTATCGATAATATTATTGCAAATTTAGAATGCGGAATTAGGAATAAAAATGTAGAAGAGAAAAACGAAATTAGAAACAAAGTTTGCAACATCTTGACAAACAAAAAGAACAAACAGAAGGCAGAAGTAGGGATTGCAAAGAATCGTTTTAACTATCATACAAAAATAACAAAAGATTTCTTAGATGCTAACCCTCAAATATTAGTTTTGAACGCGGATAAATGTAATAAAACCGTCATAATGCATAGAAATGACTATGAAAACAAAATAGGAAACCTTTTAAATGATGAAACAACTTATAAAAAATTAAAATCTGATCCTACTTTATCAGTACAAAACAACATGAATAAATTGATAAATAAATGGCATAAGAATAAGATAATCCCTATTGAATTAAAAAATAAATTAATTTGCCATAATGGGCTAGCACCTTATATCTATGGGCTTCCCAAACTGCATAAAAATGATATACCTCTAAGACCCATTGTTAGTAATATTGGAGCGCCCACTTACAATTTATCTAAATTTCTATCAAAATCTATCAATAATATAATAGGAAAAAATGAATTCTATGTAAAAGATTCATGGCACTTTAATGAATTTATAAAAAATCAATCCGTACCCGTAAACCATCAACTGATTTCCTTGGACGTTGTTTCTTTATTTACAAATATACCTGTTGTTTTGGCATTGAATAGCATCAAAAAACGTTGGGCAGAGATTAAAAACCACACACCTCTAGATCAATCGGAATTTATAAATGCTGTAAAATTTTGTTTAGAATGCACATACTTTCAGTATGGTGAGCAATTTTTTGGACAAATATTCGGCACAGCAATGGGATCTCCTATTTCAGCTACCATTGCTAACCTCGTTATGGAGTGCCTAGAGGAATCTGTTATGAGTTCATTAGATTTTCGGCCTGTATTCTTTAAACGGTATGTAGACGATTGCCTTATGTGTGTTCCCAACGATAAAATTCAATATGTAATTGATAAATTTAACAATTTTCACTGTAAACTTCAATTCACTTGTGAAATAGAATTAAACAATAACATAAATTTCCTAGATATGAACATTAGGCATGATGCTGATGGAAAAATAAAAACCTCCTGGTTTACTAAAGAAGTATGGTCTCAACGTTATCTTCACTTCAATTCCGTTGCACCAGCTTGTTATAAAAAAAGTGTCATAAACAGCCTTACAGATCGCGCGATAAAATTGTCCCACGCAGATGACCGCCCCAAAAATTTAAAAATTGTTCGTACTACACTAGAATTGAATGGCTACCCAAAAACTTTTTTCAATCCTATCATTAAAGAAAGAATAAACAAAATCTATAATGGTTCGTCTAATAAAAATAACATAAAAGGTAATACAGACAATTTTATAACTCTACCTTACATTCCGGAGACCTCAGAGAAAATCAAAAAATGTTTGAAAAAGTACGATATAAATGTTGCGCATAAACCTACTAACTGTGTTGGGAAATATTTCTCAAATCTAAAACCGTTAATACCCAAAGATAAACAAACCCACACAGTGTATAAATTGAATTGTTTAGATTGTGATGGAACCTATACTGGAATCTCTAAACAATATTTACAAAAAAGAATGTACGGCCATAAATATAGCACAAGAAATAACAACTTAGAAAATTCCACCGCCCTTGCTAACCATTGCTTTGATTTTAACCATCAATTTGATTACAAAAATGTTAATATCTTAACTAAGGAAACCAATTATTATAAAAGATCTATCCTGGAGATGATTCACATAAAACGGGACCCGAAATCTGTAAATCATAGGGTAGACACACAAAATCTAAGTCATATTTATACTAATTTGATTAAATAATCTCTTGCAAATTCTTACATACGTCTTTATAAGTGTAGAAAATGTTTTTAGGAAGAATTCGTAATGTTATTTCCCAGTACAGGTCTGAAACCTTTCTTAAGTGCCATGTCATAAATCCTACACATCTGGTTTCGAAAGTAGATACTTGACAAATAACTTCGTTCTTCTCATTTGTTGTGAGAATACCAATCAATATGCACTCATATATTTTAATAATATTACTGAATAGCGGATTCTTACTACAAAAAATAATTTTTTATACATTAATTCTGACGATACAATTTCGATTATTCGTGGTTCTGTTCGTTTCGACGGCGTGGGCTCTTTTAATTGAAGTTAAATTGTGCGATTTGGACGCTTGTTTTATAATTAGTTTTAATAAACCCCCTTTTTAGACATAGTGAGTCTTCTGATGATGGTCGTGAGACCGAAACGTACGTAAAGACGAATAGTTAAAACAAAGTGTTATTGTGACCTATTTCCCGAGAATTTTTATATATAATTCATACTGGGTCAAGAATCTTATTATTATTTCGGCTGGGATATAAGCCTTAATATGGAAGGAACAACCACCTATCCTAAAGTTTTGAAGGAATACGGAAAGTTAATGAAGATACTAGCAAGAGAGAAGAATCGTAGAATATTTCTGGTAAGATGTAGGAATTTGCAAGTTTATCCAAATTTCATAATATCTAAATCAAAGGAGAATATGTTTAGCAAGGTGCTAAATAAGAAGGCGTACGCAAAATTATTAAATTCTTTTCATAAAAACTGTTTGAACCTGTGCATTAAAGAAGCATGTGCAATTGTAGCTGAGGTTGAAAACAAAATCAAAATGGTTAAACAAACCTGTCATCAAAATTTTGATAGCAACTTTATATCGCAATTTTTTCAAATTCAGCATAACAATTTCGAAAAAAATTTCAACAAAATCAAAGCCATTCAATCTAAAAAGATAAATAATTTAATGAAAGACGTAACATATGAAAAAAAGAATATCAATGAACAATGGTTGAAAAATCTAACTGACATAAAAATTCCGGATGAGGTGCAGCACACGTTAAGTTTAGGTCCGAAATTTGCATTGCCTAATAACAATAATAAACTGCCTATCGATAATATTATTGCAAATTTAGAATGCGGAATTAGGAATAAAAATGTAGAAGAGAAAAACGAAATTAGAAACAAAGTTTGCAACATCTTGACAAACAAAAAGAACAAACAGAAGGCAGAAGTAGGGATTGCAAAGAATCGTTTTAACTATCATACAAAAATAACAAAAGATTTCTTAGATGCTAACCCTCAAATATTAGTTTTGAACGCGGATAAATGTAATAAAACCGTCATAATGCATAGAAATGACTATGAAAACAAAATAGGAAACCTTTTAAATGATGAAACAACTTATAAAAAATTAAAATCTGATCCTACTTTATCAGTACAAAACAACATGAATAAATTGATAAATAAATGGCATAAGAATAAGATAATCCCTATTGAATTAAAAAATAAATTAATTTGCCATAATGGGCTAGCACCTTATATCTATGGGCTTCCCAAACTGCATAAAAATGATATACCTCTAAGACCCATTGTTAGTAATATTGGAGCGCCCACTTACAATTTATCTAAATTTCTATCAAAATCTATCAATAATATAATAGGAAAAAATGAATTCTATGTAAAAGATTCATGGCACTTTAATGAATTTATAAAAAATCAATCCGTACCCGTAAACCATCAACTGATTTCCTTGGACGTTGTTTCTTTATTTACAAATATACCTGTTGTTTCGGCATTGAATAGCATCAAAAAACGTTGGGCAGAGATTAAAAACCACACACCTCTAGATCAATCGGAATTTATAAATGCTGTAAAATTTTGTTTAGAATGCACATACTTTCAGTATGGTGAGCAATTTTTTGGACAAATATTCGGCACAGCAATGGGATCTCCTATTTCAGCTACCATTGCTAACCTCGTTATGGAGTGCCTAGAGGAATCTGTTATGAGTTCATTAGATTTTCGGCCTGTATTCTTTAAACGGTATGTAGACGATTGCCTTATGTGTGTTCCCAACGATAAAATTCAATATGTAATTGATAAATTTAACAATTTTCACTGTAAACTTCAATTCACTTGTGAAATAGAATTAAACAATAACATAAATTTCCTAGATATGAACATTAGGCATGATGCTGATGGAAAAATAAAAACCTCCTGGTTTACTAAAGAAGTATGGTCTCAACGTTATCTTCACTTCAATTCCGTTGCACCAGCTTGTTATAAAAAAAGTGTCATAAACAGCCTTACAGATCGCGCGATAAAATTGTCCCACGCAGATGACCGCCCCAAAAATTTAAAAATTGTTCGTACTACACTAGAATTGAATGGCTACCCAAAAACTTTTTTCAATCCTATCATTAAAGAAAGAATAAACAAAATCTATAATGGTTCGTCTAATAAAAATAACATAAAAGGTAATACAGACAATTTTATAACTCTACCTTACATTCCGGAGACCTCAGAGAAAATCAAAAAATGTTTGAAAAAGTACGATATAAATGTTGCGCATAAACCTACTAACTGTGTTGGGAAATATTTCTCAAATCTAAAACCGTTAATACCCAAAGATAAACAAACCCACACAGTGTATAAATTGAATTGTTTAGATTGTGATGGAACCTATACTGGAATCTCTAAACAATATTTACAAAAAAGAATGTACGGCCATAAATATAGCACAAGAAATAACAACTTAGAAAATTCCACCGCCCTTGCTAAGCATTGCTTTGATTTTAACCATCAATTTGATTACAAAAATGTTAATATCTTAACTAAGGAAACCAATTATTATAAAAGATCTATCCTGGAGATGATTCACATAAAACGGGACCCGAAATCTGTAAATCATAGGGTAGACACACAAAATCTAAGTCATATTTATACTAATTTGATTAAATAATCTCTTGCAAATTCTTACATACGTCTTTATAAGTGTAGAAAATGTTTTTAGGAAGAATTCGTAATGTTATTTCCCAGTACAGGTCTGAAACCTTTCTTAAGTGCCATGTCATAAATCCTACACATCTGGTTTCGAAAGTAGATACTTGACAAATAACTTCGTTCTTCTCATTTGTTGTGAGAATACCAATCAATATGCACTCATATATTTTAATAATATTACTGAATAGCGGATTCTTACTACAAAAAATAATTTTTTATACATTAATTCTGACGATACAATTTCGATTATTCGTGGTTCTGTTCGTTTCGACGGCGTGGGCTCTTTTAATTGAAGTTAAATTGTGCGATTTGGACGCTTGTTTTATAATTAGTTTTAATAAACCCCCTTTTTAGACATAGTGAGTCTTCTGATGATGGTCGTGAGACCGAAACGTACGTAAAGACGAATAGTTAAAACAAAGTGTTATTGTGACCTATTTCCCGAGAATTTTTATATATAATATATTAATATCATAAATTATCACAAAGTAATGACTTCTATCTTTAAATATATTGAAATTTTCCTAAGAGTAACCGAGATCAAAACAACAATCTGCGAGCACAACAACACATTTACACCATTTTCTAGTTATAAATATATAACAAATACATTTAACCCGTAGAAGTATCCGAAATGATTTTTTTTTTAGGTTTAAAAAACTACTTCATCCAAGCTAGTGACGGCTCATTGTTGTGTTCGTCTTCATAGAGAAGATGTATAATAGTTGGAAAGGTGATCATACATTTTTTTAAGGCACTTGTGATTTTCGTTTCTACTGTAGCTACTTTTCCAGAACGAAACTATGAATTAAATGCATGTTCCTCACCAACCATTAGAATGAGCGTACGATAAATGTACGGCAGTACCGCTTTGATATTTAGAATCTAAATTCGTTTTCCTATTGATACTAATAAGTACGAAATAATCACAAGGTCCTTATAAAGTACTAAGGACCTTTAAGCTACCAAGTAGTGATCATGGCATCACAGTAAACTAAATTAGGAAACAAAATGTACCTTTTAAATACAATTTTGGGTCAATAACTATGGGCTACCCTCAGCTGGAGATAAATCTGAATTTAATAAATTGCTTTTCCGCTTATACTTTTCCATTCCTTTTTAATTACCTAGCGAAAAAGCAACTTATTAAATTCAGATTCATCTCCATCTTAGGCTAACTCCTTGTTTGCATTATTAATCCCGAATAGTATTTAAACAAGTACATTTTCTGATGATGACTACTTGGTAGCTGACAGGTCGTTAGTACTTCAATAGTATTTTAGTGGATAAGGGTGATTATTTCGTACATATTAGTGTTATAGTGTATCTAATGTTGCGAACGCTTTTAGTGAATTCCTATTGATAGATCATATATATTTTTGCTATTGAACATGCACACGTAGTTGCCTAAATGTGGTACTTGGATACCTACATTTATTTGATGATTTGTGTTGGTGACAGTCTGTATTGAGTTTTTACATACACTGAGATCCTGTCTGGAGTTTTGGTGTGTGATAGCTGATTCTCCATTTCTTTCGAACACAAATTTTTGGTGCTTTCGGTAATCGGACCTATGAATAAAAAAAATCATGGTATGTTCTTTTTGTTTAAGGAGCTTGTTTGATTTGCATTGCCGTTTGCATGCAAATGTCTTCTTTTGGTGTTACATGTGGCTAGATAGAATTTCACCTAAGAAATTCTAGGAACTTGGCCGGATGATGGAACTGGAATATACAAAGTAATCAATCAATTTTCAAATGTAGAACATAACCAATTTGTGGATTCTGTCGGAGCGGAAAAAGTTAATTAATCAATCAATTTTCAAATGCAGACATAACCAACTTGTGGATTATGTCGGAGCGGAAAAGGTTAATGACAATAACATCGAAAAGAGGCTGGATGCTAGATAGGTGGCGGTTCGTCCACCTCGTTGGGAACTGCTTCACGAGGTGACCCGGGGTGCAAAGGGCTTCGGGCTAGGCATAAGGAACGTCACCGGTCCCCCCTACATTAATAATAATATCTATTAATAAAAGAAAGACATTCCGGTCCTGAATTTTCACTGTAAAATTAGCAACATGAAGGTGGTAAATATGATTATTTGGATATTAACTTGTCTAAAACCAATGCCTTTAAGTAATACGTAAATACTATTAATTTACTTGTCAATAAATCACGATTTTTAGTTCAATCTATTATTCTATACATGTCCAACTACACAGCCCATCTGCCATGAACGTACCGGATACCTACATCTATATATATCATTTATTTGTTATGTCCGTTTCTATCCATGCTTCTTCTTTAGATTCTCTATGATGTTGCTATGATAATTGTCAAGTCGAAGTAAATTTCGATAACTTTGATGGGTATGATAAAGGTGATATTTTCTATGTAAGATATTCCACATATTATAGTATTTCTTGATTTATGGTTGTCAACGTTGACAGCTTTTGCCAAAATAAGCATGTCATTGGCGATTTTTTCTACATAAATTTAATAATACTCAAGTTACTGATGAAAGAAGACGATACAGTGGTTACACATTACACTTGAGGAACGTGGAGGTAAACATGTTTTCTTGTACACTTTGGTACGGAAAGATATTCGTCATTATGTTCAACGGAATATTTTAGGCAAATATAGTCCAGGCATTTGAGGAGGAAAATCGACGATTTTTGTCCGAATTTCCGCGTGTCTAATTTTTATCTATTCTTATGTATCTTGACACGCAGAACACGATGGTGTAGTTTAGATTTGGATTAACCCTTTGCTCGAAAAACCATTTTTTAACCCAAAAATTACCATTTTTCGATTTTTTGCGTTTTGAGACAAAACTATGGGTTGCATGAAAAAATGCTCAAACAAAAGTTGTTGGAAAAACTAATACGCGATTTTTGGCTGCGTTCCCAAGTCGTTTCGAGATCGTGGGCTCAAGATAGGGCCCATTTAGTGTGTTTTTTAGCACATTGAAAAATTTAGTATATGTCAAAGTGTTTTTGTTTTTTTCATATTCTGTTTCTGTGAAAAGATAGTATTTTTATTTCTCTTCTTTCGGTTTCTGGTATTTTGACCTACCTCATTTTTTGGTGCCAAAGTCGGCCATTTTGAAAAATCCGTATTTTACTAATTTCAGATGAAATACTCATGTTATCGATCTAAAACCACAGCATTTTGGTTGAAGACATAACTTGGCTTTTTGAAAATTTTGAACCACCGAAAAGTTGAAATTTTTTGAGGTTAGAAATTTTTCGCGGAATCCAAATTATAGGTTCTATTAGAGGTTGTGGTTACGAGTATTTTAAATCCAAGCGGATCGATTTGGGTTAAGTAGAAATGAAGCTATCTTAATAAATGTGTTTGGGCTTCTAGAGGGCCAAATTTTGGACCTATCGACAAAAACGTTGGAACAAATTACAGAGAAATGCGTCGGCTATTGAAGTTTGGAACAGCGTACGGAGATTCGTTTACAATTTCAAGTTATAACGAATTTCATCGCAGCAATAATCGAGCGTCGGTACAATAGATTCCGCGCCCGAAATTATAGTTTTTTTAATATTTTAAAATGCGCCTGAAGGCATAATCGTTTTTTATGAATGTGTGAGTTTACATTCATATTTTTTGTTTGTTTTTTACGTTTCATATTTATTAAAATTATCTATATGTCTAAATAACCTAAGTTTTTGTTATCACTGTCAGCATATATTGTTAATGATGTAATATGATCATTATTGATATACGGATCATCGTAATCCGCTTCATTATCTGAATTTGATAAAATTTGATCGTCGCAATTGTCATTGATAACATCATCGGTATCGTCATCATCTTTATCAACGTGTTCATTTTCATCCATACACTTATATCAAAATCATCATCATCTTCCGGCTCGGGGCAATTAGAACAGTATTTACCTTCACAATGCTTACATAGGTAATGAGCTACAAGGGAATCCTAATTTTTTGCACGAACGAGTCGCTGTTCCAAACTTAAATAGCCGATGTATTTCTCTGTAATTTGCTCCAACGTTTTTGTCAATAGGCCCAAAATTGGGCTGTCTAGAGACCCAAACACATTTTATGGATAGCTTCATTTCTACTCAACCCAAATCGATCTTCTTGAACTTAGAATTTGAATTCCGTAAAAAATTTCTAGCCTTAAAAAATTTCAATTTTTCGGTGATCCAAAATTTTCAAAATGCCGCCATAGTTGTATCTTTGAACCAAAATGCTTGAATTTTGGATATTAGGTGCAGAATAATGCACTTTGACATATACTCAATTTTTCAATGTGCTAAAAAATACACTAAATGGGCCCTATCTTGGGCCGACGACCTCTAATCGACATCGGCCCAGAGTCAAAAATAGCGTATTAATTTTTCCAACAACTTTCGTTCAAAGATTTTTTCATACAACCCATAGTTTTGTCCCAAAATGCAAAAAAATCGAAAAATTGCCATTTTTGGGCATAGTTCTTCGAGCACAAGGTTAATCCATATTTAAACTACACCATCGTGTTCAGCGTGTCAAAACACATAAGAGTAGACCAAAATAAGACCTCGCGGAAATTCGGACAAAAAAATTCCTTAAATGCCTAGACTAATGAGCGATATGCAAAGTTAATTTAATTTCGATCCCCTAATTTCATCCTTGGTTGGGTACCAATTTAATACACTCAGGTTTATTTCTGTCTTTTAGTTAATTTAGATTATCTAAGTTTGTTTTATTTGAGTTTAAGATTTTGATCTTGTTTTTTATTCTTATTAGTAATAAAGTTAATTATAATATTCTTTCATTATCAATTGTCATAATCATTGTTTTATCATTATTAATTTAATTGATATTTTTAGTATTAAATTTTATTGTTGTTGAGTACGAGGTTATCTGATCAATATAGCGTTTACCCCTTCCAGTGTTTTAACATTTTTAAGCGTCTTGTGTAATAAAAGAATGAGTGTTAATGACATTTTTCACGTTTGTTCTGGCTAATCAATGATTGGGATCAAACCCCAACGTGTCATGATTCTCTAAATTAAATGGCCACACTGTTAATAAATAAATTGATGAGGATTAGGAATAACAATTCCTTAAGTTAAGTTTTAAAGAGTTTCATCAAGGGAGAGCCATCTTACAGTACCTACACTTATGACCAATCCCGTTTATTTGATTGTCTGGTTTTTTATGTCGTCATCTGACACTCAAGTAGTTCAACATTCCCCGTAGCTTCTGTAAAGTTCAACAAATCTATTAGTTGATGTTGTACATTGTTTCGATTTCTTAGTGGGACATCTATTCATAGATGGCGTTACATATGATGGTTTTCTGTAGTATTCTATTCTTCGGGTTATTCATATCCTCGACTGAATGATAATGATCGTTCAGTAACATTGCAAACTTTCTCGTTTCGCTGATGAGCTCGAGAGGGCGAAACGACTGCCCGGAACTATCAGATTGTAATGTTACTGATCGATCTAGACCAGCGGGACCTCACCATTGTTATGTGGCAGAAGCCAACAAGAACTAAATAGTCATCAATTTGTTTCTTGATTATTATTATAAAACTATGGTTACCTGGGTTATTTTTAAATTGGCGTGAACTAACAAAATATTAATAGTGATATTTTCCAAGATTAATTGCTTGGAGTCATTATTCTTATTTTCTCCATTAATGACTTGATATGTTAACAAGATTAAGTACATGTTTCCTAATTGTATTTGGATACCGCTACTATAGGAAGAAAAATCAACATTATTTCACAAGAATTTAGTACTTGGTGTGGCCAGTACCGTTAAATCTTTAATGCCGGTAAAAGAACATATTAATCCAGTTGCATAACATGAAGAACCTAGATCTAGCGCTAGTTATGCAGAACCAAGTAGGTCCGTCAAGTTAGGCAACCAAGGTGACACCCAATTTTCGTCAAACAAATGAGCATCATCCGAAATAATTGAATGCCTAATTCAATGATATGTTATACTTTGTGGGCTTTAAAGTTACGGCGATTTCGTGATCAGTGAATCAGTTAGTGGTATTTATATAGATTAGTATTTCTACGATATACCGTTGTTTACTGAATTAAGAGACGGCACATTCTTCAATGCAGGTTGAACTGGTAGTTTAATGTTATCAAATCATCATTTAGTTCACATTGCATATTTTATTCTACGACAGAGTACGTCCTAACTAGTGTTGTTAAATTTCCGGAAATATATTTTTTGGAAAGATTTCTGGAAATATTGGAAACGAACTAAAAAATAAAACTCAAAAAACCTAAACATTGTATGAAAAAATATCCAAAAAATAGAACGCAATACGTAAACACAAATAAAAGGTTAAATATCAAACAATACAAAGAATAAAGTCAAATTTGTTAAAAATAATCATATACGAGAAACAAGTCAAGCAAGTTGTATATCTTCATCGCTGTCATCATCATCTTTAATATTATATTCAACATCAATGCCTTCTTCATGCCAGTCAATTCCTCTAATTCTTCAACAGGATCAAAACTAAAAATTGATCTATTGTCACTTTCTATATTTTTTAACAAGTTTTCGTTGTGGGACCCGTAGAGTAGGTTCTGTTCCTTTTTTTCAATGAATCTGGCTATAAATACTAAAACTGCGCTCAGTGGCTGCTGAAGATGCTGATTGGCATCATCAAAATCCGTTACTTTTGATATTGAAAATGATGAACAAAGGCCTTTCTACCAGGAGACTGGAATGTCAAAACTACTTTTCCATATATAATTATTGCCAAACAATTTGCCGCTTCTACAGCTGTAATCTACTATGGCGTCAATTCCTTCTTGCTCTTTTATAATATTAAGATATCTTTTTGCTATGTTAAGTATGTATTCTATGGCTGGAAGAATTTCTAGTGAACGACGGTGATTCAGAATGCCCGAGCTCAAAAAATTTGTAATATACTTACTTTTTCACCAATTATATTTTTAGTTTGATGTTTCTACTGTATAAAATTATAAAAGACGTTTGGATATTTCCATTTCCATGGACATATTTCCGTTGGAAATATGTTCTAGTTCTAACTAATGAATATCGATTATGAGAAAATTTGCTGACTAAGGAACTTTTTCGTGCATATTTATGAACACACATCCATGATTTCTGATTTTTTTCTCAAACAATCAAATAAACTATGCATTTTCATGATTATGGTCTCGGCTCGTCGTAGATATGTTTCTTCTTTCAGTTCTTGTAAATTCTAGACCTTCTGATTTTGACCTCCGAGAAATTCCGTATAAGATCTCGATCTTCTCTTTTTTCCCTTGTTCTTTATCTTGTTCCCTTTTGTTGTTCAAAGATACCTCGCCATATAATATAGATAGATCTTGTAAACCTAAAAGAATAAATTCAACACCCTCACGTTTGAGTATATTTATTTTCCGCCATGTTTTAGTTTAGGTATTCGGATTCTATTCATCGATGTAAAATCGATGTTTAATGTATTAAAAGCAGTGAAATAATCAAGGAAATCTATTTATATATTGATGAACGAAAGGCTATTGAGCTAATATTTATTGTAGAAAACATTCTTTATTACACTCATTAAATAGCGCATTAAATATTTATGGAAACAAAAGAAACAATGGAGTTGGTATATTATGAAACCGTTTTATACATAATTTCAGATCTGACTGAATCATGATTACGTTTAATAATTAATTCCAAGATAATTGGTAATTTCAAGTATAAGAACTTCATTACCTACGTGGGGAAGTTTTTAAAGATATCTAATTTTACCAGTTATTTGACTACAGGGTGTCTCACCACGAACTGCATCGATCGATATCTCAAAAAGTAAACGTAGAATTTTTTTGGAAATTTGGCAGCTGACCAAAGTCAATGAGTACTATACATTTAAAATATTTTCAAGATGCGGCACTTACGGTTATACCAGAAACCGATGACATCTTCGTTATTATAAATACAACACCCTATGGCTTATTGAATTTTTGGATTCTACGGAAAATTCTAGGTACATTTCATTCATCATGTCCTATACCTAAATTCAACTGTTTTTGAGATATTTGCAATTTTAGAGAAAAAATTACAGATGCAGACCCGTACTTCAATTACAGTTTCTTCATAACGGCTACATATTTCGTAACGCGCTTCTGGCATTTTGTAGTCGAAGACTTAGCGCAGAGAAATACCATAAAGAAAGTTTCCAATCTTGTACAGGATGCTCACAAAAAATTATTGAAATAATAATACATAAAATACCAAAAACTCTAAATTTTCAAATGGAAACCCCCACTTGTTTTATAGTAGCCGTATTCAGCACAAAACATTAGGACAACTTTGTATTTGGTTTCCTATACCTAAATATCATCGTTTTCGATTTATTTACAAAATACTAGTTTTCCACCTTTGCTCGGGCTTTTTTAAGTTTGATAAATCTAGTTGGCCATGGCTGATTATACGACTGTCAGAGAATGAGGAAATGTCATTTAGTTTAAAATTATTGTAAACAATGCCGGTACGGTTGAATTTCACAAGCGAAGACTATTTAAATTTATTTATTATTTATGGAGAATGCAACAGAGTTATAACAAGAACGTGTAATACATTTGCAGCTCGATATCCCGAAAAACAGAACCCATCCACAAACATTGTTAAGCGAATAATACCATGTACTGTTAAAAATAGAAAATTTCTCGAATAAAAAAATTACTTTAATAAATGTTCAAAATTTCTTCCCTGAATTTCTACACATTTTTCGCATCTACGAAATATACGAAATAATTCAGCATGTGTCGCTTTCCTGATTTTGGATTTAAATTATCGAAATCATTTTTGACAATCTTCTATGGTGGTTAGCAGAATACTATAAACCAAATTTTTTATTGTACCCCAAAGGAAATAATCCAGAACTTACAGATCGGGGGAACGAAGCGGCCACAGGAACGGTCCATCATGGTGATAAAATACTTCCTGCAGAACATTTTTACTAAGTAGGCATTGTAGGAAGGTGCGCCGTCATGCTGATTTTTTTCGATTTTCGACCAGAGGTAAATTTTCTAATTAATTTTTTTCAAAATTCCGTAAAATATTTAAATATCCTTCACCTGAAAAATTATGATTATTTAGTTTATGGTGGATAAATCTAGCCTATTTGATTTTACCATTTAATTTTTTTTCGAAAAAGTGTAAAGCTACTACCCTTTCATTTCTGATTGCACAATACACATTAAATTGCCCGCTGTCTTGGAAATTTCTACATCTAGAAACATCGAGATTCGAATCGCTCCAATGGTGAGAATTGTGACGGCTTAATAATCCATTTTTAGTTAATTTTGCCTCATCTGTCCAAATGATATTTATTATTCAAAAATGATTCATCCTCTTGAAACTTCGTCAGAATAAATTCTCCAAAATTCACTCGCTTAGGGAAGTCTATCGGTTTCAACTGTTGAACCATTGAAAATGAATACGGGTGAAGCTTATGCAATATTCTGTTAATTGAACATCTTGATATTCCTGACTCTACAGAACATTGTCTTATAGATTTATTTGAATATGCCGCCAAGAATCCCAAAACGGCAATTTCATTATCGGCGTTGTTTAAACTTGACTTATTCTTTGTATTGTTGCCTTGACAATGTTTGCTGATAGTCTCTGTTTGTTGGGATATCGAGCAGCAAATGTTCTTGTTATAACTCTGTTGCATTCTCCATAAATAATAAATAAATTGAAATAGTCTTCGTTTGTGTAATTTAACCGTGCCGGCATTGTTTACAATAATTTTAAGCTAAATGACCATTCTTCATTCTTTGACAGTCGTATAATCAGCCATGGCCAACTAGAATTATCAAACTTAAAAACTGCCGCTTGACAAAGGTGGAAAACTAGTATTTTGTAAATAAATCGAAAACGATAATATTTAGGTATAGGGAACCAAACGTAAGTTACCCTAATTTTTTGTGATAAATACGGTTACTATAATATAAAACAAATGGGGTTTCCATTTGAAAATTTAGATTTTTTGGCATTTCTTGAATTAATATTTCAATAATCTTTTTGAATGTACAAGATCGGAAACTTTCTTTATGGTATTTCTATGCGCTAACTATATGACTACAAAATGCCAAAAGCGCGTTACGAAATATGCAGCCGTTATGAATAAACTGTTAATTAAGTACGGGTCTGCATCTGTAATTTTTTCTCTAAAATTGCAAATATTTCAAAAACGGTTGAATTTAGCAATAAGACATGATAAATTAAATGTACTTAGAATTTTCCGTAGAATCCAAAAATCCAATAAATTATAGGGTGTTTCATTCAAAATAATAAAGTTGTCATCGACTTCGCTATAACCGTAAGTGTCACATCTTGAAAATATTTAAGATGAATAGTACTCATTGACTTTGGTCAGCTGCCAAATTTTCAAAAAAATCGATGTTCACTTTTTGAGATATCAATCTATGCAGTTCGTGGTGAGACCCTGTTATTGCATTTACATTCCAATTTCGACAAAACATCGTTTACGGTGACGAACCCTATTGTTTTCCAGGGAAATCGTGTAATAAACACCCTTTTCGAAAGGGTTGAAAATTAAAAAAATCTCCCAAATTGTACATCGAATCGATTCAAAACTTTTACAGTGAATTTAAGATTATAAATAACTGCTTTCACCCAAATTTTAACAAAATCGTTCAACAACAAATAAAACAATTATTGAAGCAAACTTAAATTTACATTTTCTTAAACACGTTACCTATTAATTTGAATATTATTTCGTTGTGTAAAAATAATGAAATAAATAATTTATTCCATTATTTTTACACAAATGCGAAGAGTATCTTATAGAATGTGAAATAATTATATAAAAATCAGTGACCAAATGAAATGATTTGCCACGCACACTATTCATCTATTCTTCAAGCTATTAAACTTCGTATATTCGCCAGTGTGGTACGCTGAACGCAGGAATTATGTTTGGGTGCAACACCGATTGATAGCACTGACATATATTATAAAATTATAATGTTGATCATCATCGATAATTTAACATCTATCGTATTCTTCAATTTTAACTTGAAAACAATTACTGGAAATGATTTATTACAAAAAACGTGATTCTACGTGTGTAAATCATAGAACCCATGTACAATTATTGAGGCAAATTTATACAAATTCAATTGAATAAACACTTGCAAATTTCTACGTATTTCTTTATAATGTTTAAAATTTGTTTTTTGTTTTTTCAATAATTTTTTTGAACAAGATCGGAATCTTCCTTTATGGTATTTCTCTGCGCTAAGTCTTTGATTATAAAATGCCAAAAGCGCGTTACGAAATATGCAGTAGTTATGAAAAAATTGTCAATTAAGTACGAGTGCATGTGTAATTTTTTCTCGAAAATTGTAAATATGTCATAAACTGTTGAATTCAGTTATAGGTGAAATTTACCTAAAATTTTCCGTAGAATCCAAAAATGCAATAAATTATAGGGTGTTCCACTTAAAATAACGAAGCTGTCATCGACTTCCGATGTAACCTGAAGTGCAGTATCTTGGAAATATTTTAGATGAATAGTACCCATTGACTTTGGTCAGCTGCCAAATTTTCAAAAAGAATCTATGTTTACTTTTTGAGATATCGATCGATTCAGTTCGTGGTGAGACATCCTGCATAGTGTAATGTAGTTAATGACAATGAAAGACATGATGCAACGTTTTTTAAATAATCTTCATTTTTTTACAGATATTACAAAATTTTGGAAAAGTAGACCGAACAGCGGACGAAATATTCGATGAACATTTACAAAACTTTACAAGACAACAAAATGGAGCTAATAGACTGCAAAAAGAATTCAGTAATTATATAAGATGTATACGAGGTAAGTACTTTTAAGCCCAATATTTTAGTTTCATCAACCATAATGCAGTAAAATTGTGTATAAAAAGCTGCATTATAAGGAACTGTTTTTTGTTTTCTATTCAAATCAGTTCACATACAACTTTGTAGACAACTGTTTTAAAATATAAAAAAACGTGTCGTATAAATATTCTTCATAGAATATTTCCTATTTATTGAGCCTTTTTTTTTCGTTCGTTATTCGCAGCACACTCCAGATTAACAAAATTTGGTGACTATATCATAGCATCACGTGCGGCACTATTTGTAAGAATGAATCTTTCCATTAAGCGCTCCCAATCTATAAAGAAAATTGAAAATGGTTTTTTAATATGCTCGATGATGTTCCTTTTAGACGGATTTTTGCAGTGCTAATATTATACACGTGTCGATGGTTCAGTTATCCAAGATTATAGAAAAAAAACAACAGAAGGAACTGAAATATGAGTATATGGGCCTGGAACCGAATACTCTGAAAGCTTAGGCAAATCCCTGAGCTTTTTCCAAGAGGAAATCCATGGTATAGAAAAATGTGTACCGTTCAATATAGAAAGAGACTTCCGTGGACAAGAAATAGTCATCATGTCGGATAATCAAGCAGCCATCAAGGCGCTGAGCTCCCAGCTCCAAGACGGACTGGGAATGCCTAGAGAAACTAAATGAACTAAGCAAGAATGATAATGCGGCTACACTCGAATTCCGGGACACACCGAAATAAAGGGGAAGGAAAAAGCATACGAACTCGCAAATAAAAGGGACCAAAACACCATTTCTGGAACCTGAACCAATCTGCGGAATAATGGCCAGCACAATACTGGAAGAACTTAAGATAAAAGTAGACAATAAAAGATCCCATCACTGAATATATCTAGAAAGACTGAGGCAGACAAAGGCACTTCTGATAAACTATATCCAGAAGAGATCTTCGACTGCATCAACCTAAGAAAAAATAAACTCAGAATACTATTACTAACGGAAATCCTGACAGAGCACCATTCATGTTTTCCTCCATTTTTTCGATAAGTTATTTGTTGATTTTTCCACTACTTTGCTATAATATGAAGCATTATACATTGAAACCATTTATTAAAGTTCTTTTGGTTCATTTCGCCATGATAATCTGGATTGTAAGTTTTTAATCAAATTAATATAAGTTCCCGTCGGGGGATAAAACTCCCGGTTGCCAGCGTGATGCAACAGTTTTTACCAGTCATAACCTTATTATTTCACTATCATCACTAAATCGAAATGCTTTTATTAAGACATACATCTTCCCATCGATTTTTTGCTCTTGACGCTGCGCCTATTCAAGTCTTGCTACGACCGGCCAATATTCCCATTTTGGAATATCCAAGTTTCATCTAGAAATACGGGCTTAAAAATATTCTCTTTCAAATGTTGTTACCTACATTCCCTCAAGAACCGAATTCTCTCTGTAGATATATTTGATAATTTCTTGAAACCTCTATGAGGATCGCCTTTTGGCACTGGATGCCAATGTTACACAAACTTTTCTATAAAGACTTAATGCAGCTTTTAAATAGATTTTTCTTGTAAAGTCAATGTTATGTGTTCATCTGCCAAACAAATTAAGCATTTATCAACAACGGCCAATGATTGGCATATGTACTTCCGATGTTTGTCCGTTTGTCCATGTACCTAATATTTTGCGATCTTGGAAACTGTCGAAGATCATTTACTAAAGGACTACGAATTGTCAACCTTACGAAGGCAAGGTGAAAAGTCCCTGAAAAATAAAACAGATGGCGCCATAATCGAGAATCCCATGTAACATTTGTGATGTACGATCTTTAACTAGAACGCATTAAAATGTTCAGACTGATATGTCATTCCGTTCTGTTTTGACACCCATCGAAAACAAGCAACCTTGAAGATATTTTTAAACATAAAAAAATTATTAAACTTTATTTCTTGCGTGGAAAAAACATTACGCAAACCGAAGCATCGCTTGTTAAACATTATGGGGACTCTCCACCATGAATTGGAACGATTCACAAGTGGTTCACTGATTTTCGTTGTGGTGGTATGACCACAAAGGAAGCCGAACATTCTGGTCGTCCAATTGAGTTACAACGCAAGAAATTATCGATAAAATCCATGGAATATGAGAAAGCTATCTGCCAGATGGATGCCGCCTTTGCTCTGTTGACAACAAGCGCGACAATGTGACCACTTCAAAGGAGTTTTTGGCGAAGTTCAAGCGCGATAAGAAGCTCCATTTCGAAACCGACGACGAAACATGGATCCATCACAACACACCAGAGACCAAAGAAGAGTCGAAACAGTGGACTTGCCCTGGCAAAGCGAATCCGAAAAAGGTCAAAGTGCGTTCATCGGCCATAATGTCATGGCGACAGTTTTTTGGGATGCACACGGTATTGTCCATATCGATTACCTTGAAAAGGCAAAACGATCACCGGCGTATATTATGTAGAGCTGTTGGATCGATTAGATGCCGATTTGAAGCGAAAGCGGCCGCATTTGGCAAAGAAGAAAGTGCCCTTACACCAGGACTATACACCGGCACAGGTCCGCAATCGCAATGGCAAAATTGCCCCTCGGGCCCCCTCCCTGGCTATGTGCCTGGATTTTTATCTATTTCCAAACTTGAAGAAATGGCTTGGTGGAAAGAGATTTGACTACAACGATGAGGTCATCACTGAAACAAACGCCTATTCTGAAGGAATGCAAAAATCGTATTATTTGGAAGGGATCGAAAAATTAGAACAACGTTGGACGAAGTGTATCGGGCTACAAGGAGATTATGTTGAGAAATATAATAAGTTTCGATCAAATAAATCATTTCTTGGTTCATTTTTCAGGGACTTTTCACCTTGCCCTCGTACTTTCATGATACCACAGAGTAATTAATTTAATGTAACCAACCTTATTATGAAGTAACTATGGTCATTCACTCAAGGTTTCAAGATTATATGTATGACGAGGAACACAAAAATGTGACGTCAGTAGTTCGAAACGCCATTTTTAACATTTCAAAATATTAATTTCGGACACTTCCGCAAGTTACATTTATGATTATGATATATATTTATAACCAGATCAACACTGTTGTCATGATGATTCAAAGATGGATGTCAAAAACACCACTTGCAAAAGGGCTGCCATGTCCCAAAGCAATACAGTTCCAATTTTTACCACTTGGAAGCGATTTGCAAGATATAAAATCTGTACGAACGGCGGCGTCATCGTCTCCACATACAAACATCATCTCAAAAATAGTCTCGGTTGATTCAGAAAGATTCAAAACGGATATTTTCACGAAATACAGAACTTTTTTTCAGACCTATCACAATACTTCCCTTATTCTACGTATATGATGAGAAATAAAAATTCTGATACGCCAACTCAAACTCGCACACAGTAGATATAGGCCAGTACTAATAGTATTTGAACAACAACAAAATTCGTTACAGCAATCTGACGGCGGGATATTGTAGAACAAGATATTGTCAAAGAGGGAAAAATAAATCGAACCGACAGCTGCTATCCGGGGTGGAATGGGGTGTGTTTTTAGGGATTGAGAACAGTTTTTCGTGATTTCTGGCTAAACCGTGCATTCTATCAAAAAAAGTTGATTATAAAAGTTGTAGGGAATGAAACGATCTAAAACTTTTGTCCTGCCATCTTTACCCTAACCTCAAAATTTTTCGACAAAAATGCGAAAAACCTATCTTTCGGTTTTTAATTTTTTTCTTTCACTAATAAAACTTTATGAAGCTCAAACGGCCAAAGATACCTCTATTCATTGCAAAAAGGCAGTAATTTTTTCCGACGGAAATATTCGGAGGTTGTTGTTGAATTTAATTTAAGAAAAAAAAAATTAATTTTTAACTGCGATTCCTCTTGAAACTACGCTTCCTACAGAGTTCTGTTTTGGCCCACTCACTGGTTGTTACGTTTACTTTCGAAAAGTGGTAAAAAAGGCATACTGCAATGGAAAAAATGGCGGGAAAATTGAAAAAACCGAAAATTCGCTTTCTTCTTGGTAATTTGCATATTTTTCGTTGAATAATTGTTATTAATCAATAAAATCATTTTAATTTTTTATGTTTATAGAAACTATAATATTGTTTCTTTAATTATTGTATAGATCGAGTTTTGATATGATGTCATGCATGTCTAAGACAGCAAATTATATCTGCTATATTCGTATATTCGTAATCGCAGGATACGAATATGAGAAATTTAAGGAGCTGTTTTCGAAGCTAAATACAGCATGCGAACGTAACCAGAGGCCTTCTAAGTCAATGAGAGGTCGAGACGGCATATACTACAGCCGTACCAACTTATGTTTAAATTGTTTTAATTTAGAAAATTGCTCAAATGCTGAACTTCCACAAATTTCCATACACGAAAGTGACTCGAAAGAAATGGAAACAGATCAATGTACTATAACTGAAACAGTACTCAATGAAACTTTCGAAAACACTGGAGAATCGTTCAGTTTTGTTGGATTGGACGAAGAAGAAGTACAACGCTCTGCGAAGACAGCAAGATTAGAGAAACATACATCTATGGGAATCCATACTTTTTTCAATTTAGTTTTTTAAGCATGTTCAGAACAATATCAAATTCTTTTTACTGCAATTTATGAATTTCATGTATGATTATATTTTGTATAGTAAACTAATTGATTTCGAGTAAAAAACTAAAATTGTTCTTAAATGCATATTGGGAATGTTTTGTTTGATAGTAACAATCCCATGTACGACGATCGTAGAAGTCATATATTCGTATCCTGCGATTACGAAGATACAAATATAGCAGATATAATTTGCTGTCTTAGACATGCATGACATCATATCAAAACTCGATCTAACAATAATTGAAGAAATAATATTATAGTTTCCATAAACATAAAAAAATTGAAATGATTTTATTAATTAATAACAATTATTCAACGATAAATATGCAAATTACCACGAAAAAAGCAATTTTTCGGTTTTTTCAATTTTCGCGCCATTTTTTCAATTTTCCCGCCATTTTTTCCATATCAGTATACTTTCGTTTTACCACACGTCGAAAGCAGACGTAACAAACGAGTAAATGAGCCAAAACAGAACTCTATAGGATGCGTAGTTTTAAGAGGAATTGCAGTTAAAAATTTATTTTTTTTTTTCTTAAATTAAATTTAACAACAACCTCCAAATATTTCCGTCCGAAAAAGAATTACTGCCTTTTTGCAATAAATAGAGGTATCTTTTGTCAAAGTTTGAGCTTCATGAAAATTTATTTGTGAAAGAAAAAAATTAAAAACCGAAAAATAGGTTTTTCGCATTTTGGTCGAAAAATTTTGAGGTTAGGATGAAAATGGTGGATACAAAAGTTGTAGATCTTTTCATTCCCTACAACTTTTTTTTATAGAATGCACGGTTTAGCCAGAAATCACGAAAAACTGTTTTCAACCCCTAAAAACACACCCCATTCCATCCCGGATAGCAGCTGTCGGTTCGATTTAATTTTTTTTATTTCTAATATTTTCTCCTATCAGTACTGGCCTAATAAGAAAACGGAATACACGTATTTCTCTTAATAGAAACATTTTACATAATTTTGACTAAATGAGATTAGCTGGGTGGAAACGATCTTAAGTAATATTTAGAGAATCTTAATTTCCTTAGAAACTCATCGAAACTTTTCATGTCTGTTCGCTTACGTAAAAGTATTCCTAAAAAATATTTCTTCAACCAAAGTCTATTCAATCCAAAGAGTTCTATATCTAGAGAAGACAAGTCGGATTTATACCGTATTTTGGGAGTCTCCCTTTTTTCGTTCTTTACGCATGATTGAGGCGCCGCTTTCTCTTTTCATCTCTGTATTAAGTAAAAAAAAAAATTGGGGAGGATTTTTTAATCCTACCGATGAAGTTAAATATATATGTTACATTGCGGAAGAAGTATTTTTAGCACATGAAAAAAATATATTTAAATATGATGATATTTTCAATTTTTTGGTTATCGAAGCATTAAAATACCAAATAATATATTTGATAAAAATTGTACCATTTCACACGATTCTAGTCATAAATTTAAATTAATTGAGTCTGTTTTAGAAATTCAATTTAATGCGAGATTGAAATATAAATCGCAAACTATGTGTAAAAAAAATAATTTTAAGAATACCAATGTACGACAACATAATACAAGATTAACTTGTTTTTATGGAAGATAGAAAACTTTTTTTACAATAAATTATAATATATTTTAAAAAAATCTGTTATTATTGAAAATGTATTCCCTTTTTTCCTTTTTTTTTGAATCGGCCCGCCTTTTGTATTTCGTTCGGTTTGAGAAAGGGAAAAAAACAAGCCTCCTCGATCGCTTGGTACGCGGTGAGAGGGTAACCGCGCTGGACTCCCAAAATACGTTCTCATATATATACAAACGATACAACTTGTGTTCTCTAGATATAGAACTCTTTGATTCAATCATGCATCATACTGTGAAATAACTAATTATATTTTGGCTCAGTGCTCTCTTTAATACTTATTCAACGGGAGTTAACTTTCATTTTACGCCTTCTTGCATGAATAGTTTGAGAACTTTGTTCATCTTCTCAATTAAAAAATAGTTCCCTACTCATACAATGGTATAAATAATTATATTTCGATCGAATATTTAGATTGGAAAGATGCACGATGCAGTGATCTCAGTATATGGTTTAGTCAATTATTTATTTTGGTATTGAAATTTTGAAATGCAATAAATTCCAACATTCAAAATTGAGTAGTTTCACTAAAGTTTATCTTTACATAAATCAGAAACCGCTGATTTCGCATCGTTAATGTAATTTATTAAACACGTTTGTTTTGCACATTTCCCAAATGAAATCGAGACTTACAAACAATTAAACTAATCAACAACAATCGAGCTACAAAAGTTTATAATACAAGAGAATTATAAATGTTGCAATTCGTGAGCATCAACACAAATTCTTTATTAACGTACCGGTACGAAATTATGCTTTCACATCAACAAGAACAATATTTAACATATCTAAAGGGTCCTGCACACGCTCCTTCTCCAGGTTAAACCGGAACGTGATATTGCAAAGTTTTAAAATTTTTGTGGAGTGTACAGTTGAAATATTGACTCGAAGGGTTTCAAACCCAAGTTTCATTGTTTGTATGAGTCCCGAATGTGTGCGGTTAATACTCACAATTTTGTTGTTAAAACATGGGAAAGTTGAGAAAATACTCTCATGATTTATCACCGAGCTTATTTCTTTGTTTAGAGATACTCCATATTTATTGAAAATTAAATCTAAACATTATAGTAGTCGAAATGAAAAAGTCACATGCTTATTAAGGAGTTATAGCGTCTCTTCATTAGGCTGCGCCTAGTAAGCTGGGTAACACGATATGAAAGTATTCATCCATCCTCAGGTATTTTTTCAAATCAGTAGATTCCATCGTAAATTAGCTTGGCAAATTCATGTGAGTAAAAACATCTCCTTTTGATAGCCTTTTGTCTTCTTCTATCTTGGTTTATCCTAATCCTACCGCAATAACTACATCGTCCTGGGATGTAGCGGACATGATCACACGAAAATGAGAACTGAATAAAAGTTTGGTTATAATATACAGACTTTCCTTGAGACTTGAACTTCACAAGCAATTATTAAGATAAGAAGGAGGGTGTGTGGGGCCCTTTATAGTTTCCATTTCATTTCTATTAGATACCGTTGTAGAAGAGAGTTTTAATTTGAATTTATTGCAATCCATATTTGAAATAAAATGGTATATTATATCTTTTAGTGTGCCAAATATGTTTTATTCATGATTCCTTCAACTGGAACAACAAAAACTTTGAATTCGTAATTGATTACATAATATAAAATGTACTGAGAAATAATTAAAAATACGAATAATAATAAGACAATTGAAGCTGCAAAAAATATTTATTGTAGAAATATTTTATTTAGTATATACAAAAATTCAACTAAGAATATGTGGAATATAGTAAAAAAAATTACAAATGAAACAAAACTTAAACGTAGAGTAAGTAGATGATAGATGAAAACGGAACATCAACAGGCAAAAAAAGCCAATATTTTCAAAAACTTCTTCTCAAAAATTGTAAATAAATTAGCTCGTGAAATTGTTAAAAACAAAAACGTTATAATATCCTGAGAAAATAATCACCGAATTTTTTTTTTATTTCTATCAAATGAACTCGAAATTGAAAAGATTACTGAACAAATAAAAAAGAATTGAATAAAACAGTAAAAATAATCCAGTCATTAACTTTACTTATGCAATAAACTTAAGCTTTGAACAAGGAATATATTATTTAAAGAGTTCTCAGTAACCCCAGTGTTTAAAAATGAAGATGGAAGTATAGTATGGAATTATGCACCAATCTCACTAATATCAAATATCAATAAAATCATGGGCACAGCTAAACAATTTTATAAACGTAACATAATATCAGAAGAACAATATGGTTTTAGGAAAACAAATCAACTGAAGGTGCAATAAGCCAGTTGACGAAAAAATCATGTCGGTTCAGAGACCAAAACAATCGAGCACTTCTTGAGAAATGTTGTAACCTGTATTTGAAATATGTTCAGCTAACGCTGATTTTTCACCATATAAGCAAGCGTTAACCGAACAAGTAATGACAAATATGTAGGTAATCTAGAAGGGATGGAAATGTATAAGCGAAAAAGCAGGCACATTTTATTTCTAATTTAGTTTACTCTGATAATGGTTACTTGGTAGCTAAAAGGTCTTCAGTACTTTAACAGTGGATAAGTGGGATTGTTTCTTATTCATAATGTTATAGTGTACCTACATTGTGAACTCATAGTTTATTCAATGTAGAATTTACCAAATTGTTATAATCTTCTTTGTACATAATTAAAATGAAATTTCCTTTAATGGTTTTCAAGAAATATCAGTTTTTTCTCCGTTAATGATTTTACGATTTTATTAAAATTAATGTACTTTTATATGATTTATTTGAATGCTTCATTTTGAAAGTTAAGAGATCAAGTCGTATTTTCAATATCATTAGTTAAATCCTCCGCAGGTAATTTCTTAGAATGAATTGCAAAATACAGATTTTTATTTAACAAACTCATTTCCTTTTCATTGAATTCAATATCTTTTTTTTTGTAATTAATATTAATATTTTTACTTTCTTCTCTAGGGGCTTTTGCTACTAATTTTTGAAATTTATTTTTGATTGATTTAATTTTTCTATTGGTTTTTGCCGAAACTGTGTTCAGTAATTTAGAATAAAGGAACTCTAATTCGTATGATGTTGTTTCAAAACTCAGTATTAAATTTAAAATATAAGCTAAAAGATGTAAAATGATCTAGTTTATGATAATGATACTCATTTCTGATTGTATCTGTTGGATTATTGAATTTCATCAAGAAAATCATAGGGTTTCATGATATTCATATATTTATGTAGCTATGGATATTTTAGTTAGTTGAAAATAAAATACTTTTTACGCTGCAGTTCATTTTCACTGAAGTTGATTATTTCCATTATTCTGCCCATTTCTGCCAGTAAATCAATAGGTTACGGGCCCAGAAATCGCTATTGAAGGAGATTCCAACACAATTTTGCTGAACTACAAAAATATAAGTATTCCTGATAAATTGTCACCTACTGACGCAAATCCCTTGACGATCAATAAAAAATTGTCAAAATATGTCTGCAAAGTTCGAGCCTGCAAGAATCGTGAAATTCGACGGGAAGAACTACCAGCTTTGGAAATTCAGTGTCTCCATAGCTTTAAAGACAAATGACCTGATGGACATTGTCAACGGCAAAGAAAGAAGACCTGAAGTAGATGATGAAAACCTGAACAGCGTCAGAGAATGGGACCACAGAAACAATCAAGCCATGGTTCTATTTCTCACTTCCATATGTGAAGAACAACTTACTCACCTAGTGAATTGCGAAACTGCTCCTGAAATGTGGAACAAGCTCATTAGCATTCATGAGCAGAAAACAGAAGTATCGAAACACATCGTGTACTAAAAGTTTTATGATATTCGCATGAAAGCCGGAATGAATATTGCCACATTCATTTCCGAAATAGAGTCTCTGGTGAAACAATTAGAAGAAATGGGAGAGAAAATATCAGAAGTAGCCAAAATCTCTAAAATTATAAACAGCTTGCCATCGAAATATGATATGTTCGTTACGGCATGGGACTCTGTAGACTCATCGAAGCAAACATTGACCGATCTTATTGCTCGCCTAATGAAAGAAGAACAGAAGAATTCCATAAAAGATGAAAGTGATGCCACTCTTGCTCTACAAGTGCAATCATTAAGAATGAATCCAAATAGCAGACAGACTTCTACTACAAGAAAACAAAACATACAAAATCTAAAACAGAAAACCAAATGTGGATTTTGCAAACTAAGCGGTCACTGGTGGAGGGAATGTCCAGCAAGAAAGGCAAATAATAAAGGAAATTCAAGAAGACAACCAGTTAGATCTGAAAGCATTTCTAGCAATAATAATGCTGAAGCCTTGATCTGCGATTTTTCATCAGTAATGGAAGAAATTGAAAACGATCAAATGATATGGTTAGCAGATTCAGGAGCAAGTGCCCATATGTGTTTTCGCCCTGAGTGGTTCACTTCAATAAAACCTATACAACATGATACCATTGTTCGAGTTGCTGATGATAAAATAATGAAACCCGTTGGCATAGGTGATATCAATATAGAAGCATATGTGAACGGTGAATGGAAGAAAAAGATCCTAACCGATGTTTTGTACATACCAGAATTGCGGAGAAATCTTCTGTCCGTCGGAAAAATTACTGCAAAAGGATTCACAATGTTAGCAAAGCACGATAGATGTGAGTTCTTCAACAAAGCAGGTGAATTATCCTGTATGGGCATAAAACGAGGAAATATGTTTAAAATGATCATAAAAATAGATTCTCATCATGAATGTAACTCAGCCACACTTGGAAGTCTGAAGTTATGGCACGAGCGACTTGGGCATATCAATATGAAGACCATCAAGGATACAATCAGAAAGGAAGCTGTCCAAGGAGCGAAATTTGATGATGAAACTGACACATTTTGTGAAGGCTGTCAATTTGGCAAGCAGGCCAGAAGAACATTTCCTGATAATATCCATCCAAGAAATTTTGCACCTGGAGAATTTATTCATTCTGATGTTTGCGGTCCAATGAATGTATATTCTCCCAGCCAGTCCAAATATTTTCTGATTTTCAAAGATGATTGCACGAATTTCAGAACGGTATATTTTTTGAAGCAGAAATCCGAGGTCAGCTCTAAATTCAAGGAATTTGAACAATTAGTGAAGAGACAAACTGGAAATTTGCTAAAGATTCTGCGGTCTGACAACGGAAAAGAATATGTTAATGAAGAAATGACAGAATATTTACAGAAAAACGGAATTCTTCATGAACTATCAGCTCCTTACGCTCACGAACAGAATGGTAAATCTGAAAGGGAAATACGGACAATCACAGAAAGTGCTCGTTCAATGATTTATGCAAAGAACGTTCCCATTGAACTTTGGGCTGAAGCTGTTAGCACAGCAGTTTATGTGCTTAACAGAACTCTCAATCTCAATCTGAAATCACTCCATACGAAAGATGGTTTGGAAAGAAACCCAGTATACACCACGTGAGAACGTTCGGTGCTGCAGCCTATATGCATATTCCCAAAGAAATCAGTCAAAAATGGAAACCAAAAAGTAAGAAAATGATTTTTGTTGGATACGACCAGAATTCCAACAACTATCGATTGTGGGATACTGAAAAGAGAAGAATATTTGTTAGTGCTAATGTGAATTTCAATGAATCTAGCAACAATATCGCCAGAGAAGACAATAACAGTAGTAACAGGATTATTGAACTCAGATTTGGAAATGAAGATGAACAGACAAATAATGAAGAAACCAGAGGAGGAAGCGTAGAGCAAATATCCGAAGAAAATGGCAATAAATCTGACATAACTATTCATGAGAACCTTGAAAACCATAGAGAAAGGAATGAAAAGCGGTATGACTTAAGGGATCGTCGTAAAATTCAATCTCCAAAGTTCTTACAAAATGCAATGTTTGTAGAAATGGAAAATCCATCACATTACAATGAAGCTATGTCCAGTAACTCTAAAAATTGGATTTCGGCAATGGCAGAGGAAATTGATGCACTCAATAAGAACAAAACTTGGTGTTTAGTTCCAGTTCCTGAAAAAACAAACGTTGTACCGTGCAAATGGATATATCGCATCAAAAACGATATCAATGGAAAACAAACATTCAGAGCCAGGTTAGTTGCGAAGGGGTTCTCTCAAAGAGAAGGCATCGACTATCAAGAAACGTACGCTCCAGTAGTCAGATACGAGTCAATCAGAATTCTTTTGGCCATCGCTGTTGAAGAAGATCTTGAGATTGCTCAGTTCGACGTCAAAACAGCCTTTTTATATGGAGAGTTGGAGGAGAATATCTTCATGAAACAACCAGAAGGATTCGAAGAAGCTGATAACCTTGTATGCAAGCTCTACAAAAGCATATATGGGTTGAAGCAGTCTCCACGCTGCTGGAACTTTAGATTCAAAAGGTTCCTGGAAATCGGTTTTCCTCAAGAACATGCTACAGAAATTTATGTTGATAATCAAAGTGCTATCAAGCTGGTCAGTAATCCAGAATTTCATCAGCGAACGAAACATATCGACATCAAATTCAATTTTGTTCGTGAAGCAGTTAAAAATGGAACAGTCCATATAAGTTTTATTCAGTCCAAGTTACAACTGGCCGACTTTTTAACAAAACCCTTGCCGAAAGAACAGTTATGCTTTATTCGTTCTGCATTGAAGATTTGTGACTCGTTTTTTTATCCAGATGAAGATAACGTTCCTTAATGAAATTGGGGGAGTGTTGGATTATTGAATTTCATCAAGAAAATCATAGGGTTTCATGATATTCATATATTTATGTAGCTATGGATATTTTAGTTAGTTGAAAATAAAATACTTTTTACGCTGCAGTTCATTTTCACTGAAGTTGATTATTTCCATTATTCTGCCCATTTCTGCCAGTAAATCAATAGTATCCATATTTGTTCTGCAGAGAACATGATTCTATGTATTATCGCGTTTATACGTATATAGGTACCTATAATTTAATGAATTTTGGTAGAATGTTATTTGACAAACAATATAAGGAGATTTCTAATGATTTTTTTTAATATAGTTTACTCTGATGATGGCTACTTGGTAGCTGAAAAGTCTTCCGTATTTTTATTGGATAATGTTGAGTACTTTTTATTTATAGTCTCATAGTGTATCTACAGTCTGTACTCATTTATAGTTTATCAAATTTATTGCTTATTAAATAAAACTATTCATTAATAATTGTATATTATAAATTGGGCAATAAATAAACATTATTATTATAACTTTGAAATAGCTGCCCTACATCATGCAAAAAGTAAAATAACAGTGCGATTAATAAATACCTAGTCATAAAATACCTATTCTGTTGATTAAAAATTGAAGGAACGTAGAAAAAACTTAGTGCAACATTTGCAAAAAGTATATTAATTTTTTTCCTCAAAGATCAACATGCCTTGGAAGTTATCTCCCCTCTTTTGAAAAATGTTCACACGAAGCATGTACAGCTCTGACGTTCCACATGCCTTGGAAGTTATCTCCCCTCTTTTGAAAAATGTTCACACGGAGCATTTACAGCTCTGACGTTCCGGCAAAATGGCCTTAAAAACTGAAAAACTTTCATGGCACCTTCTCCCGACCGCCGGAGTTTCGGAAAAAAGAGTTCGTGGCAGTTAATTCGTCACGGAAAATAGAGTTCTGGAGTTCTTGATAGTTTAAGCAATAATCAATCGCATTGACGAATAATAAGCGTTCCGAGCTCCAAAAGGGTTCTACAATCCTCAAGCAGAAATATCTGAAGAACGATGATGCAATAGTTATTAACAATTACTTTGATTTTTCAAATCAAGCAATTTTATCGCTTCAAATTATCAACAAATCGAACAAATTATCTTCATGGAGAATAGATAAATAGTGTGCTTAAAGTTACTCTTCACAAATCATTGGATTTGGTTACTGATTTTTATTTAATTGTTTCACATTCTATGAGATATTCTTCGCATTTGTTCAAAGATAGTGAAATAAATTATTTATTTCATTATGTTTATGCAAGTAAATAATATTCAAATTATTAATGTTTCTAAGAAAATGTACAAAAACAAATTTTCCGCTACTGGGAATCGAACCCGAGGAGTAGCCGAAACCCTAACCACACCTCCATTATATATAAACTTTTAAAGTACCATGCTAATTAAGTTTACTTCAATAATTGTTTTTGTTGATAACGATTTTGTTGAAATTTGGGTGGAAGCACTTTAAAATCAACTTAAATTGACTATAATAGTTTTGAATCGATTCAATGTACAATTCAATGTTATGATTTTTTTAAATTGTCAACCCTTCAAAAAATGGTGTGTTTATTACACGATTTTCCTGAAAAATGATAGGATTCTTCACCGAACTGTAAACGATTTTTGGTCAAAATTTGAAAGTGAGCATCTTCCGGTTTTGAATTATCGTCTAGACAAGTTTCGTGACATACAGACGGATTTTTTCATAGCTGCTTAAAATTCGATGAAAAATACTAAATATACTATGGTGAAGCAATTTTTGTCTAGAACTTTTTCTTAAGATTTTAGAAATAGCTTGAGTATGTGCAATATACCTTTCCGGCTTTGTCGCGAAGAGAGTAATAAATATGTTACTGGGAATGTTCGGAATGTGGTGAATGTCAATACTCTCCAGTGAACGTTGGAAAACTAACACGCAAAAAAATTTACAAATTATCAACGATAACATTGCCGCTTGAAATTTCGAACATCGCTATAGGTCCAAGCGGCAATGTTATCGCAGGTTCATTTGTTAAATTTTTCGCGGGTTTCCTTACTAACATTCACTGGAAAATGTTGACTTTCACAGTAGCATATACACCGAAGAGGAAATAACAGTTCAAACAGAATTCTGTGATACTGCTGTCGATTAATGAGTAAATAATCATCTAATTATTAATTAATCGAAGATATCATGATTAATTGTTTAATCTGAATGAAATAATCGATTTATTCCAGCTACTCGATTAATCGTTGCCATCTCTAAGGTCGACCAAATCAAAAGTGTCATCTTTTAAATTTTTAAATATAAGTTTCGGACACTTCTGCAACATAAATTATTGTAATGTGCTTAATTATTAGTTTAAGATTATCCTTAGGTTAATATGTTATAAATACATATGTGCGTTTCCTTTTTTTTTATAATTGACTGCCGATGAATGACAGACGTGCATCGCCAGTTGTAGAAATATTATATGAGCAATAGATCGTAATCATAATGTGTATCGGGTTAACAATAAATCATATGTATAAAATTATCAAGGCTTATTATTATATACCGGCCAATTGAATCGCAATAGAACAATAATTATGATTGTGATATATATTTATAACCAAAAAACACTGTTTACATAATGATGCAAAAGTACTATAGATTCCATTTTAGAAACTGAAAATTGATTCCAGAAGCTACCGCTTACCAAAACAATACGGTTCCTATTTCCACCACTTTAAACGGATTCAGAAATTTTCAATTTCGTACCACCAATAGGTATGTCGCAGGTCGCACCAGTGCTGGATTATAGCATAAGCTTGACTAAGCTATAGCTTAGGGCCTCGACATTTTGGGGGCCCCGCAGAAATTGTAAAAATTAAAAATATGAAACTAATAATGACAATTCTTCTGGGAAAAAATAACGAAGTAAAGAGATCACTGGAATATAAAAGTTTGCGTATGCCGAACGACTGGTAATATCTAAAAGTAGTCAAGAATTAGTTTTTTTTTTTATTAATGTATTTAATGGCGAAGGCAGCTAGGCCCTTTGCGCCATATAAGAATTAGTTGATTTTGTATTAAAGGCGAATAATTCGCGCTTATAACTACTCTTCATCTTGGAAGTGCAGTGCAGTGGCAAGTTAAAACGCATTAAAAACCCTTTGAGGACAAATATGCGACAGGATAGGTTAGACTCGCTTGCACTACTGTGCATGGAAGCTGATGTATTGCGTCGATTCAGCTTTGATGACCTGATAAAAGATTTTGCGGCTAGAAAGTGCAGGAAAGGATTGTTCTAAGTCAGTTAGATATAAGCGAATCATTCAGCGGATAAGTTTCCAAAAGTGCAATTGTAAAAGTGATTTATGTAGTTACGCATTGTATATTATGTCAGATTAAGAAGACGTATTAATAGTGTAAATATTCATTTATGTACTTATTTTCCTGGCAATAACCTTCTCCACGATTTAGAGCATTATATTACTCTACAAATTATTTTATTCTGTGAATAAAGAGTAATTTAAAAAAAAGGGGGGCCCAAAATCTGTTGTGCGTAGGGCCCCTCATAGTGTTAATCCGGCCCTGGGTCGCACCCACCCACATACAGGGTGTGCTCGAACTGCGTGGCTAAAATAAAACCGAAGATTCTTTGATTCGAAAAAAATTTGATGAGCCTTTTTACTTTTGCCTCAAGTGTCTTGTTTAGCTGGTAGAGGGCTTCAAAGTTGCAAAACTAATTTTGTTTTTTCGGTATAACTTGAGAACGTGATGGAGGACTTTTACAATATTTGGCAGGTGAGTTACTGTCAATAATAGCCGTTTTTGAGAGCGGAGCATAGAGCCTTAGAGACCATAGAAATGGCTCAAACTTGAGGATGTAACGGGAAAAGTGTCCAGAACTTTTTTGTGGCTAATGTAATTCACTCTATATTTTTTATGTAGATAGCTTATCTAATTTGAAAACTTTTCTTACTCTTAGAAAATTTTGATAAAATCAACGGATTAGCTTGAAAAAAATAATTTTCGAGTCTCTGCAATTTTGGCTTACTAATTTTACTTGATTAAAATACCTTAGTTGCCTTTGCTTTTCTAATGTCATTTTGGCATTTGGAGAATTTATTCTCAAAACTGTCAGTTTTTACTTTGCTTTCCGTGAAAATTTTATAAAATTATGGCTCAAAATTTCACGAGTGAATTACATTGACCACAAAAAAGTTCTGGACACTTTTCCCGTTACATCCTCAAGTTTGAGCCATTTCTATGGTCTCTAAGGCTCTGTGCTCCACTCTCAAAAATGGCCATTATTGACAGTAACTCACCTGCTAAATATTGTAAAAGTTCTTCATCAAGTTCTCAAGTTATACCGAAAAAACAAAATTATTTTTGCAATTCCGAAGCCCTCTACCGGGTAAACAAGACACTTGAGGCAAAAGTAAAAAGGCTCATCAACTTTTTTTCGAATCAAAGAATCTTCGGTTTTATTTTGGCCACGCAGTTCGAGGACACCCTGTACTTACAGATATCTTCTCAAAATAATCTAGATGCTTCAGAAAGGCTCTATAAACATTAGCTACTGCGTATTAAAGGTTTCAGTTGAAAAATAAATGTCATCAAAGATGGAGGAACTATCATAGCCTATGTAGATACGCTTGTGTTTATGAGACATTAAGCATTCATAAGATGTAGGGTTCAGTTGGAAAAGTATTTGAAAAATGTTCGGATTCTTCTTTGTGGGCCAAAATTTTATTGACTCTGCATTTTCTTAAGTGATATTTATTAGCCAATCCAGACGACTTGAACTGAACAATGATTGATTAGCTATTTCAGAAATTATATTCAGGTTCAAAATCTGAATAACCTGCAATACTTGATTGAGAATGATAAGTGCGTAATTTTCACTCGTCACTATGTGTGCTCAATCATAATAATGTGCTCGCAACCAGAGTATTGCTTCCAATCTAAATTTTAACATTGTCATTATTTCTATCCACTGTCCGACATAATGATCCAGAAGTTAATTTTTGTAGTCAATATTCATTCATCTTCCATTTTATCAATTAGAAGATATGTAGAGGTAGACACAGCACATATCCGTCAACATCCTTATGTCCTATTTTTCCTTGTAATCAGCTGTGAGACCAGGATCCTTTATCCTGTTACGACTATTGGAATATTCAACAGCATTCATGACTGCTGCTTCGGAATTTTATAATTTTACGTGACTAGACTGGACACAATTTTTAATCAAGATCGGGGAGACGTGCATATTCACGCATTGGAAATGTTTGTCTCATTAACACTGCTTCCAAAAAAGCATTCGAACAACGCGCAAATGTTCCACAAAAGAATATCGCCGGAATTGACTTTATGGTCAATATGCAGATAACTACTACGATTTTGCAATCCTCACTTATTTCTTTGGAGAAACCAATTGGATAGTTTTATGTACTTAGTGTTTATAATCGGTGAAGATTATATTTTAGTTTTATCTTCAGTGTACCTTTATAGTAATGTTTATGAACTCAATTTTGATATCCTCATATAATTAAAGATGACTGCCAGGCTTGTTATTTATAGCTTCGGGTAACCTTGACATTCATTTATATTTGCGGAATACATTTTTGTTTTGAAGTACTGTATTATAAGGGACGGAATATTCAAAAAGATGTATTGTTGTAAATGTTTCTGTAGCAAAGACTCGGGGAAGGTAAATTACTGCAAACACCTCTGATGTTTTGGTGAAAAAAAATTAAATTCAAAGTTCCTGCTTTATACCCGCATTGATCTATAGTATCAAATATATTTTATTATTTTCAATAAGCATATTTCAAACGTTTTTCAAACAAATGAAAAAAAATGAGCACATTAAGAAATATGATGTATTATGAAGACAAAGAAAGAACCAAAACTTCTTCGTTTTACTAACACTTATGGGAACATAAATGTGAGTGTATAGTTTCGATGCTCTCTAAATCAAACTAAAACCGGTGAATAACATTATATGTTTAACAATTTACCGCACGACTTGAGAATAGTAACTAAAACAATACTAAAAAAACATTAGAACAAAATAAATAAAAACAATAATTAAACATTGTAAAGTCACATAGATGTAGATACTACCTACAATAATTGTATTAAAGGGCAGATGAGGATTGTTAAGTAAATCACATACATATATCCAATTAAGAGCTCGTCTGCCTCCACTTCAGACTCAGAGCCCACTCAATCGGTGTTCATTGAGTTGTTGGACGATCCTTTGCATCTGCTCATCATGATCTATTATTATAAATTCGTTATGGAGTGAGAAACATTTATATAAACGTAACTTAACGATACTGTATTATAATATCAATGAATTACCATTATATTTAAAGTAGGGTTCTAGTGAGTTGTTGGAGAATTAGTTGTTTTAAATTACAGTAAAATAATTGTTACAATATTATGATATAATGCGAAACGAAAAACGACCCATTTCAAAAAGTTGGAACTATATGAATTACTCTGTCAAAAATGTAATGTCATACATTTCATATGTTGATCAATTATTCTAAAGAACATTCATTTAAACACAAGAAACCCATATACATAAGAATCACCCTTATTCACTTAATTTATCTTATCTTATTTATAGTGTAATAGTACTATTCATCTAAAATATTTTCAAGATGGGGCACTTTCGGTTATACCGGAAGTTAATGACAACTTCCTTATTTTAAATGGAACATCCTATGATTTATTGCATTTTTGGATTCTACGGAAAATTGTAGGTACATTTCATTTATCATATCCTATACCTAAATTCAACCGTTTTAGAGATATTTGAATTTTCAGAGAACAAATTACAGATGCAGACCCGTATTTGATTGACAGTTTCTTCATAACGGCTACAAATTTCGTAACGGGCTTTTGACATTTTGTAGTCAAAGACTGTGAAATACCATAAAGAAAGTTTCCGATCTTGTGTATGCAAAAAATTATTGAAATATGAATTTAAAAAATTTTAAACCAAAATCAGTCAGGCACATGCTGAATTACTTCGTAAATTGAAAAATGTGTAGAAATTCAAGGAGGAAATTTTGAACATTTATTAAAGTAATTTTTTTATTCGATAAATTTTCTGTTCTACGGGATATCGAGCAGCAAATGTATTACACGTTCTTGTTATAACTTTGTTGCATTTTCCATAAATATTAAACTAAATGACATTTCTTCATTCTCTGACAGTTGTATAATCAGCCATAGCGAACTAGATTTATCAAACTTTAAAAACGCCTGCTTAACAAAGGTGGAAAACTAGTATTTTGTAAATAAATCGAAAACGATATTATTTAGTTATAGGGAACCAAACACAAAGTTGCCCTAATTTCTTGTGCTGAATACGGCTACTATAATACAAATGGGGGTTTCCATTTTGGCATTTTATGAATCAATATTTCAATAATTTCTTTGAGCACCCTGTACAAGATCGGAAACTTTCTTTATGGTATTTCTATGCGCTAACTCTATGATTACAAACTGCCAAAAGCGCGTTACGAAAGATGCAGCCGTTATTAAGAACCTGTCATGCATCTGTAATTTTTTCTCTAAAATTGCAAATATCTCAAAAACAGCTATAGGACATGATAAATGAAACGTACCTAGAATTTTCCGTAGAATCCAAAAATCCAATCAATCATAGGGTGTTTCATTCAAAGTAATGAAGTTGTCATCGACTTCCGCTATAACCGTAAGTGTCTTGAAAATATTTTAGATGAATAGTACTCATTGACCTTGGTCAGCTGCCAAATTTTCAAAAAAATCTATGTTTACTTTTTGAGATATCGATCGATGCAGTTCGTGGTGAGACCCTGTATATTGCATTTCCTCGAGCTATTTCTAAAATCGTTGAAAAAAGTCCTAGAACAAAAATTCCTTCACCGTATTATTTTAGATCGAATTTTAAGAAAAAATCCGTCTGTCTGGATGTCCGTCACGAAACTAGTCCACACGATAACTCAAAAACGAAAGATCCAATCATATTCAAATTTCGACAAAACATCGTTTACTGTGACGAACCTATTGTTTTTCAGGGAAATCGTGTTATAAACACCCTTTTCGAAAGGGTTCTAAATGTAAAAAAAATCTCCCAAATTAAACATCGAATCGATTCAAAACTTTTACAGTGAATTTAAGATTATATATAACTGCTTTCACCCAAATTTTAACAAAATCGTTCAACAACAACTAAAACAATTATTGAAGTAAACTTAAATTTACACCGTACTTTAACAACAGTTTTTAACAAACGGCGATGTGGTCCACTGTTAGGTCACCCGGCTCCCACTCAACAGACTCGGGTATGATTCTCAGAAACGGAAAATGTGCTTTTGTACATTTTCTTAGAAACATTACCTATTAATTTGAATATTATTTTTACACAAATGCGAAGTGTATCTTATAGAATGTGAAATAATTATATAAAAATCTGTGACCAAATCAAATGATTTGCCACGCACACTATTCATCTATTCTTCAAGCTATTATACTTCGTATATTCGCCAGTGTGGTGCCGCTGTACGCAGGAATTATGTTTGGGTGCAACACCGATTGATAGCACTGACATATATTATAAAATTTTAATGTTGATCATCATCGATAATTCAACATCTATTATATTCTTCTATTTTAGCTTAAAAAACAATTACTGGAAATGATTTACAAAAAACGTGATTCTACGTGTGTAAATCATAGAACCCATGTACAATTATTGAGCCGAATTTACATAAATTCAATTGATTAAACACTTGCAAATTTCTACGTATTTCTTTATAATGTTTAAAACTGTAGAAAGCCGTTACAATAAAACACATCTGTTCAACATTGTAACTACTTGGCGGAATTTTTGATCAGATGTTTTTGCCTCATTCTGAGTAATAATGTCTTCAACTATAGATATGTATCTGTGAAGTTTCCCAACCTAAGAGCCAACGCTCACCTTGGCGTATAAGGAAACCTAGCATATTGGGACATACTGAAATGATTAAAACGACAAAATACTTTTGATAAGAAATAATCACCCTTATCCACTAAAAATACTATTAAAGAACTGAGGACCTTTCGGCTACCAAGTAGCCATCATCAGAGTAAACTAAATTATAGATCAAAATGTGCTTGTTTAAATACTATTTGGGGATAATAATGTAAACAATGGGCCTCAGCTGGAGATAAATCGGAATTTAATAAATTGCTTTTCCGTTTATACATTTGAAAGCAATTTCTTCAGATAGTTTATCGACTCAGGGATTGGAGTATCTTAAAATAGTGAAACAACATCAAATAAAACGAGAATATCACCAGGTTCAAGTTTGAAATCTTTCAATTTTGCAATAAGTTTTTTAATAGATAAACTAGGTGCGGCTTGGAAGTTGCTAAATTCCTTAACTAACCATTTTGCTATGTACTTACTTAATACTCACTTATTTCCGAAATATGTTTCTTCTTCTACCCTGCAATGGCCTATTTCTATCAAACAATTCAAATGTTTAGCCAAATTGTTATATCTATTGTTAGTGTGTTATTCCTAGCTTTTTATGGTCTTTTTTTTGTCTCACCTTGAATTTTAAATTTTTATTTATAAACTCTAATTGGGACAGGAAATTTACCACGATAATTATTTTATTTACCTTACTTATCTCTAATCAAAACATAATAAATTTATTATAATGTTGGTATAGAACGGTTATGCTACGGGATTGGGGCAGTAAATTTCATGCGTAGGTACATTTACTTACAAATATCATGGATGGATTAAAACATTTTTCAGAAATCAATTGTAAAGAGTCCAATAATTACATAATATAATAGCCTGTCATAATATAGTAATCGAATATAACTTGAAATTCAACTTATTTTATTGAATTCGTCGACATTTTGATGACACAAATAATAAATAAATATATTTTGAGAGAAAAAAATATTGGGAATATACAGATTTGGGAATTTTTTTTCCCGAAATTGCAGATTAACGTCGGATTTCGATAAACCTCAATTCAAATTAAAACGTCGTTATCACGACCTTTGGAGGTTTTTCTACATTTGTTATAAACTATAAAAGGGTCAAACTTTACCATTTTGACATCTCGGTGATTTTGGAAGCTAAATGTTCTTCTTCAATTATATTTAAAATTTTCAAAGTTGTTAATTAGTCAACTTTTTTCAAACTGCGTTTTCGGAGTTTCCTGAGCAGGTGAATCCAATAATTCTGAAACTATGATTCCTGAAAAAGATAGTTGTTTAAACTAATAAACATGACTTTTTTGCATGTGTTTAGAATTTAGAAATTAACAACACGGACAGACTTCGTCAAACATAATTAAATTCTAATGGAAAGGGCTAATCAATACCCGTCGTTTGGAACAAATGACTTCAAAAAAAAGCAATTGTGGAATAAATGGTTATGTGGCCACATAAAAAACGAAAATGTTCTTGGTCTTTGGCTAATTAAATAAACAATGTGTTGAAACAAAAACCGTGATAAAGTAGGTACATACACAAAAAACATGAAGAACCAAGAAAAATTTTTAGCACAAAACCAACATATCTCGTCAAACTACGATCGAATTCGGACGTACCCAGTCTCATTTTAAAGGTCTATAAAAAAAATCTTTTCAGAATCCTCGAAGCCCTTTTGAAAATACTTAAATGGGCCGAGGTATTTAATTTATTTATTAACGAATTTAAAAACAAATGCAAAAAGACATTTTGGTTTTTACAGAAACCATAGTTATTGATAATAATGGGAACCTGTCCCGATGAAAATTGTAGGCTTCACCTCCCAGGAAACCATAAATGACCTCTATCAAAAATGTTAATTTGTCGATAACATGACAAAAATATTTTTAAACCAAAAAAATATGGTAATTTGTTTTTTATTTCTAGTTTATTTCACTACTCTGTTTTTTTTTTGATTGACTAAAAATTTCTCATTATAAGCACATAACAAATCACTTTATTTTTATTTTTCACTTTTAAGTGTATTCGTAAACAATTTATTTGCTCAAAATATGAAAATATCCATAGTTAAATTGGTAGCGGTAATATTGAGTCTTGAATGATTAATTTCCTTCTATCATTGAATTTAATACATTCGATTAACACTTATACTGTTACTGTATTTGACTAATACAACTAAGGATTCACTTGTAAATAATATGTATCCCATGTTCATTATGGATTGGATTTATCTAATTTTCCAGTGCCACAGAACTGAACCCGAAACAATTACATTTTTTCAAGTATGCTACATTGTGAATATAGAAATTTTGATTTTTTCTTTACTGCATAACATAATATAGATGATTGTAAATGTATTATGAAGAAACTTTTGTAATTTCGAATTTGTTTCGTTTCAGCTGCACAAATGGCTTCGAAATCCTTGTTAGAAGCCATTGGTGATACCTACGAAAGCCAATGGACGGGACATGACGTATTATATGTACAAACACAATCCGTAGATATGTTATGGCAAGATTTTAGCCATAAATTAGCAGACCAGGTTCTTCTCCCTTTGAATACTTACCAAGGACAGTTTCCAGAAATGAGGGTGAGTATGGTGCGGTCATTTACAGCTCAAAAATTAGAATGATGGAATAATCAGGCCATGTCTTTTCTGCCATTGTTAAGAATATCTTTACAGAACAATTACTGATAAAAAATTAAACAAATAAATTAAACTAGCAACTAAAAATTGACTTCGCTCAATTCCTTTTTGAATCTCACTAAGGAATTGCAAAGTATAGGATTATAAATATTATTGTTGAAAATACTTTCATTAGCTTCATTCAATGTATTCGAGTTAAATTTTAAGTTTCGTCTCAGTACCTAATTTTCTACAAATTTGTGAGTAATGTTCTTTAAAATGTTGATCAATTTCTAAAGAATGGATTTCTCGTTGTTATGGCACTATTATATACTGACGTCTCGCCGACCCTTATGGGCGGCATGATCAGGGTAGCTTGAATTCTGTAACTACATCATAAAAATATTAAAATTAAACAGGGTCATTCATTATGACTAGACTATTACATGTTTATGGAGAAGTACTAAACATGGAGACCTGAAACTTTGGTTACTTATATAATATATTATGATTAAGTCTCTTTTTAAAATATTTTTGGACGTGCTGTGTTGCCGCTTCTATTAGAAAGTAGCAGTTACTTTAAAATTATAAATGGAACTTCCTGTATCTAATCATATAGTTGAATTCTCTGTGTTTCTGAATAAATATCTATGCCTATGTTACACTATTTTTGAGATATTAATTATTTTATATTTTATAATTTTCAAAAGCTCAACTCCCGGTCATGATTAACCAGAATCCTAAGGCTATATATCCCACAATTAAATCCCAGGTGCGCTATAGGGGTTATAATTATATTTGGGTTATAATTATATTTTGGTACGTTAGAAATGTAAATGTCCATATATTATTTCTTATTCGGAGAGCCTTTCAAATTTGCTACTGCTCTATGTATAGTGTCCCTATACATATTTTTTAATAATTATTGACTTATGAGCATTTATTTGGAAAAAATAGTAATAAGCAAGAATTAATTCTTAGAATCGGGTATGGAAACAACTCTGTTATAAGAGTTATTGACGCTCTGTATTTTGGCGTTCCCTTGATTTCTTTCGTTTTGACGTGTTTATTCAATTTTTCAAGAAAACTTTTGAAAATGATAGAAAAACAGCTATTCAAATTCAGTGCTTATGAAATTATTTATTGCACATGGACAATGTAATAAAATTATCTAGAAGATTTAATGAAATGGTAGGAAATTTAGCTCAATTCAAAATAATTTTGACAATTTTGGTTCCACATTGAAATATGCCAGAAACTTTACAAAACTTGTAACAACCAACGAGGAAAACGAAATAAATGATTTGGCGTATTTTCATCTTCAATAATATCTGCTGCAGAGAATTTAGGCGTAATCTCCGCTTTGAACATTTATTGAAGATTACCAACACCTTTGTATTTTAGATACTTACATAGAGAAGAATCATATATAAGGAGCTTTCCGAATGAGGAATATACAGGATATTCCATTTGAAATAAAGAACTTTTGGTGGTCTTTCTAAACGACCGAAATAAAATAAAATTTATACCACCTGTATTCTTGTTGATATGTTCAAAGTATATGTTTATAATTAAAAATTATAAAATTTAAAGATACGAAGATTTTTCAAAATAAAAATTTGTCAATAAAAAATAAGAAATAATTAATATCTCATCAAAACCCGTGCAACATAGCCATAGATATTCATCAAGTGAAGTGCTTCAGAAACACATGGGGAATTTAAATACATATATCATTAGATACAGGACGTTCCATTTAAAATATCAAATTATCTGCTACTTTCTAATAGAAGCGACAACACTGCATGTGCGAAAATGTTTTAAAAAGAGACATCATACCCACATATAAGTAACCTGTTTCAGATCTCCATATTTAGTAGTCCTCGGTAAACGTCTAATAGTCCATTAACAGTGACCATATATACTCAATTCGATTAGATATATAACTAGGTTAGGTTAGTTAGTTGCTGGAATATTTTTTTACTCTATTACTTCTATGTCACTGGTTACCCACATCCAATTATTGTCAGCAACGTGGATTTTTAGAGTTTTTGGGATCCAAGCTTTCCATTTTCGTTGGCATGGGCCTTCGATTTTTATTAAACTCAATATAGAGTCGAAGAGCTTCCCACGCGTGCGGCGGGGCATGGTTGACATACTTGGTGGGATCATTCTCTATACCTTGTTCACCGAATAAATATGACGTCATACTTGGTTATTTTTACAAGCAATTCACTTCAACAATTCCCCTAAGTAGGTGCCGCGCTATATTCGTCAAACCAGATTTATTAAATTTTTGCAGCTGGTAACACATTACGTAGTTGCCGATATAAATTGTAGATTTATTAAATTGACTTGACAGTTCATATTTTTGTGGTGAATCTAAATTTTGATAGAATAAACTTCAAAAGTACAGAAACAATTCTTCCCAGGACTGCAATTCTACGTACATTTAGGTCGTGTGCTATGTAAATGGCGAAACGTGTAATTTTTTTTTACATCAATATATTAAACTGACAAATGGAGGTGTTTGTCTCGACGGGACATGGATTTTCGAGGATGGTACTGTCGATCATACCTGGCAAGATTCTAGCACTAAATCGATGATAACAAGGAAAGAAGGTGGATCAGTGTAAAGTGTATATTGTAGGTATTCATGCTGGTTGTACAGCAGGATTTTTCTTAGTGCATAACAAATATTTTCTTCAAAAACAAAGGATGTCGATCACCATGGTGAAATGTGTCAAAAGAACTTCCTAAATTGGTTTGAATTTCAACTTTTGTGAATTTAGAAGAATCACCACCATCGTTGTGGGTAATGAATAAACTACCAACAAGCACCCCCGAAAAATGTGATATGTGAGAATGGTTAAGTAGGAATAATAAATAAGGGTGGATTGATAAGTTTCCGGCCTGACCAAGAAAAACAACGTTTTTAAGAATTATTTTTTTTATTTCTCAACATAATCTCCTTCAAGGCTGATACATTTCTCATAGCGGTGTTCTAGTCTAGTAATGCCATCTCTATAGACTGATTCGTCAAGCTCCTCAAAATACCCATTTACAGCTTCGATTACTTCTTCATTGTCCGCAAATCTCTTACCGCCAAGCCATTTTTTGAGGTTAGGAAACAGATAATAGTCACTCGTGGCTAGGTCTGGAGAGTAGGGAGGGTGCGGCATCAATTCAAACTTCAGATCGTTGATTTTAGCCATCGCAACGATGGACGTGTGCGCTGGTGCGTTATCGTGATTGAACAAGATTTTTTTCTTCGCCAGATGAAGTCGTTTAATTTTCACTTCATGGCTCAAACGTTGCAATAAGTCTGCGTAGTATTGACCAGTGATAGTTTTACCCTTTTTAAGGTAATCAATGAATATAATACCTCTTGCATCCCAAAAAACAGTAGCCATAACCTTGTTCGCCGAAAAAATTGTTTTTGCCTTCTTTGGAGTTGGTTCCCCTGGCCCAATCCACTGTTTAGACTGTTCTTTGGTTTCAGGAGTGTAGTGGTGGACCCAAGTTTCGTCAACGGTTACGAATCGACGCAAAAACTCGCTTGGATTACGCTTATACAACGCCAAATTGGCGGTAGAAATGTTCTTTCGAATCAATTTTTGGTCGACTGTTAGCAAACGCGGCACCCATCTTGCACAGAGCTTTTCCATACACAAATGTTGGTGCAAAATATTTTGTACACGTTCATATGACATCTTACAGGTCTCAGCTATCTCACGCACTTTTAATCTGCGGTCTTTCAGCACTATTTGATGGATTTTTTCGATCACATCTTGAGTTGTGACCTCAATGGGGCGTCCTGAGCGAGCCTCATCAGAGGTGCTCACACGACCCTTTTTAAACTCGGAAACCCACTGCTTAACGGTTGAATATGATGGGGAGGATGTCCCCAGTGTTGAGTCCATCTCTTCTTTAATGTCCTTCGGCGTTAACCCCTTCAAATAAAAGTATTTGATGACAGCACGATTTTCCAGCTTTTCCATTTTTACGAAAAACACAGAGGCGTCTTGTTCAGCGTGCTCTCAAACCTAAACTAACATGGTGATCGGACTGAAACTATAGCTACAAGCTATCTAAGGATGGTACTATAGAACGCCACCACAACGTAGGCCTAGTGGCGCCATCTCTTGGTCAGGCCGGAAACTTATCAATCCACCCTCGTATGCCTACAATATGATAACGCCCTTTAAACCATTGTTGTTGACCTTGTTGAAAATGAATATAAGTCGCAACCAGTATTCTTAGCTGATATGTTAGCTCAAAAGTATGGGCAACTGAGTGCTTCGTCTACCCTCTTACCATTAGAATTTTAACACTATTGCACCCATCTGGGGTATAACTGAAAACCACTACAGGGATCACGTTGGCACAGATGATAGTTCGGCTGAAAAATAAGTGGCTATGTGTAAAGAGGCTAGGAAAACCAACACAAGAAGTATGAGCGAAGACTATTCGACATAATGATAAAGTGAATAATTATGTGTTTTTGTTAATGTGCAATTTTAAAGAATTATAGAGTTTTGGGCAGTGAAATAAAATATGTTATCTTGATGTGCTTGCCAAACAAGTTACAATAATTATTTAAATTCTCACAACCGCAAATGTAATACAAATAAATGTTATCGATTTAAAGCTCCTCTTCTGAAGTTTAATTTTTGGTACCTGTAAAGTCTTGTGTCGCTTAATTAAGTGGACTGTATCTTCTGAAGTATAATCAAACACAATCTTGTTCGATTTGATTTGTATTATATTGAATATAACATTAATAGTATATTATAATAGTTTATATTGCTCAATGCAACAAAAAACAAACGTTGTTGAATTATATTTTTTAACAAACTTTCAAAATTAGACAAGCGTCTCTTTTTCAGAGCCGACCCGCTTTCTCTACATAATTATGTAGCATAGAATAAGTAACATAGAACTCTATCTAAATTATCGGAGCCACAACATGCTCCCCACCTTGAAAGTACTGACTTTCAATAAAAAAAATAATACATATAAAAGAAATTATGTGACAAAAGAAATAACAATTTAAAAGTATGTGAATGCAGTAATTAAAGTTCAACATTCTTCATCAGTGGGAAGTACACTAATTTTAACTATTGACCGCTTGACAACACCATTCTTTGTTTTGACTGATACCACACGTACAGCGCCGTCGGTTCCAGGATGAATATTAATGATACGACCTAGTTTCCAAGATATAGGTGGTAGATTGTCTTCGTGCAATACGACTAATGAGCCTATTAATTGTTCAGGTACGTTAGTATATTGCCACTTCGTTCGTTGTTGTAGTGTATGAAGATAGACTCTTGACTATTTTTCTATCATCTTGTACTTCAGCTTCAGGTAAAGCATTCAAAGATGTGCCGATCAGAAAATGACCTGGTGTCAACGGTTCTGTGTCTTCTGGATCTTCTGTGAGTGGGTAAATGGGACGGGAATTTAAAATACATTCTATCTGCGCTAGGAAAGTATAAAACTCTTCAAACGTTAGAGATACATTATTAATAACACGTTTTATGTGAAATTTCGTAGAACGTACAGCACTTTCCCATAACCCCCCGAAATGAGGTGTACGCGGCGGAATAAAATGCCACTTGATCTTAGAATCGTATAAATAACCTTGAAATTTAGTATCCTTGGTGAGTTCTAAAAATTCTTTCAAGTATCGGTCTGCACCAACAAAATTAGTTCCATTGTCAGAATGTATATGACGAGGAATACCTCTGCGAGAAACGAACCGCTTCAAAGCATTGAGAAAACCATCAGTCGTTAGATCACTAACAAGCTCTAAATGAATTGCTTTCGATGAAAAGCATATGAATACACATAAATACGCCTTGATCATCTTTCTGTTTCTGAATTTACTGTCCTTTACACAGAAAATGGTCGTGATGGAGTAACTCGTGATGAAGGTAATTGTCCCATTACTTGATTGAGGTGACGTGGTTTTACACGGAAACAAATGACACATGTGCGTAAAACCCTTTTAACTGCCTGTTTACCATTTAATGGCCAAAACTTTTAACGAATAGCTGCTAACACAGTTTGACAACCAGCATGTAAATTTCTAGCATGTTCTTGTCGAACGATCATGGTAGTTAAGTTATGCTTAGATGGAATAATCATTGGATGCTTAGAATCGAACTCTAATGAGGACTTAGCTATACATACGTCCACCTACACGCAATATTCCGCATTTGTCAAAAAACGGACTAAGATTGTATAATTTGCAACCTTTAGGTAAATTCAGTGAATTTTTCAACGCCTTTATTTCAGAGGGAAACTCTTGTTCTTGAACGATTTTAATTATTGTTTGTATACTAGTTTCTAATTCATCATCAGTAATTTCACCCACCCTTCGATGAATCAATGAAATCCTGGAATTGTATCCAAAACGAAGTAAGTATGCAACTACCTTTGTTAATTTTGTAAATGATGAAAAACGTTCTATTATATCATCCTTATAATATGGATTATTCGAAATTAAAGAAATCTGTTTTGTTTCAGGTAATTCTATGTTGTTAGTATTAAGATTAGATGGCCAATATCCTGGTTTTTGAATAAGAAAGGATGGACCGTGCCACCATGACGATAAATTTCCAATTTCATGTGGATAAATTCCTCTCGATATATAATCAGCTGGATTATATGAGGTGGGTATGTAACGCCATTCGTTGTTTTGAGTAATTGTTTGAATTTGTGCAATTCTGTTCGAGATGAATGTTTTAAAACGGCTAGGATCAGAAGATATCCAAGCAAGCGTTATGCTAGAATCGCACCAATAAATTATTTTATCTATATTCAGATTTAACGATAAAATTACTCTTTTCAACAATTTAGCTGACAATAAAGCTCCACACAACTCTAGTCTTGGAATACTGATTGTTTTTAGAGGCGCAAGGCGTGATTTTGAGCAAATTAGCCTTACTAATATATTTCCGGAATCATTTATTGACCTTGCATAAATACAAGAACCGTAAGCTGATTGTGAAGCGTCACTAAAACAATGTAACTCAATGTATGAACTGTCCTTCAATATTATTTGTTTTTGTACTTGGAGTGTCTCTAATGAACTGAGATTATTGAAGAATTTCAACCATTTTATATGAATATTTTCTGTGATTGGCTCGTCCCAATCAGACTTGATCTGCCATAAATTTTGTAATATCAATTTTGAAGTTAATATCACTGGACCTATAAATCCCAAGGGGTCGAAAATTTGTGCAATACTAGAAAGTATGGAACGTTTAGTTGGAACATCATTCGTGTTAATAGTTGTTTTATATTTGAAAAAATCTTGGGAAGCATTCCAATGTATGCCTAATGTTTTATCAGATTGATTCTCGTCCTTAATCTTATATTGTAAATCATTTACTCTGAATGATAAATTTTCGAGTACTTTCGGATCATTTGAAATCCATTGTCTAAGTAAAAAACCTGAATTAGCTAATATACACGTGACTTCTTGAATTAGATTCGATGCTGATTCACTATCTGAAGCTCCACCAATCCAATCATCCATGTAAAAATCGCGTTCGATTGCTAAACTAGCTTTGGGCTTCGAATATTCATTTTCCAATGCAAGTTGTTTTAGGCAGCGTGTTGCTAGAAAAGACGCTGGCGTTGTGCCGTATGTTATTGTGTTTAATTTGTAATGGATTAACTCTTGAGAAGGATCTGAACGCCATACAATTCGTTGTAAATTCCTATCTTTCTCGTCTACGAGAACCTGACGATACATTTTAGCTATATCTGAAGTAAATACTACATTGTGAGTTCTAAAACGCAATAATATAGAAAATATGTCATCTTGGATACATGGTCCTTTTTTAAGAACGTCATTCAAAGAAAGATTCGATTTAGACTTGGAAGAAGCATCAAATACCACTCGTAATTTAGTAGTAATCGAAGTTTACTTCTTAACACAATGATGAGGTAAATAATATATAATACCTTCAGTATCCTCTTTGTGATTGACTGCAGTCATATGATTCATATCAATATATTCCTGCATGAAATTTGAATAATCTATAAAGTTCCCTATCTTTAGAAAACCTTCGTTCAAGAGAATGAAATCTCTTGATTGCTTCGAATAAATTATCTGTTAATGAAATGTAATTCTCCTTTACTGGCAATCTTACGATAAATCTGCCTGACTCATCCTTATTAATATTTTCTATAAAATGATTCTCGACTTCTAGTTCTTCCTTGCTATATTTTACTTGTTTTGTATCAACTTCTTCAATAAACCAAAATTTCTCGAGTTGACCTTGTAAATCTGTTTTTGTAAAATTACATATACTTGTTGTTGACTCATGATGATAAGTTATAGGACCTGATATAATCCAACCAAACTTAGAATTCTGCAGAATTGGACCTATTTCATTTAATTTTATTTGTGCATACAATAAAAGATCATAAAATACTGAGGCACCTATTAATAGATCAATATCACCTGGTATATGAAAGTCAGGATCAGCCAAAGTAATATCACTTGGTATTTCGAGTGATGACATGTTTAAATAAAACTGAGGTAATTTATCTGTGATTTTATCAATGATTAAAAAATTCAAATCCGTTTGAAAATGAGAAGTTCTAGACTTGATCTTAGCTTTAGTTAATTCATAAATATTCGTGTTCACTGCATTAATTCCTGATATTGGAATTTTAGTCTTTGTTGATTTCAAATGCAAAGAATTGAATAATTTTGTTGTAATAAAACATGATTGACTTCCACTATCAAGCAAAGCCCTGGCACTTACAACTCTACCTCTTTGATCAAAAATATCCAATTGTACCGTAGATAATAATACAAATGAATTATGCATGCAATATGCACTTACTTGTTTGTTATGACTTGCTGATCTGCTTGTATTATTGTCAGAACTCTGTGATGCACTTGCATTTTGTATGTGATCCTGATTTATATGTGCTTGTTGTAAATGTAGTAATGTATTATGTTTTTTATTACAGGTTCGACATGGACCCAAATAACATTGCTGTAGTGTATGGCCTAACTTCAAGCAATTTGTGCAAGCCTTTCTATTCCTAATTTCTGTAATTCTGTTATTGATTGGCAATTTAAGAAAATCTTCGCAATGAAATATTTGATGCTTTCCCTTACAGAATATGCAATGAGGAGGTGCTTTATAATTGTTATCAGTAACTAAATGTGCTTGTGATTTAGATTCATTAGATTTCTTGTAGTTATTTGTATTATATTGCGTTTGATTACCTTTGTTATCTAATGATTCTAATAAGTGACAACGATTTGTTAAAAACAAAATAAATGTATCTATTGTTGGAGATATTTCATTGTTTGAATATATTTCCCATTCTCTTTTGAAATTTATATCAAGCTTTGATGTCAATAAATATATCAATAAGGTATTCCATTGATCAACAGGCTCATTGAAATTTCTCAATGATCTAAAATTCTTTTGAAAGTTGTCCAAAAACTGCCTCAGTGATATATGAGAATCCTTATTTACTGTATGTAGATCGAATAGATTTTTAACATGTGTTTTTATAATAAATTTTTTGTTCTCAAACCTAGCCTTTAAAAGATCCCAAGCAACTGTGTAATTAGCTTCATTCACCTCAAGAGCTTGAATAACTAGAGCAGCTTCACCTTTCAATGATGCTTGTAAGTAATAGAACTTTTGCACATCATTTAGAGTGAGATTTTCATGAATTAAAGTTCGGAATGTATCATAAAACTGAGACCATTTGTCATAAGATCCAATAAATTCAGGAAGAGCAAGTTGCGGTAATTTTATGTTAAACTGTGGTACTATATTCTGATCTATCATAGACTTTGCAGACGCTACACTTGAAATACTTTTATCTGATTTGGCATCTGCCTCATTTTGCAAAATATATTGTTTTGCTATGACTATAGCGGCATAATATTTGTCTTCCACCTGTATACGCTCATCAGTCTGTTTGTCAATATGCTCCTCATCTAATAATTCTATTTCATCCTGAACCGTTTCAAATTCATTGAATATCTGTTCTACTTTTGTTAGTCTGAATTGAATTTCATTAACCCTAATATCCTGCTTACTCTGGAATTTCTCCAAAAAATCGAAAAATCTGGTGATTTGCCTTTTAATTTGACCCCTACGTGCTTTGAGTTCTTTAAGTCTATCATCTGCCATAACTGATAATTATATAAAAATGTTAGTAATATAAAATATGATGAATATAATATCAATTGAATTTAGACACAAACTACTTGCAGTAAGTATCTCGTAACATATACGTTTTGAATAATTTCAACAAACCCACACAGATAGAATGAATTCTTTTGATTTGAACAATATGGAGTTTGGGATGGGAAAATGGAATGGAAAAGGACTCACGTTTTTCTCTTATATCCGGCTCATAAGACCAATCTTTAATGTAAAGTCTTGTGTCGCTTAGTTAAGTGGACTGTATCTTCTGAAGTATAATCAAACACAATCTTGTTCGATTTGATTTGTATTATATTGAATATAACATTAATAGTATATTGTAATAGTTTATATTGCTCAATGCAACAAAAAACAAACGTTGTTGAATTATATTTTTTAACAAACTTTCAAAATTAGACAAGCGTCTCTTTAATGTGCTTTTATTTGGTGATACAAGTATGGTCTTTCCTTAGTATTTTGAACAAAATATACCCATATCAATATCATTAATACATAAGTATGAAACAGAAAAGACACGTCCAGAAGATCAAAGATCATTAATATGAAAAATAATCTTCCAACTTGTATGGCTTCTATTTGTTGAGATATTATATTCATCCTATTAAAATAGTGGTAATGAGATTATCGAAAGTAGATTTGAAAATCGCACATTGAAACATTTTGATGATCGAGTACTTTGAGTGTTTGTTTCCATAAATAATAACGCTTACTTCAAGATCAAAATATGGATATAAATTCGCAACGTTATTAAGTAAGTGTATGTACCATTGGCAGGGCATTTTTTAAGTAATACGAACGTGGCCAAATAGCCACGTAGTAGTTCGCCGTGGCCACGTAGTAATCATAATCTGGCCACAACCAATTTTAGAAAATGCGTGAACAACACCTAACTGAAATAATGTCAGACATTTTCTGAACATACATGATTTCCCCAAGATGTCAAAAAATATATAACTTGCTAATTCTAACGAAGTTTTTTGGTGCTAATCGAAGAAATTTATCAACGAATGAATGACAGTTCATCAAATATACTGTCAATGAGGATTTATATGGAAAAAAACATACTCACGACTTCCGTTAGATATATAAATTCTATAAATTCTGCACGTGCTCGAGGATTGTTGTCAGCATATAATTAAGAATTTGTGGGCAAGTATATAATAAGATGGATATGAAAAATAAGTATTTCTGAGATTACTTTTTTATTGCAAATGTTTTGGTATGAGTGAGTCACAACCCGTCGATACACAATTCGTCTATTGAATAGATATGATTATAAAATCACAAACCGCCATCTTTACGAAAAAACTTCGGAACGAAATCCCTATCGGAGTACAAGGTGACATCAGGTTCTCGGTAACGCCTCTCTTTCTTGCGAAGGAACTCTGCTACAGCTGGCCTCGGATCATATAAAGCTACCTACTCCATTCAGTGCCACAAACATTCTCGAGATCATGGTCTCATCTGAAGTTGACAGTCGGTGGTTTGATTTAATTTAATTATAATGAGAAATCACTTCCTCAACAATCATGAAGTGAGGTAAAACGTCCTCGCGCATGTATGTCGGTAGAGAAGCGGTTGGGGGGGGGGGTTGTGTTTGAGGAGATATTTTTCTTTTGGCCACCTAGTGAAAAATCCTTTAAAAATGCCCTGACCATTGGTAGTTTGCATTGTCGTGCCAGGGTCATTTGAAGTTTACTCAATCACACATATGACTGCTACACACTTGATCATGGGAGATGTTGAACTTAAAAAGCTGTTAAATCACAAACACCCTTTTCCGATGAAGATTTCTAAAATCTAGTTCAAAAACTATAGACTTGAGAAACGGTAATGCCACACACACAAAAATAATTACATATCGGCTGATTCAGATACTTCATGGAAAAATCTTGGCTTCCGGATGGATTCCGCGTCACAATAGCTCGACTTAATGCCGACGTTTCGCCAACCATTACAGGTGGCATCTTCAGGGCAGGCTTGAGGCTTGAACTGAAACTGGTTCTACTGGTTTCTGTAGCCGTATTTATTGTAGGAAAAATCCTTCACGCTACATAGTTCACTGCCATTATTCCGGTGGTTAACTCCGTTCCGGCACCTGACCCTGCCGTTGTGTGATCATGTGCGAAGTGGAATTTTCGAAGATGGGTTTCCAAATGTTGGGAAGGTAATATCCTGAGTCACGGTTTAGATTATTCGGATGTTTTAGGATTTCTATATAGAAATAGGAAGCCAAGATTTTTCAAGATTAGCTACCCGCGGAAGTCTACTATTCAAGATACTTCATGGAATTATAAAATTGCACCTATAAACCGTTTAATTTACAGACTCCTATATATTCCATTAACTAGAGGAAGATATGGTAAAGAAGATAACATTTACCATACTCAATAGAAAATGGATGTGAAAAAAACCTTTAATATGTAAATTAATGAATAAACAACTCTGAAAAACTTCTCAAACAAAACACTACTTTAATGCCAGAGAATAACAAAAGATTGTTCGTTTATAAAGAATTTAATATGGAATTTTTTTCTATGATTGGCAATGTGAGAATGAGGGAAAATTTGACAGTATTATTAGGTGATTTTTTATCTAACGGACCAACAGTAGTACGTGAAATTGTATTCTCGAAAGATGTTCACCTTTTTCTAGATAGTTCGTTTTCTATGAATTGATTATTCGAAATTGCATAGATATGATGTCAGATACTCACCGCAAAATTTGGTCGGTATTTATAAATATAAAATGTAATTGACCCAAATTTGCGAACGGGCAGACATACAGACATAATCAATCGAATCAATATTTAGTCAGTCTTGAGATTTCTCGAATATTTATTCGTTATGGAGCTCTCAATTATTCCAAATTCTATGATGATGAAAGGAGAAAATTTTTAGGTAGGAAGCTCAATTGATAATATATGTACTTATATGACCCAATCAAATGAAATATCATTTTTTTATTCTAATTTTTTTAACCTTATAGCGTTTATTATTATTATTCGAAAATTTTTCACTGTATTTTGTGGATGAAATACTTTTGACCTACTCCTATATCTTTATGAATTCTTTTGCAAATTGCCTCTCTTTCAAGGATTGAATTGAAGGAAGTTTTTCAAACCTATTATTCAAAATCAACCTAGAATAATTTTTTATTTATGCTTCTGTCAAAATAACTCAATGTAACATTTTTAGAACTTCCGTAACTTGTAATATGAAAATCCGTGAATATCTAGTTTAAATATAATATATAATTTCATGTTACCACTGAGGAAATTGAAAAAATATATATATATTTCTTCTAATAAATGAGGAAGTTATTTTAGTTGAAGGGATTTGATAATTTTTCGAACTCAAAATTCAAAAATTAGCATTATAATATGATCACTATTAATTTTAATTGCCACATTTTTTGATAATTTGATGGGGAAGGATACTACAAAATTGCATATGTGAGGGCAAACTGCAAAACCACATCGTCAGGTACATGGTTTTCCAATATACCATGAAAATTATCGAATATACAATTTTGAAGTTTTGGTTTCCATTTTTCCTGCTTGAGGACTTAAATATGGGCTATTTATTGGTTCATTTTTAGCAGAAAAAATTTGACAAAAGATATGATATAATATTATAATTAGCATTATAATATGATCCCTATTGATTTTAATTGAAGGTATATATGAGAAACTCCTGTAATTGCCACATTTTTTGTAAAATGTTGGGGGAAGATACTACAAAATTGCATATGTGAGGGTAAACTGCAAAACCAATAAACCACGAAAACAGTCGAATATACAATTTTGAAGTTTTGGTTTCCAAGAATGAAGACTTACATATGGGCTATTTATTGGTTCATTTTTAGCAGAACAAATTTGACAAAAGATATTACAATATAATATTATAATTAGCATTATAATATATCACTATTGATTTTAATTGAAGGTATACAGGATGTCCCAGGTTTTAGTAGCAGAACTTCAACAGTCGATAGAAAATTTGATTCTGAGAAAAAGTTCCTATTAAGTTTCCTATTCCTGCGCAGACGCTTAGTTTTTGAGATACAGGGTAGGGTGTTGAAATTGAAAAAAAAATCGTTTTTTTGCAAATATCTCCGGAACCGTTTATCGTATAGAGAACAGCTTTTGCAAACATTTTTTACTCATAATAAGCTATGTTCTGTGTGAAATTTTTTTTTTTTTATAGTCATTATTGGTGAAGATTCTGAAGGGGTAGTGGGTGTTTTTCTCCCCAACTTCTACGCCACTGAAAAAAGTACGGTTTTGAGACCATTTGAACCGCCAATGTTTCCTACACAAAAAAGGTACCCTTGGTCATAAGCTCTAAAGTTGACCGTTTCCGAGAAAAATCAACTTTTATGTTGAAAAACATGGTCAATTCTTACTAATTAAACAAAATTTATTCAAACATTAGAACAAGTAACAAAACCAAAAAAATTGACCATGTTTTTCAACATAAAAGTTAATTTTTCTCGAAAACGGTCAACCTTAGAGCTTATGACCAAGAGTACCTTTTTTGTGTAGAAAACATTGGCGGTTCAAATGGTTGTCTCAAAACCGTACTTTTTCCAGTGGCGTTGAAGATGGGGAGATAAACACCCACTACCCCTTCAAAATCTTCACCAATCATGACTAAAAAAAAAATTTGTTATAGCACAGAACAAAGCTTACTATGAGTGGAAAATGCTTGCAGAAGCTGTTTTCTGTACGATAAACGGTTTCGGAGATATTTGCAAAAAACGAAATTTTTTTTTTCAATGTCAACCTTGAATCTCAAAAACTAAGCGTCTGTGCATATATGTTAATAGGAACTTTTTTTCTCAAAATCAAATTTTCTATCGACTGTTGAAGTTCTGCTACTAAAACCTGGGACACCCTGTAGAGAAGCTCCTGTAATTGCCACATTTTTTGATAATATGATGGGGAAAGATACCACAAAGTTGCATATGTGAGGGTAAACTGCAATATACCACGGAAATAGTCGAATATACAATTTTGAAGTTAATGTTTCCATTTTTCCTCATTGAGGACTTAAGTATGGGCTTGTTATTGATTAATTTTTTACAGAAAAAAATTGACAAAAGAGGAAGAAAATTAGTGGATTACGATAGTCAGAGACACAGTTTTCAAGCGTTACAAACCAACATGAAGAAAAGGGACGATGCCAAGATATCCCGTGGTCGGGATCAATTGGACGAAGCGAAACGAACATACGAAATGCTGAATTCAGAACTGCACGACGAACTTCCTGCCTTGTACGATTCCAGAGTGTTATTTCTTGTCACAAATCTTCAATCTCTGTTCAATGCAGAACATGTTTTCCATTCTGAAACATCAAAGGTACTGGTAACTTGCTTATTAAGTAACTTAATAATAATTCTTGACCCAGGAATAAAATATATATAAATTCTTGGAAAATAGGTCACACTAACACATATGCTTATTATTTTCGTCTTTACGTACGTTTCAGTCTCACGACAATCATCAGAGGACGTATTATGTCTAAAGTGAATTTCAATTGAAAATACCCACATCGCCGAAACGAACAGAAACCCGAATAATCGAAATTGTAACACATCAATGTTTTAAGTATATGAATATGTATCAAGAATTCACTGCTTAGCAATTTTCTTAAAAATCCGAAGTCATTCCAAGCCATGTTTGAATACGACTGAAACCAAAAAATATAACGCTCAAGTGCCCACTTTCGAACCAGATGTTAAAGATTTATGAGGTAGTAGGAAAATGATGTCAGACCTTTTTAGAACTATTGTTTTTGAGCATTCTACCTAAAATATACTTTTAACATTATAAAGACGCATGTAGGAATTTGCAAGGGTTTTAATTAATTAAATTAGTATAAATCGGACTTAATGATTGAACGTCTGTTCTATGATTCACAGACTTGGAGTCACATTTATGTGAATCATCTCCAGAATAGATGTTTTATAATAATTAGTTTTTTAAAATTAAAATATTAACATTTTTGTAATCGAATTAATGGTTAAAATCAATGTTTAGCAAGGGAGATGAAATTTTCTGAATTCTTGTTTCTAGTACTTACTATACTTATGGCCGTACCTTCTTTCTTTTTTTATAAATATTGCTTAGAGATTCTTGTATAAGTCCCATCGTAATCTAAACAATTTAATTTGTATACTGTGTGGGTTTGTTTATCTTAAAGGTCTTAAGGTTTTAGATTTGAAAAATATTTACACAGTTATGCGCAACATTTATATCATACTTTTATAAACATTTCTTAACTTTCTCTGAGGTCTCTTGAATGTATGGTAATGTTATAAAAATAATCTGTATTACTGTTTATACTATTTATATATGACCTTCCGTTATAGGTATTGTTTATTCTTTCTTTAATGCTGGGGTTGAGAAAATGTTTCTGGGTAGCAGCCATTCATTTCCAATGTATTACGAACAATTTTCAAATTCTTGGGACGGTCCTCTGGGTGGGGCAATTTAACAGCGCGATCTGTAAGGCTGTTTATAACACTTTTTTATAACTTGTTGGTGCAACTGAATTGAAGTGAAAATATCGCCGAGACCAAACTTCTTTAGTAAACCACGAAGTTTTTATTTTTCCATGTGACTCATACCTAATGTTCATATCTAATTTATATTTCTGTTCACATCTATTTCACCAGTAAATTGAAGTTAACAGTGGAAATTGTTAAATTTATTAATCACGTACTAAATTCTATTATTGGGAACACAAATTAGGCAATCATCTACATACCGTTTAAAGAATACGAGTTGAAAATGTAATGAATTTATTAAAGATTCATGTAGGCATTCCATAACTATGTTAGCAATTAGTAGCTGAAATAGGTGATTACTGAAGAAGTTTGATCTCAGCGATATCTTCACTTTAATGCAGTTGCACCAACAACTTATAAAAAAGTGTTATAAACAGCCTTACAGGTCACGCTGTTAAATTGTCCCACCCAGAGGACCGTCCCAAAAATTTGAAAATTGTTCGTAATACACTGTCAATGAATGGCATTTCTCAACCCCATCATTGAAGAAACAAAAAACAAAATCTATAATGGAACGTCATACATAAATAATATAAACGGTAATACAAATAATTTTATTATATTACCATATATTCCGGAGACCTCAGAGAAAATTAAGTAATGTTTAAAAACGTATGATATAAATGTTACGCATAAACCTACTAACTGTGTTAGTAAATATTTTTCAAATCTAAATCTTTTAATACCTGAAGATGAACAAACCCACACGGTATACAAATTAAGTTGTTTAGATTGCGATGGAACTTATACAAGAATATCTAAGCAATATTTACAAACAAGAATGTATGACTATAAGTATAGTACTAGGAATAGAAACTTAGAAAAATCCACGGTCCTTGTTAAGAATTGTTTTGATTATATTATAACCATCAATTTGATTACAAAAATGTTAATATTTTAACTAATGAAATCAATTATTATGGAATATCGATTCTGGAGATGATTCACATAAAACGTGACTCCAAGTCTGTAAATCATAGAGCAGACGTTCAATCATTAAGTCAGATTTATACTAATTTAATTAATTAAAACCTTTGCAAATTCCTACATGTGTTTTTATAATGTTTAAAGTATGTTTTAGGTAGAATGCTCAAATAGCAATATTTGTAGTAAGATCTGACAACCTTTTTCTATTACCTCATAAATCTTTAACATCTGATTCGAAAATGGATACTTGAGCGTTATATTTTTTGGTTTTAGTCGTATTTCAAACAGTTCTTTAAAATGACTTTGAATTTTATAAGAAAATTGGTAAGCGGTGGATTCTTGATACATATTCATATATCTACTTGAAACATTAATGTGTTACAATTTCGATTACTCGTGTTTCTGTTCTTTTCGGCGACGTGGGCATTTTTAATTGAAATTGGTGTGATAAAGACGCTTTGCGCTTGATACAAATAGTTTTAAGAAATCCGGTTTTAGACATTGATGCGTTCTGATGATGGTCGAGAAACCGAAACGTACGTAAAGACGAAAATAATAAACATATGTGTGAGTGTGACCTATTTCCTGAGGATTTATATATTACTTAGTAACTGAATTGTTCAATCTTGCCCGCGTTAAGTTTCTATTGAACAATTTTAGTTCAACTCTCGCTATTTTATCTGTAATGATATTTATCACTTACCAGTTGCAGCTTCATCAATTCGTGCTCTACTTTCGCGTTATCTCTGTAATGCAAGGCTACTTTGGCAAACTTTGTTCAGTTTAATGGAAGAATGATGTAACTTATTGTAGGCAATGGAAATTGCAATCGAAATTGTACCTGATTTAACATTCCCAGCAAGGTAATTTATAAAATGAAAACTATTTTTTTTTCTCACTTTCACAAGGTATTTGCCGAATTGGAGGATATAGTTGATAAATTAGCCACCGACAGTCAACGAGGCTCCTATAGTGTTAAGAAAACAAATGGTGCTAGTCTTCCACATCCGACAACATACAAAAATAGCCCCCTTATAATCAACAACATCTCGCCGATCAAAACAACTCCTCGTAAGTGAATGCAATACTTTGTGAAAAGTTTTTTGCATGTTTTTAACAGGAATAATGTTTTTTTTCTCACAATTTATTTCATCTTATTATTTTATTTGGTTGATATTCGAAAGGCATTTTCCGAAATTTGATGCTAGATTATGTATTTAAGTTTTGAACTCCAGATCGTAGCAGCGAAAAATGTACATTCCATTCACGAGAATAGATAACAATACTTCGACCAATTATTACTGTTGGGAATCGGCGATGATGTTATCATTTGAACCCTAGCAGTTAAATTTCCTTGCCATTCAAATCATCATATGATACCCGAAATATTTCACTGAGAATTGTATCACTGAAATTTGAAATTTTGAAAAATCCGTATTTTGCGAATTTCAGACGAAATACTCAGGTTATCGATCCATAACTACAATTATTCGAAAGATTTCATCATAAAAAATTAGCGCGGAATTTCATTTAGCGGCAATAAGCGAGCGTCGGTACAATAGATTTCGCGCGCGAAATTATAGTTTTCTTAATATTTTAACATGCCCCTGAATGCTTATAATCGTCTTGTGTGAACGTGTATATGTGACCGTAACATGATGATTTTATAGGGTGTTACATGACAAATTTCAATATTTAAACAAAATTTTTATATTTTCTTTTATATTTCATATTTATTGAAAAATTATCTATTTGTCTAATTATTCCATTATTCATAACATAATATAAAATTATAGTATAAGATTTACCGAATATGTATATATTTTTGTAAATTGTATCACAACCTACTGTCTCTATTCTACATTTACAAAAATGTTCTGATAGATCGTAATATCGTGATAAAGCGAATTTCGTAATAACAACCACTTTTAACTTATTACGGTATTCAATTTAGACAAATTGAGAATCGGTTAAAGTAGGTCAAATGGGTCTTGTCTACAACATCCCGTTCTGATATAAAAATTGGCCTAAATTAGAATCAGAATACGGCCGTTTTGGGAAATTATTCATTCTATCTAGCATTAGGACTAACAACTTTTGTCAAGATTTCAATTAAAGAGAAGAAAATATAATCTTATTTTGAACCTCCTTGCTCGATTTGTATTGATTTTTGATGAATTTCTCTTTAAAAAAATCTTCAAAATTAGCCTAAAAGTTTTGCTGTACTTATTTTGAAACATTAAATCTTAATAAAGTCCAACTCTAATTCATCTAAATTACTCCTCGTATTTTAATCAAGAATTATTTATTCTATGAAATCTCCGATCAGAGATAAAGGTGAGATTTAGTTTTCGTTAGACTACAAATAAATTCCAATTCCCAAACTGCCCTTAAGAAACGAAACGTTTTTATTTTATCCCTTCTTTTTTGCTCGTGCTCATTACATTATTGAACATTATCTTAGGGTTAGCGTCTCAAATTCTTTGTAAATGCCATTCGAAAGTCAGTAATCAGTTTTAGAATTATTTTATTTTCTCTAACCAGATTTTTATGTTGTGTGTGTTTTGCAGCTGAAGATCCTCCGCAATCTCCTAAAAAAAAAGATTCACCCAAAAGTGAAATAACTAATCAGCCATCACCTGTTGTTGCTCATTCAGATGATAATAAAACCCCACCACAATCTCCGTCAAAAACCGACTCCCCTAAGGATAGTCCTAGTACCCCCACCTCTATCACGTCCCCATCTCCTGTTTTTGCTAGTGATTTAAACGGGACGGCGACCCCAGGCAGCAAGTCGCCCTCTCCCGAACCAGTCCCTCCTCCAGCTTCTAGTGAAAAAGCAATTATTAACAATACAAACGCAAATAGTAAAAAAGTCGAGGAGCTGTACGATATACCTGAAGGTAAGCTGAAGCATGCATTTTAAAAGGTATTTATTGAAATGAAAATAAAAACTTATGAATACGTTCACAAAGCATGCATAAAGAGTATTGTCTTGTAGCATAAATAAAATATATACAAGTTACTTTGTAAATCGTTCAATAACAGTTTTCTCACTGCTAGTGGTAATTAGTGTAACTGTGTGTAGCTAACTTCCACTAAGAAATAGTGATAAACTTTGAGCATTCCACAAAATCCTTTTTGAATGTTTCGTGTGGTAACTAAGTTGCCATAATAGTATATAAAGCTTCCAAATGTATCTTTGAGTATATTTCATTCTATAATTGAGGTTGTAAGCTTAACTTTCAAAAATCACACCCTTTCCATCATGGTTTTTGGTAATATAAGGTTGCTCTTCGATTCGATTCAATCGAATATTCTGGTTGTCAATTACCTATTTTGGTAATGTACCATTCATATGGAATCTATCAATTCTGAATAATATGAAAAATAATTTAAAAAATTTTAAAAACTTTAAATTCACATGATATTCACAATTTTGTATATTACACATAGCCCGAGATGGCCCATATATGACGCTCACAGTTGAATATAAAAATAATATTTTTTGATATTAGTGTGTAATGTTTATTTCTCACAATCCATTTTTTTTTTAGATCCATACTACTAAATAGTTTTATAAATCTTTTTATTTCAAAATTTGATCAAAACCGTATTTTTTAATTAATAATTTGTAAATTGTTAATTTGTTGTAAACATTTTTAAAAAGATTTACTTACATTCAATATATAAATTTATTCATACATGACCTCTAGTAAAAAAAAATGGCTTCATTTCCTGATAATTAAAGTTTATATGTAAAATTTCTTTTTTTGATTTATATAATTCATGTTGAACAGTTAAAATTCAGGAAGCTACAAATCAGTTTTTCTAATGGTGAGGAATATGTTTATTTTAGTTAGTGGCTTCTCTCACTTTGCTGACCATCTTTTAGAAAATAATCACAAATTCAACCCGGAAACAAATTTTAAAATTTTACATATAGCTACCAAAGGATTATAGCTTAACAATTTAGAACTTTAAGAAATACATAAATCTTTTGAAAACACGGAATTAATAACACTAAACTCACAAATTGCTTTGAATTATAACCCAATTTTTTCAGTAATAATCTAGTTTAAAGTTATTAACAATATTCAATATTATAATAATTTTGTCATTTTACAGGAAACTATTTATTGTACTGAAAATCCAAAGTTCTCACTACTTAAAATTCTATGGTTTCATCACTTTGTAATAAAATAATTGGTGGGTGCCAAATGTAAGCTACACAATTTCCACCTTCCCCTGATTCTAAATTTATCAAAAAGATGAATTTACCCAAGTTACTAATAATATTTCCCAAACTAGCTCAAATTCGTGGTTGTTCGGCCCTTTTCGTTAACAATGATGATACTTGCCCTATTACTTTTTAAACAACAAACCCTGGGCGCCACCACCAGTAAAAAAGAAGAATTTCAGACTGTTATAAATAAAGAAATAAGCATCATTGAATTGGTAGTAAGTAAAAAGAAAAAGAAACAAAGCATATAAAAATAATAACAAATATATTCAATTATTAATGAACAATAGAAAAATCGTTATACAAACTCGCATGCCCTTTCGGGGCACCGATATTAAATTGAAACAATTGTAAATAAAGATAATCAATCTACTTTGACTCAGCAATTACGACCAGCATCTAATTCATCATGGTAATGAAAGTTGCAACAGAGATATTAAAATTACTCCCCTGTGTCTCTCCTGTCCTGATGGTGGTTCCGCGAGGTCCCTAGTAGTGTATTGGATCCAATATCCTCCTATCGAAAAAGAAAGAAAATACACGAGTAGGATGTCCACAAGAGAAGTAAAATTTAATATTTGCAATGGCTCAGTATTGACGCTGTGAATAGCTGAGTTAAGCTGGAAAAATGTTGATAGGTGAAGCCAAGATAAATTATGATTACAATTACAAATTAGATTAATATGTGACAATTATTCAGAATTTACTACAATTTTAACGAAATGAATTTAAACAAGGTTAGAGAAAAATGAATTGAGTTTGAAAGTCAGATATGAGTTAAGGTTCAGAAATTCCTAGAACCACGTGGGTGGATTTCGTATTAATATGCCTCTTTATTACGATTACGGGATAGTTTAACAAGCCCCACGTTAACTCTATAATCGAAGGTATTGGAAACAAGGCTCGTGGAATTACAAATATGGAGTGGTTAGTTCTAGTCCAGCCTCCATATGTTTCGTACCTTTTCGATTTGGATAACGCTACGTTGTTCGTATTACGAGGAGTTCAAAGTAAAAAATATACGATATAATAATCCCACGTGTATTCAGAAAATGAAATCAAGTGATTTGGTCAATTGAATAAATGATAATATGAATGAAATTACAATATCTATAATCAAGAGATCTAGGTGCATGTTATAAGAGCAGGAAACAATCAAAGTTTTGTATAAATCAGAGTAAGCTTGATTGTGAATGAAATATTAAAGATTCAATGCTACTCAAAAACAATTTAATTAATAACTTTGATTAAGACCTACCTTGTCTTCACAGTAACACCAAAGATGGTTAGTTATCAACCGCAACCGGTTTTATTCCGAGTCTCCCTTCCTAATTAATAATTCGGATGTGGGGGTAACAATATAGTGTTCGTTGAATCCGCACCGTATTAATTGAATACAGTTAACTATATCATTTAAGATAGAGTTCTTTAATTGGGAGGAAGTTCAAGGATATAAAATCAAATTATTATAGGTTTCTATCATGATAATGATTTGTAACGATTTATTCAAAAGTCAGGTCGTTAACAACTTTACCACCAAATGTCATTAATTCCTTATAATTGCATAAACATCAAACTTTCAAAAACACAACCAAATTTTTCATAATAAGTTTTTCAATAATTTTTTTACCAATCTTATCTAAAGTTACATATTTCTCACCATTAGAAAAAACTGCTTTAGAGTTTCCTGAATTTTAACTGGTGAACATGAATTATATAAATCAAAAAATGAAATTTTACGTATAAATAATTATCAGGAAATGAAGTCATATGACGTATAAATAAATTTATATATTGAATGTAAATAAATGTTTTCAAAAAATGTAACAACAAATTAACAATTAACAACTATTTTAATAAATTTTGATATAATTGTCTTCATCATAGCCATTCTTTATATATACCTGAGGATGAGGTGTAATAATTGACCTCGAAACCTGGTAGAACGGACCTACAAAAAAATGGATTGTGAGAAATAAACATTACAATATTAATACCAATATAAACTCACACTTGGATGAAACCAAATATTCTTTTCTTCACAAGATGTACACAAAATTTGTATCAATTTAAATTCTTTTGGAAGGATATGGTGAGAATTGAGGGTACATACTAGTTGATCGTGATAGATCGGTCAAGCATAAAACTTTTGAGATGATCGCCAAAGTTTTTCTATTTTTCATGTATTTCTTATTACAATGTTTTAAAACCTACATTTCGATCCTCTTTGCTTGAAAATCGAGAGCTGATTCCTTTCATTTATTTAAAAATCGTAATACACTTTTTAGTTCATGTATTCTGCTGGCTCGGTATTTTCCTGAATGGAGAATTTGATTTGTTTTACGATTTTATCAAATTTCAGAATATGTCAGTCTTTATGAATAATCCATTTTATGAAAAAAACAAGTAGATACTATTACAACTCACAAGTATTTAACTGCAATACAGGAATTTTGAAAGAAGTAACTATTAAATTGAGAAATGATATTCCATTACGATCTGATGCATTTCTTTGGAAATATTGGGTAAATGGAAATTATTGCAATTTAAAGAATGTGTTCTAAAATATAATCTCATATGAATATTATTGAAGCGAAGTATCGAACTACATTAATATTTTCATATTAAAAATCTTTGTATTTGATTTGTTAGTACATTGTAATATCTGTTTGAAAAAGCTATGGTGTTGGCGAAACTAGTTACATACATTCATTAAATTGGTGAAATTCAAACTTTAAATATTTATGTAATAAGATTTTATGGATGTATCATTAAAACTAATATTGGGAAATTTATCAATTGTAGATAAATTGTACCAGCCCTAAACGCTAAATATACCAACTTCAAAAAGCTATGGTGTTGGCGAAACTAGTTACATTTATTTATTAAATTGGTGAAAATCAAACTTTAAATAGTTCAAAAATTCAATTGTGGAAGCCGTTACTTTGTGATAGTTTATCATTTTAACGAAATAATAAATAAAACTACTTTGTTTTACTACTACTAGTAAAACAAAGTAGTTTTATTTATTATTTCGTTTAAATAGTCATTTAATAAGATTTTATGGATGCATCATTAAAATAAATATTGGGAAATTTATCAATTGTAGATAAATTGTATCAGCCCTAAACGCTAAATATCCGAACTTTAGTACTTGTAAAATCGAATATCAAATAATGCCTACTGGGTCTATTTTGGAAGATGATGGAAAATGAATATATACACAGTACGTGTGCGTATCTCGGTGGAAAACAGTAATTACTAATTATAATCAAACCAGAACAGACAATCGGACACTGTATAATGTACTTGTTCGAAGATCTGAAAGTCTAGTCAACAGGACAAAAATAAAATTAAAGTAAAATAATCAGAACGGGTTGCAGAATGATCATTGTTCACGTTTTATGTTATTGATGATGATAGTAACTGACTGAGTTGGTTTCTGTTTTTTTAGGTGCCAGCACTGATAATTTGCCTGCAGGCGTCCTATACAAAGTGAAATCTACTTACAAATATAACAGGGAAGACGTTGATGAACTGTCATTCGATGTAGGCGAAATTATCCAAGTGATTGAGTATGATGATCCTGAAGAACAGGTAAGATCCATTAATTTTATGCAGTTTATTTATAAGTCCACGTCAAATGTACGCTTTTTGTCATGTCGACTTATAAGATTTTGCTCAAATTTGGCACACCTTCTTGAGGTCACAGAAAAAGAAAACCCTGAAAGTTTCCGCCATTTCTTCTTCGTTTTTTTAGTTATCCTGAAAATAAATTATACATGAAAAAAGTGACGAAGTTATTGTATAAAAATAAATAACATAGAATATGTTTTCCAGTAGCTAGTGTTATGTGGACACAGTCATGTAAGTTTGGGATTTTAGAGATCGCCTAGCAGTCAAGTTCATCTTAATTTGATTTATCTTTTGTCAAAATCGAAAATCTGTACCGTTTTTGTAAATTTTTACGTAAAAAGATGGTATTTGAAAACTTTCTGTTGATAATCTAAATATATTTTCTTGCAAGAAATCTTGAAGACAGTATATAATAATATGCTAGTCAACAACTTTTACTCAATAGAATATCAATACTGGATTGTAATAGCATTGTTATTAATAGTACTTTTCATTCCAATATGTATTCCTGATTTTGCTTATATATTGTATTCATCTACTCCAGTATTTTTAGCATGAAGAACAAACTATGAAACTTTACTATAATATAGTGTGCACCTTTTTTGCTTGAAATATATAAAAATGGTAGAAATTCTATTGAACTAGATTTATGTAAAAAGTAGCGCGCGATAAATGAAATAAATTAAAAACTCACTTTAAAGCACTGGCTTTCCTTGAACATTAAAGTGGATGGTTTATATATTATTCTTTCAAATTTCTTGCAAATAGAATAATCATCAACAAGAGTTTTTAATTTTAAATACCATCATTATATGTATGATGTTCAAATCTAACAGCACGAGAAAAATGCAAAAAAAAGTGGTACCAATTTCAAACAGTAAGTACCTTATTATTCCAAAATATAACGGATTTTTTACTCCTCCATCTTGAAGTATGGGTAATTAGTTAACTTTTCCGAAAATTTGCTAACTGATAATTGATAATAAACTTATCTTGCTATACATACACATTTTATCACATATATTATAGAAACAAATCGTGACTATAGTTTCGACACTAGCGTGTCATCTTCAAACGATACTAATGTATGATAATATGAATAAAAGTGTTCCTTTCGATCTTTCTCTAACCATATTTTAGAAATATGGCACACTTTTCCAAATTTAGATGAAGTTATAAAATCTTACATAACGAGAGTAGAGGCTTCAAATGAAACACACTAGAATCGATAGAAATTTTCAAAGGTATTAAAAATATTGACAATAAAATTGTAAACGCCAATTAAGCGTGCACTACTGATGTCTTGATAACGTAAAATTTCCCGTAATCCGTGCCGTCCTAGTATACCTCCGCATTAAAATTTCCCTATCACAATATTAATTCTACCTCATTATCCAATTCCAATTATACTACTCTAGCAATGTATTTCTCCAACCGCAATCAATCAATCAAAGCGGGGGCGGACAAGTCCGGAGCACTTAGACCGCTTGATTGGGTCCATTGTGCGCACCGTGACACATGAATCAGTTTAGCAGGCCTAAGGCAGTGCCGAAAGCTAAGATTTTGCATGGACTGATGTCTATTATGGCTTCAAGCGGCATATGTGTGCTGCCGAGGTGTTGTAGCCTAAGAGAAACCAGTGCTGGACATTCTGCTAGGATGTGAGGAGCAATTTCCACATCTACTACAAACTGAGTCTTCAACAATGCCCATTGTGTGTAGATATTCAGATGACAGTATTGACAGTGTCCTGTGAGGAGTCCTGTCACCAGTTTTAAACCTTTCCTGCTCATAGAGAATAGGGTTTTAGAGAGTTTAGGCGAAAACTTCCTAATGTGGAGCTTCGCCTGCCTCATGCCGGGGGAACCACGCCAGACCAAGAGCCACTGTCTATCCCGTAGCTCCTTGAGGGCGTGGAGCCCGATAGTCGATAAAATTCCGATGATGGAATCGGGACCAGGGGCGCTCAAGGAACCCCATTTGGCCAATTCATCGGTCACTTCGTTTCCCTTCACGCCAGAATGGGCAGGTACCTACACTAGCTGTAGTTTGTTCCTTCTGGCTAATTCAACCAGAGTTTCCCTGTACTCCAAGACAAGCCTAGAAATCACTCTGGGCGCGAAGTGCACTTATAAGATTTTGCTCAAATTTGGCACACCTTCTTGAGGTCACAGAAAAAGAAAACCCTGAAAGTTTCCGCCATTTCTTCTTCGTTTTTTTAGTTATCCTGAAAATAAATTATACATGAAAAAAGTGACGAAGTTATTGTATAAAAATAAATAACATAGAATATGTTTTCCAGTAGCTAGTGTTATGTGGACACAGTCATGTAAGTTTGGGATTTTAGAGATCGCCTAGCAATCAAGTTCATCTTAATTTGATTTATCTTTTGTCAAAATCGAAAATCTGTACCGTTTTTGTAAATTTTTACGTAAAAAGATGGTATATGAAAACTTTCTGTTGATAATCTAAATATATTTTCTTGCAAGAAATCTTGAAGACAGTATATAATAATATGCTAGTCAACAACTTTTACTCAATAGAATATCAATACTGGATTGTAATAGCATTGTTATTAATAGTACTTTTCATTCCAATATGTATTCCTGATTTTGCTTATATATTGTATTCATCTACTCCAGTATTTTTAGCATGAAGAACAAACTATGAAACTTTACTATAATATAGTGTGCACCTTTTTTGCTTGAAATATATAAAAATGGTAGAAATTCTATTGAACTAGATTTATGTAAAAAGTAGCGCGCGATAAATGAAATAAATTAAAAACTCACTTTAAAGCACTGGCTTTCCTTGAACATTAAAGTGGATGGTTTATATATTATTCTTTCAAATTTCTTGCAAATAGAATAATCATCAACAAGAGTTTTTAATTTTAAATACCATCATTATATGTATGATGTTCAAATCTAACAGCACGAGAAAAATGCAAAAAAAAGTGGTACCAATTTCAAACAGTAAGTACCTTATTATTCCAAAATATAACGGATTTTTTACTCCTCCATCTTGAAGTATGGGTAATTAGTTAACTTTTCCGAAAATTTGCTAACTGATAATTGATAATAAACTTATCTTGCTATACATACACATTTTATCACATATATTATAGAAACAAATCGTGACTATAGTTTCGACACTAGCGTGTCATCTTCAAACGATACTAATGTATGATAATATGAATAAAAGTGTTCCTTTCGATCTTTCTCTAACCATATTTTAGAAATATGGCACACTTTTCCAAATTTAGATGAAGTTATAAAATCTTACATAACGAGAGTAGAGGCTTCAAATGAAACACACTAGAATCGATAGAAATTTTCAAAGGTATTAAAAATATTGACAATAAAATTGTAAACGCCAATTAAGCGTGCACTACTGATGTCTTGATAACGTAAAATTTCCCGTAATCCGTGCCGTCCTAGTATACCTCCGCATTAAAATTTCCCTATCACAATATTAATTCTACCTCATTATCCAATTCCAATTATACTACTCTAGCAATGTATTTCTCCAACCGCAATCAATCAATCAAAGCGGGGGCGGACAAGTCCGGAGCACTTAGACCGCTTGATTGGGTCCATTGTGCGCACCGTGACACATGAATCAGTTTAGCAGGCCTAAGGCAGTGCCGAAAGCTAAGATTTTGCATGGACTGATGTCTATTATGGCTTCAAGCGGCATATGTGTGCTGCCGAGGTGTTGTAGCCTAAGAGAAACCAGTGCTGGACATTCTGCTAGGATGTGAGGAGCAATTTCCACATCTACTACAAACTGAGTCTTCAACAATGCCCATTGTGTGTAGATATTCAGATGACAGTATTGACAGTGTCCTGTGAGGAGTCCTGTCACCAGTTTTAAACCTTTCCTGCTCATAGAGAATAGGGTTTTAGAGAGTTTAGGCGAAAACTTCCTAATGTGGAGCTTCGCCTGCCTCATGCCGGGGGAACCACGCCAGACCAAGAGCCACTGTCTATCCCGTAGCTCCTTGAGGGCGTGGAGCCCGATAGTCGATAAAATTCCGATGATGGAATCGGGACCAGGGGCGCTCAAGGAACCCCATTTGGCCAATTCATCGGTCACTTCGTTTCCCTTCACGCCAGAATGGGCAGGTACCTACACTAGCTGTAGTTTGTTCCTTCTGGCTAATTCAACCAGAGTTTCCCTGTACTCCAAGACAAGCCTAGAAATCACTCTGGGCGCGAAGTGCACCCAGGGCCGCTCGGCTGTCAGTGCAGATGTAAATCCGCCTACCTCGGTAGTTTAATCTAAGGTATTCCAGGGCAGATGTCCGTATTGCACAGACCGCAGCTTGGAAAACGGTTGCGTGGCCACCTAGGGGAAGTAAAATCTCCCTTCTGGGTGTACACGAGTAGAGTCTGGCTCTGCTAGAATCGCCAGTCTTAGACCCGTCCGTGAACCACACGAGTCCCCCTGGCGGAAGCGGCCCAGAGTCCTTGCTCTCCAAGTCCGTCCTCTGGGTTATGAGGATGTCTGGTGTTTGAAACCTGACAGCAGGCGCTATCGCATCCTGCGTCAGTCGGAAAATCGGGCAATTCTCGGCTGCCCAATCCCAGATTTTGCCATGACCGCTAGGCATAGACGCACCGACCCACTGGCCCAGACCAACCAGCCGATACTCCAACCGCAACCCCACTTGTTACCTGTCTTATTAGTCGAGTCAAATAGGTATTAAAACAGGCCGACTTACGAAAATCGAAAGATATTGACCGATTTTGATGAAACAAAGTGCATTCGATTCGGGATGACGTCTAGAAAAAAGCTTACCGGTTAGTTTTTTGTGCAAATTTGTTATTATTTTTTTAAACGAAAAATTGACCAATTTTCTGGCTAATTATTGGGAAAATTTAGTCGGGGGTTTTCGGGGTCGCTGATTACGATTCTGAACTCAGATTGGCCAAAATCGAACTCCCCAGCTGGTAATTGACCACTTTAATTGGACAAAGTGACCATTTTTTTAAATGTCATGAAAAATAGCCAGAAAAAAGTCACTCGGTGGTTTTTGGGGTCGCTGATTACGATTCTGAACTCAGATTGGTCAAAATCGATCTTCCCAGCTGGTAATTGGCCAGTTTAATTGAACAAAATTGATCATTTTTTCTTAATTTCATCACAAATAGACAGGAAAAATTACTCGGGGGTTTTCGGAGTCACTGATTACGAATATGGGGTTTGATTGGCCAAAATCGATCTTCCCAGCTGGTAATTGGCCAGTTTAATTGAACAAAATTGGTCATTTTTTCTTAATTTCATCGCAAATAGACAGGAAAAATTACTCGGGGGTTTTCGGAGTCGCTGAGTACGATTCTGAAGTCAAATTGTCCAAAATCGAACTCCTCAGCTGGTAATTGGCAGCATATACATATTTACAATATTTTTAATCAATTGAATATTATTTACAAAATGCATATTTCAGTAAGTACAAGTAAAATCAATCATAATCACTATCAGAATCATAATAATTGTCATTGCGTGTTAGAATATTTTCAATGCCTTCTTCTTCATTGGTATTATCTACTTCATCATCGTCTTCGTCATCATCTCCAGGTGAAATTGGATAGATCAGACTGAAATTGTTACTACAATTTCCCATACAATTTGCACAAGCAACAGTACAGTTCATTTTTTTTTTGCGACACCCACATCTGCTTGACGTATATGTCCATAGTATATGTAAAAGATGCTGTGTGGAATATAAAAAGACTGAGTAGAGAAGATAGAAAAAAAATTTTGATGAGCGGGAATTTATTTCAAATTAAAAAATTAAAAAATTAGATTTCGATTTTGTTTATGATTTAAATTAGTAACGACCCCCTTTTAACAAATTTTCAAACATTTAACATAAAACAACAACCTCCACAACCCCTAACTGAGGATTTCTGGTTAGTTTTGATGAAATTTTGGAAATTGGTCAATTTTGTCCAATTAAACCTGCCAATTAACAGCTGAGGAGTTCGATTTTGGACAATTTGACTTCAGAATCGTACTCAGCGACTCCGAAAACCCCCCGAGTAATTTTTCCTGTCTATTTGCGATGAAATTAAGAAAAAATTATCAATTTTGTCCAATTAAACTGGCCAATTACCAGCTGGGAAGATCGATTTAGGCCAATCTGAGTTCAGAATCGTAATCAGCGACCCCAAAAAACCCCGAGTGATTTTTCCTGGCTATCTTTGATGACATTTAAAAAAATGGTCACTTTGTCCAATTAAAGTGGCCAATTACCAGCTGGGGAGTTCGATTTTGCCCAATCTGAGTTCAGAATCGTAATCAGCGACCCCGAAAACCCCCGACTAAAATTTCCCAATAATTAGCCAGAAAATTGGTCAATTTTTCGTTTAAATAAAAATAACAAAGGATACCGCACACTTCAGTAGGGAAAGTGGCCCCCTGTCGAATTGGCTGAATTTTTGATATGTTATAGTCCAAGTCATTCCGAACAAAAAGTTCAATGGGCACAACTTTTTCTATAGGCTGGTTTTGGCGCTAGAGGCCATTGAAAACTTTCATTTGTTCTTCATTGTTAAACAACACGAAACGTTATCCTGGATAATAATCACTTTTCCGAATAATCAAGATCTAAACAGTCATTAATATGAGATACTATTAGAAGTATTGTTCATTGATGTCACTATAGGTGATCAATTATACAGCGTGTTCCAGCTATCACGGTCAAAATAATACTTCAAGTTGATGATGAAACTCAAGAATATAACAAAAATTGGTCTATCATTTTGATAGGGTTGTGTCGAATGAGTACGTAAATACATCCGATAATTGTACTGATGCTCAAGGAGTGTGGCGGAGAAACTCCTTTTAGCGGGTCAACAAAGCCTCCATTTGCACATTCAGCATAAATATAATAGGAAGGAAATAATGGGCTATAACTCAATAAATATATTATATGTAACATTTAACTTAACCATTGAACCTGGTATCGTTGACCCAAATGAAAAACTCTCGACTGAACCCTAATAATTCATTTAATGATTTACAGGGTGTTCCATCTGAGAACATATCAATATGAACAAAGAAACAAGGAGAATATGCCATAAACAGTCTAAACAATCATAGGTTCTTCATTATTATGTCTCTCTGCAGCATCAGATACGGTATGAAGTATTTCGGTCGAAGGATACTTAACATTGGCAGCATGACGGGCATATCCAAGGTACCAAAGTACGCTAGCTACATGCGAACATGTACCCAATGTACGACTTCCTGATTTGCACGTACAATAGTACCCCTGAATTGGCACACCTTCCAAACTGACATTGTACTTGATCCACAGTTGGTATTTGATACTATTTCGATGACGAGATTTTATTCTCATCCTCAATAGACCTGGAATTTCAATACGGTCGTCGAATTCAAATAAAACGTTTCCCAAATCCTGTCTATTATCTTGTACATAAGATGGAGCTATTTTTATCTGGAAAATTCCGAATGTTAGTTCTCGTAGGTACTCCAAACTGAGTACTGGAAAATTTAGTAATTTGTTTTCCTCCATTGGAAACCATCTACCATGTCTTCGTAGCAGACCCTCTTCTCCTATTCTCAACTGGAGTTCATTTATTTCATTGACACGGTTTAACATTATCTGAGCTAGCTCAGCATTGGCTCCTTCCATGGTAATTGGTTCATGATACTTATTGATTATCGCACATGCTATTCTGATATAGTCTCCTATATGCAGAACTTGTGGCATTGGTACAGTATCTCTGAAGAATTTGAACATATTCTTTATATGACCGTTTCTAGCTTCTACAATCCATCTCGTTTTCGTAACTAGTCTAGATGAATTTGCCTCTTCGGTTGTAAGCTGATGCTGTCCACCACCAAGTGCTACGGGCATTTTTACTACTATACCTAAGTCACCCAAGAAATTCTGTGCGTCACGGTATCCCCTATCTAACATGAAAATATCACCTTCTTGGAACCAGTTCCTCAGACCCATTAAATCTCGTTCATACTCATGTCTCAACATTGCCGCATCATTATTTCTTGAATCAGAGAAATAAGGACCGTGAACATCTAGGATATAACCATTGGGAGCAACAATCAATGCAGGTTTCAAAAGATGGTAACCCTTGTGTACACAGTATGATTGACGTAATACTTGAAATGTCCGACTTTTGGGTATTTTTATGTACGTCCCGTCAATATAAGCTATTGCTCTTCGATAATTTGGTTCAGGATTGTAAAGGGTATTTGCAAAATCCGTAACATGTCTAGTAATATATTGGCCCCTCTCTATATGCTGATACCCTACATTTTGTGGAACGAATTGTTGTAATAATGATACACGCACTTATTGAATTGCCAAGCTCACAGCTTGACGACTGGAATAGGAAAACATGCCCATCAAGAATTGATCGGAAAGTCCTTGTCGTAATTTGCACAAGAAACATAACAAATCTTTCTTCGCTATTGCTCTATTTTTCTGATAAATATTGACGCGATTGCAAAATTCAAAGAGGTCTGTAAACTGCACTTTTTTATTGGAGTTAACGCCTGGAACTCTTCATCAGTAAAATTATCCTCGTTATTGTATTTATTTGTTGATTTATAGTTCAGCACAGCTTCTCGTAACGATACTAACATATGTTTGAGTTCATTACCTTTCAAATTGTATGGTCTTGATATTCCTCTTAACCCATTCATAAAAGGTGGCAGAAGATGTTCCTCCTCATTCAAATGACCACCACAGATTCTGACGCCGTCAGGTGCAAACATTCCGGTCTTCAGAAATACATCCAACCTACCAGAAGGTGACATTCTACCAAGATTTTCAAATCTACCACATACAAAACATGACGTATGAGAGGTTCGCAACAAAACTTTAAGTACAGTTGGATCGGGATCTTCTTCATAAGCTTGTATCTCTGAGAGAATACTCAAATGACAGTTTCGGCAAATCCTTGTCTGTTCAATAAAAGGTATTTGAGGCAAATCTAATTCATTCCTTCGACGTTCGGCAATGGCTCTGCTTTCTTCGTCCAAACGTACCATTTGCCTTGGTGTTCCATTGTACTCACAAACAAAACATTCAAATCTCACTGCGAAATTATACGCCATATTCAACTTTATATTGACATGAAGTAACAAAGAAACAAAACCTTGCTAGAAACTTTGACATCGTTTCCAAAGCCATCTACAGAAAAATGTGTTTTTCTGCAGTAAAGGGATGCAATGTTTTCATATTATCCAGTAGGTACCCTTCAAGTTCGAGAATGAATAAACAATTTTTAAAAGAAATCTGGACTATATTTTTATACAGGGTGGGGCAATAGTGTGTCTTTCGATTTCTAGAGTTGTTCTATTGTGATATCGACTTGAAAACGAAAGTTAACTAGACAACAGAATCTAGCACAAGAATGTTTTGCATTTACAGGGCGATACGAAAAAAATCGGGTTGGAAGGTGAAGTGCATTATTTTAAAAAGAAATATCATTAATAATAATAATAAAAATAATGATAATGATATATATTAGTGAATTTTTCAAACATCTACATAACCTCCATTCACCACTACACCTACTATTATTGATTGTCTCTGAATCACTTGGACGTTACGACTTTTTGGTCGAAATTGGGTAGTCCATTTGCAGATGCATACCTTGAAAATCCCTGACGTTATGATGATAGATTTAGAAAGAAAAAAAAAGGCCATTTTATAGACAGACTTGTAATATTTCTCATTCTTTTTCATGGCCTAAAATTATTCAGGATGGTCGAACAATATTTTTCAGTAGGCACGGAACTTTTCGAATATAACTTTCGATTTCTTTTAAAAGGAACACTCCTTATATTTTTCGACTATGTGATGTAGAATACGGTGTAGAATAGGATTCATAAACATTTTTTCATTGTAGATCCCTCAGACGATTTGTAACCATTTTCGAATTATTGCACTTTAAAAATTGTAAGTAGCTGGAACACACTGTATAATTGACCAAATGTAGCAATACCAAAGAAAAATACTTTTAACAGTATGTCATAGTAATGACTGTTTAGATATTGATTATTCGGAAAAGTGATTATTATCCAGGATAACGTTTCGTGTTGTTTAACAATGAAGAACAAATGAAAGTTTTCATTGGCCTCTAGCGCCAAAACCAGCCTATAGAAAAAGTTGTGCCCATTGAACTTTTTGTTCGGAATGACTTGGACTATAACCTATCAAAAATTCAGCCAATTCGACAGGGGGCCACTTTCCCTACTAAAGTGTGCGGTATCCTTTGCACAAAAAACTAACCGGTGAGCTTTTTTCTAGATGTCATCCCGAATCGAATGCACTTTGTTTCATCAAAATCGGTCCATATCTTTCGATTTTCGTAATGAAATACCTATTTGACTCGACTATATATTGTACCATAAATATTAAGATTATTCATATTTTCATACATTAGTATCGTTTGAAGAAGACACGCTAGTTGTTTTTATAATATATGTGATAAAAACAAAGTAAACGTGTTTTATTTTATTATATCAATATGATAAATTTTCGCTAAGTAAGGGCTTCCACCATTACATTTTTGGAACATTTTTATTGATTGGTATTGTCACCAAATCATTGTATGGTAATATTATGTAGGAAGTTCTAAAGGCATTTTATTTGTTATTTCAGGAGGAAGGTTGGTTAATGGGGATGAAGGAAAACAGTGGTGAGAAAGGAATGTTTCCAGCTAATTTCACGAGACCGATATAAAAAGGAATCGTCAATAAATTGTTGACACAGTGCTAGCAACTATTATTAATTTGTAAGATCAAGTGCCTTATACAGATATTATTCGATTTTGTTTCTAGAATTAAGTTTTGAAATGGTAAAATGTTTATAATTTTTAGTATCTCATCCAATAATTAACAGCTAATGTAAGATAAGTAGTCGAATGTCGGACGGGATGATTGTTTGTATTACGGTCGGGCATATTGTGTTATATTAAGTCAGTATTTGGTAGTATTTCACCTATCACCATTTCAAAAGAAGGTTCACACACTGATATTAGTTACTTTTTGACACAAGTGCTATAATTATACACTTCATACGTCGTTGAAGAAAATACCACGACATACCCTCACCGAAATTGAATCATTACGGTTCCTCTCAAATGAAATAAACGATTTTGCTTTTTTCTCCATTCAAACAGATATGTTTTTGGTGCAAACAATTATTCCTAGTCTTTTGATACAATAGAGCTAGCTATAATCTACAGATGGTTCAATTTCACAAATAGTCACTGAATAACGGTATCAGGAAACACGCTAAATACTGCCAATTAAATTAATAAGCGAAGATATCCAATAAGTGTTTGCCAACATTTGATGATTGTAAGCTAGATTGGAAGTGGCCTGAACTCACTTACTAAAAGGTCTTCTTCATACTTTGTTCATGCTTACTTGAGAAATAATAACGCTTGATAATCTGAAATCTGTATAAAAAAGGAAATGTTGATATCTTGAATAGTAGACTTCCGGGGATAGCTTATCTTGAAAGTTATTGGCTTCCGGATGGATTCCGCGTCACAACAGTACGACGTTTCGCGCCAATCATTAAAGGTGACATCTCAAGCCTGCCGTGAAGATGCCACCTCGTTGACGAAACGTCGGCATCAAGTCGTGCTATTTTGACACGGAATCCATCGGGAAGTAAAAAAAGTCAAGGAAATGTTAAACCTAATATTCATATAAATCAAGACTGTTATCTACCACAACACACAACCAGCTTTAAAACTTATCGAAAGCATCTGTAGTATAGTGTCTGCTGCATACATACATCGATCCAAGGTATCCAGAAAAATATGTCTGGAGTCATTTTTAATTTTGTTTTCGATTAATATAATTACAAATTTTGGGTTATAAACAAGATTTATGACTTTTTTTGACAATTAAAGTTAGTATGCTTAAACATAACATTTTTCAAGTCTCGAAAGAGTTACATATGGTTTAAATTTGGTCAAGTATAGGTTTAAAAAAAATGCTATCGTTACCTTTTTCCACATTATGTTTATGGCCAATGATTACGAATTTGATTTGAAAATGCAAGAATGCATATGGCGTTTTCCACCGAAAAAGCGGCATTTTTGACATTAAACTTATGGATTTGTGATATAATAATCATAAAAACATATTTTAGCATCTATTTATGGTTTTTCTCACGCTTAAAGTATTTTTACTGTATTCTCATAATGATCTTTGGCTAACAAATATCGGAACATACCTGAAAGTAACCTAGCGTTTATAGTAGTATCGGCAACATTTTTAATCTATGAAAATTCGTTTCCATGTTGTTGTTGTTGTGGTTTTTTATGGGGAAGAGAATTTTTGCTAACCACTGCTAAAATATAATTTTTTAAACAAATATTTAGAAATAAATTCCGTATATAGTTAATTACGACTCTATATAATAGTTTGAATCTTGAGAATGTCTTCTTCAGCTTGAAACGTTTTGCCCAAGCATTGAGAATTTAAATGTTCAAAATGCCGATGTTTTAGTGGAAAAGGCTATATATGAAGCTAAAGATAGATTTTTTGCATTTTAAACCCTCAAATTCATTATCATTAGCCACAAACAAGCCGCCTTATTTATATTACACTCTTGAGGCTTTAAACATGTCTAAGAATAATAAATTTAGATGGCGAAAAAAACAATTTTTGCGGAAAGAAAAAGCCATATCTTGTTTATAACCCAAAATGTTTTTTTGCCGATGTTCAAGAGTTGTTCCTGACATAGGCAGACAAATTTACGCCTACCCATTCAACCTAAGCAGTCTTTTTTTTGGTATTTCAGGTTTTCTGAAGATTTTTCAGACCTATTTAATATTTCTGCCTGATGTGGTTTCATGAGGTAGGTGTCCACTACCAATACCCAAACTCATATTTAACCTAGACAATCGAAATTAACAAATTTTTAGAGCCTTGCGCTTCACAGGTACCCAGTATGTTTGCCATAACCCTTTCAAAAGTACTAGTCATGGGATAATGTATCGATGTATATATGCCGGTCTAACAGTTGCTTGTGATAGTTAGAATACGAGTTGGGTAAACACGTTAATTAAATATTCATAATAAAGAAGATTAGGTGGGGTCTTGCACATTTTACTGTTTGGTCTTCAACAATATAAAATAGTACAAAATTAACTACTCCAATACTGAAATCAAAATTTCGATTTTGGAGATTCGGTTCGACACCTAAGATTAATTGAAAATAAAATATCAGTTCGGGATGACTTCTAGCCTCCATATGTAATTCAAATTTGTAGATTTTCTTAGTCAAAATCGTTGTTCGCATGAAAGTGCGAATTGTCAATAAGTCACATTTTAAGTGGAGAGTATAAATGCATATCTGGTAAATACATATGTTGATTTTAAGATTTCCGCGAGTATTGTTGTATGATTCACTGGATTTCCGGGTTTTCTTCAGCGTACATGTTTGGTCCCTGGTATGATCATAATAGCTTGCTACAGCTTCTTGTTCAGTTCGAATAACAAGGAGCCGTAGCAAGCCATTGTCAAACAGGACCTGAAGATGGCAGATGTGACTCTGCCAAAACGTCGTCAAGACCAGTGTGGTCCTACCAGGGGCCATACCATATGTATGATATATAATGTACATTACATTAAATGCGAGTGGGGGAGTTAGTGATCCATATGTGGCCAACCTGTTGCATACCAACTGTCAACAGTTGGAGCATAGAATAGGAGTCGAATCTGGTTCGCCTGGAGGAAGAAAACTAATAACTTAATTACCCAATTAAATCAATAAATGTACGCACCAGTACAAAAGAAACATACATTTATTGGTGCGCCAATCTACAATAGTGAGACTTAATTCTCTTTGACGAGATAGCTATTAGCTGTGGTCTGCAGTTGCCGTTTGGTGAAGACAACTCTGGATAACGGTCGGATATGATCAGATAGGGAGAGCTCTGAGTGAGAATAGGTTGGATACTAGAATATGTTCTCTCAGATCGCTGCATATCCTTAATAATCTGTTTTATAGAAGTTTAAACATAATTAATATTTTCAACTATTAAATTTTTTAGTGAGAGCAGCAGCGGTTTCTTCAAATTTAAATCGGTCATTCGCGACCTGCTTTAAACCAATTTTATCGATAAAATTGCTTCAATGCATAGTGCTTGTTCAGATCTGTTCCAAAACTACATATGTAATATTTTATATGAATGAACGTGAGAAAATAATCATAAAGATTTCGATCTGGAAAAATCTCAAGTTTAATTTTCAATAATGACTTCGTTTTTAAATCAATAAATTACATTTGTTTGTTACTACTAGACATCTTCATTACGCTTTGTTCACTAAGTGAAAATGCAAAGCATCCAGTTTTCTTCTTAAGCCAAATCATGAAAACGATTGTCAAATGACCCTGTCATTAACCTGATTTTTTCAATATATTAGGTCAAATTGCTATTATCCGTATATTCACTGCAGTTTCTAGTGATTTTCTAACTGACAGATGAACATAAAATTCCATCGACATCTTAGAAGATGAAGATTGCCTATTTAGAGTTTTTCTCATTTCATCTATTCTAATCAAGAACATCAATACATTGTTCTATTGATGTTTGTTGAATTTGTTAGAGGGGGCGCTTTTGCAAAATTTTCTTATGCACAATATTTTTTGAATTCCGATCCGTTAAATGCCCTTGCTTCAATGTATTCACACAATTCACAACTGGTAATATAATTTGAAAGAATTTTCCCAGAAACTGCGTGCCTTGGTGTATAAGGGTGATTTAAAAACAATTTATATTTGTAGTGAATGCCATTGACTTTACCTATTATTGAGGGCGCTTCGGCAGTACACTGATGATTTTACTATAATCTAATTTTCTAGGCATGGTTTCACTTTTTCAACTACATCCGGATCATTTTGTTTTACAACATAATGACTCCAAACTGGCAAGATTCAAGACATCAATTCCTCTTATAAAGATGCTCAAGTGGGCTACATCACATATGTCTGTTTATTCGTCCAAAGCTAGAGAACATACATTAATGTACAAGATCTCCCAGATACATCATGAAAGATACATCTCTTTACTGTCTACCTTGATATAGCAATTTCGTTTGCTTTCTTTTATTACCATTTCGAGACAAGGCTTAATAACAAATTCTTCTCTGTCATAAAGAGGTTCCATTTTTCGGCAATGTTAATGTAATTTCATAGCTTCTGTCATCGCGAAGTCTTCACAACTTACTTTAGACAATATATTTTGTCTTCTTCTGATTTGTTCCTCTTACGTGCGGCACGTATCCAGCGCCACGAAAAGTTGGACATGCGCATGACTTTATTCATGCATGCCTACGGCCTAATAATCTTGCTTTGCCGGTAGTGACCCTTTTTTCATATATTATTTTAGTAACTCAGACCCAAGAATGAACTTCTTTTTTCTTTGTATGTTAGACTGATATTGTGTATTATATTGTATCAAAGTTATATCTTCTACTATGTAAAAGAGTAAGTATTTTCACAAATAATGCAAAACTGTTTTCATGATGGATTCATTTTCTCACTATACGTTGAATTCAAGTTTATTATCTCTTTCTGTACTTCTTTTTTTGCACTATGATGGATTATAGAAACATAAAAATAGATGAATTTTAAACTATAAACGTTTGAAAAGAATAAATAGATCACAAGTACGTTTGTATATACACGGAATATCAAATGTAAACTGTAAAAAATTGAACAGAGAACACCTTGGTATTTCACTCGAATAAAGTAACTATTAAAAGTTTGATTTTCACTAATTCAATAAATAAATCTAAGTAGTTTCACTGAAATCGTAATAGGCGCAAGTATGCAATGCCCCACAGGTTGGTTACTACTAGTTTAATCTAGGAGAGTTTGAATGAAGATGAATTGGAGATCCATTAATAATGAAACTTACTACCAAGTGTTTTGTTCTTTATTAAACAACAAGCAAAAAAACTGTTTTCACATTAATTACATACTGTGGCGGATTAGGTGTTTTTTCAAGCTATTTTATTATAATTAAACTATTGCACCTAAAAATAAATAGTATGAGTGAAAAAGAAACAACAAATAGCAAACATTTTTCGTCTTTGAATTCTCAATCGACATGAGATTACATATTTTGAGATGAATAATTTTTATATAAAACATAACCTTATCCAACGTGTGTTTGTTAATATCATTTTCCATGAAACATTCAGAGATAAGAAAGACTTACCTTTATTGATTACAATATGAAATACTCATTTTTAACTAATATATAAGCGTTATATCACATGCTGTTTTCGAAAATTCTGTTTTCATAATAATGTTCGTGAGATCTTTTTCACTTGAGCAGGGGAAAGCTTCACCACATTTCGACACTATCAAATAGTCATAGATATGGAATAGATAGGACTGCACCGATGACTAAAACCATGTTTATTAGAATGTTGTGACGATAGTCTCTTGCTATCAGCTTTTAATTATGATACGGAGAAAAACACCAAGGTGTGCATTTTTTGTCACTACAAGTTGAAGCTCGAATTATGAAGACCGATCATCAAATATCCTGATGTTTGTATTAGGTCACTAGATGCAGAAGAACTGAGGCATGCAGAAACAAAACCTGCAGTTTCGAAAACACATGAACATTATTCACGTTCATATTTGAAATAGGTACCTATATATATGGGATCAATTTGAGGGTTTCATATCGTATTCTGTTACCTACTGAGCAAAAGCGCTCGTTGCGAACAAAACAGCAACTGTGTAAACAAATAAACAGAGTTCGCTTCGTCGCTTCAAGCTTTTGATTTGTTCTCGTCTATCCGCTCGTAGCGGAATAGTCACCCCAGAACATAACGAAAGAACGAAGCCTCTCCACCTCTGTCAAATATACAGGCCCTTGCAAATTTCTCTTGTTGTGTTCTCCATAATTGAAGACGTCCAATCTTCCAAATTCCAATGAAGGTGTTCTGATGCAAAACTTAGTCTGCCTAAACAAAGTTGTCTAATCAGGAGACGTCTTCTTACTGTTCTGACAGAAATTTGGACACATCTGAAAAAAAGGCATCTCTGAGAGTAACTCTGGGACGACCCTATCGTGGTTGTCTTGCATAAGATATAGTCTGTCTGAATCGCCTCAAAGATGTGCTGATTGTTGTATGAGGACTCCTAACAATTCAGCAACATTTTGGAATATGCGTCCTTCTCCAACCAGACTTGCGCCTGAACAGTCTCATCCTCAGCTAAATCTCTTGGCATGTTAATGATGAGTTGCGAAATGTAACAAATTTATCGCTAAAGTGGCATAAAACAATTAAAAATTCTTATTCTAAAAACGTGAATAAGATACATATATTTAATCGGAATTTAGTTCAAAACCTCGTTATATACACGGTGGTATAAAAATTAAATCCAATGTATTGAGTGGTGCGATAATTGTGTCCATGAATGGAAAAGATATCACAGTAATATCAGATAAAATGATGTAAATAAAGTTGGTAATAATTTACAACGGGTTTTCTATATTTCACAGATATTTAGTTTAAGGTTCAATGTATATCGATTGTTTAGTTTATATATCAATTAAAAGAATTGCAGCTAAAATAAACGATAATCAAACGGAATTCAGTAAAGTGCGTTTTCGTGACGCACTCCATGGAATTGAAACTAATAAAAAATAATCGAACGTCGTATTATTCATTAATTTATTATCTTTCGAAATGAGTTGTAATTTATTGATCACATAATATTTTTTACGAAGCACGTGATAATTAATTTTCACTGTAGCATAACGGCTAGTCAGAATTGATCAAATTTGCTCAAAACTGTAAAGAAAGAAAATTCGGTTTCTTCCTACTAGTCAAAAAGTGAAAACTTTCGCGTGAACAATACTTGTGAATAATTGGCACATATAATTTTAGAATCACTGTTAATATTTGTATTGGATTAAAATCTCTGAGCTCTTGAATCGGAGTCAACTTTTTTCCTGCAATCACTGAAAAAAAATAATAGTGGTATAATTATTCGTCTTCAATTGTTTCATCACATATTAACATTTCAACACCTTTTTCAGAAATAACAATACATGGTTAGTCTCTGAAGATGAGAAATTTCAGTGATTTAATTTCTTCCAATATTAGTTGAAAAATACATCAAAAAGTGCCAAACTGTACATTTAAATTTTGGAATTTTTCTAAGTATTTTTATAACGGTTAAAAATAGTTTTTAAGCTAGACATTTTATGAAGGTTATTACTGTTTGAACAGATGTTTTTGTAAATAATATTTGTTTATTTTGTTGAAATATTTTAAGTACATAAATATATTCTGTTTGTTATTCAGAAATTTTCATAAATGTGCCTTATTCTGAATATTGCATTCATGTTTGCTTTAAAATATAAAAAAATTTGAACCAGTTTCGTAATTTATATCCTTTATGATTGATTATTTTCCTAGAAGTGAAACAAAATTTTTAGAATTTAAATTGACAAGTGTAAATGAAATTAAAATTTGGAACAAGTTCAACTATTTTTACCGAATGGAAATACGCCATGCTGTACCGTCTATATTTGTTTTTACCCTAAAATTTTAATTTTTTTATATTTCAAAGATGTGATTACAATTAATTATTCTCTGTACATTATGGTTTATAATACATCAGTGTTGGTTGTATATACATGGAAAATTATAACCCATTATGTATAATTTTATTAAAAACCTACTGAATTATTTAATAAATGGATGGAATAATAGCAATAATTTACAATTATATTAAAATCTGCTTGATAATTACACTGCTTATTGAAGTAAATTTTTCCAGTGCCAACACTGATTAAGATTAAGTATGCTATATTTTGTGGCGATGGATTGTTAATAGGTATCATCTTATACATTATGTAAAATTATTACTTCTACATCTCTTATGTTATTTTATTTTACTACTGTTATTAACTAATTTTAGATAGAGTGTATGTTTGGATTATATTCAATTAAAGTAAATTATTAATGTACATTTGTTTAATATTATTACCCAATAGCTACCAGTATGGTATGTAGTATTGAAGTTTTATTAGGTGGTCTACAAATTAAGCATCTGAAAGTTAGGAATTAAGTATGATATGGTTCGAGACTGGTTAGTAAAATAATATAGATACACCCAAAATCACAATAACTTCGAAGTATCTTTCAGATAATTTCCAGAATTTGAGTGATACTATGAATGTTATTTATTTACGATTTATTGAAAAGACGAATATGTTTTTATATTTCTAAATTTTGTGGTTTGTCTCATATTATGATATTAATATTTTCTATAAGCTTTTATTCAACTTCCCTTGTCAGCAGCTATGTTTGAAATAAATCTTACAATAATAATTTCGGCAAGTTCTACTTTTCGTGTAGCCAAAATATATGAAAAAAGTGACAGTTTTTATGATATAAAAACAAACAGAATATGTTTTTATATAGTCTGTCATGGAGACACAGTTACGTATACTTCGGGACATTGAAGATCGCTTAATAGAAGAATTTTAGTCGAGTTCTTGTCTGTCGAGCGGTAAAAAATTTTTCAACAATTTTTGGCTGAAACGCTACTATTACCTTTCATTTGCCGCATTGGCTAACTCTCATGTCTTGCACAGTATTCAAGGTAGTTTTAACACTCACTTGGCGCTGGTATGATATGTATATCAACTACTAGAGGGGAAGGAGGAGCCTATTATTGGTCATGGCATTTCGTCCAATCAGACCTGTTACGTAATCTGCGTAACGTTTATAGATACTTCGTATTGCTACAGAAAAGCAGCGCACATTCAGTCAAAAATCAGAATCTTAATACAACCAAAATTACTACATTTGTTATAGAATGTGTTCCGTCTAAAACCCAAATAAAGGAAGTATTTTAAGTTCTAATGATGATACAAATCTGAAAATTTGTACATCGCCTTTATCGATTATTTGCTTTTATTTTCAGGATGGAGGCACATCACCCAAATTTGGGGATGGTCAAGTATCCGTTTTTTTCGAATGAAATGCCAACTTTTTCTTTTACTAAATGAAGGAGAATTAAATATCTATCAATATACAGGGTGTCCCGCATAAAAACCGACACAGAGCAGGAGTATGAATGGGGATCCCAAAATATGATGATTTAACGCAACTTACCTCTATACCAAGTTGCACCCCTGAGAAGTTATAGGCCCTCAAAGTGCGACTTTAAATTTTGAAAAAAAATAATATCTCAATTATACTTCAACTTAGAAAAACCAAATTTGGTACACGTAGTATGCATTCCAAGAGTATTAATCGACAGTAAGTAGAGTTCAGTTGGATCAGTTTAAAGGGTTGATAAGGGATGGTGCACCCTTAAAGATTGACAGAAATTTTCAACCCAATCGCTATTTCAAAAAAATGTTACTCTATTTGATGGGAAATTTTATTTTAAAACTTTTTTTACTCCTGTAATTTTTCAATAAACTGTCGTTTTCGAGAAAAACACGAATAAATAAAAGCATATATGGAGCTACGTTATTTAAAATCATCGAAATTTCAAAAGTTGGCTATGAAATTAAACGTCAAACTTGACAATCAGAAATCTAAGTAATTTATTTTAAATAATAGTTTGTTAAGTGTGTTAAAAATGACACGTTGTATGCATTCCAAGAGTATTAATCGACAATAAGTAGAGTTCAGTTGAATCATTTTAAAGGGTTGACAAGTGATGGTGCACCCTTGAAATTCGACAGAATTTTATAACCCAATCGCGATGAAAATAATTTATTGCAAAAACAAACAACTTTATTACTAGAAATAACATAATACAATTTACTTAAGTTATAAAACTCTTAGGCATAATGTTATTCTTTTTCGAAAATGGAAGTTTATTCTATCCAATAACTGTTGATTCTTTCTAATAAGTGTGCATTTATCCATAATGCGGTTCCACAATTCTCCTTGAGACGCAACTGGCGAGCAATACACATATTCTTTTAACGTTCCCCAAAGAAAGAAATCACATTTGTTGAGGTCTGGTGATCATGGAGGCCAAAACTGGGAGCAATTATTTCCTCTTCCAATCCATTTATACTGTTCGTTCAAAAAGTCTCTAACAATATTACTAAAATGAGGTGGTGCTCCATCATGCATAAACCAATGTTCCAGACTTAGTTGTAGGGGTACCTCGTCAAGTAGATCCGGGCGAGTGTTTCTCGAGCCCGTCGCTCAACATTGGAAAATGTTTCTCTATCGGGAATCACACGATAAGGGAATCTTCTGCGATACTCTAACACTTTTCCTGAAATTTCCTTCACAGAAACCTAATACCAAAAACATGTCAACTTGCTCACTGAATGAAAATTTTCCGGTCATTTTTAACACACTTAACAAACTATCATTTAAAATAAATTACTTAGCTTTCTGATTATCAAGTTTGACGTTTAATTCCATAGCCAACTCCATGTATGCTTTTATTTATTCGTGTTTTTCTCGAAAACGACAAAGTTAATTGAAAAATTACGGGAGTAAAAAAAGTTTTTAAATAAAATTTCCCACGAAATAAAGTAATATTTTTTTGAAATAGCGATTGGGTTGAAAAATTCTGTCAAATTTTAAGGGTGTACCATCCCTTATCAACCCTTTAAAATGATACAACTGAACTCCACTTACTGTCGATTAATACTCTTGAAACGCATACAACGTGTACCAAATTTCGTTTTACTAAGTCGAAGTATAATTGATATTCATTTTTTTCAAAATTCAAAGTCTCACTTTGAGGGCCTATCACTTCTCAGGGGTGCAACTTGGTATAGAGGTAAGTTGCGTTAAATCATCATATTTTGGGGTCCCCTACAACCCTACATGCTCCTGCTCTGTGTCGGTTCTTATGCGGGACATCCTGTATATTGTATATTGTTTGATAGTTTTCAAGTTATGATTACTTTTTGTTTACATTGAGGTACATTCATTTTCGGATAGTTTTTCATGGAGAAATATCACCATTTCAAACTTCTCTCTGTTGGTTTATTGTTATGTAGTTTGACAAGAAGTTACAAAATATGGGCAATCAAAGTTATTCAAATCTGGATGTAATGAATTTATTTTGAATGTAACATAATAGTGAGCAGAACTTGCGCTTTATTCAATGAGAAATGTACTCACCGCCGTTCAATAGATGAAAGTTTGAGGGATTGAAATGAAACTTCGTACAGTTTGAAGAAGCAAACGTAAGAAGAATGAGAAATAAAATACTGGGGAAGAACCACTATCGATAATTAACTATTAGATATAAGATGTAATATCACAACTTGGTCAAGGAGCACACCAAAACAAGTGCATGAGAAATCTAAAAACGCAATAAACAATATATATTGGATAAATGTGAAAAGAATTTTTGGTTTTTCGAAAAATCAGCAACCACTGCGTGATCTGCTGGCTGCTGTTCTTGGGTAAACTCAATTTTATAGGCATGCTCTAAGGAATCGCTACATTGTATTATATTGTAGTAGGCATATTTGCACACTGCGACCTTTCTATTGTGTTCCCCTCTGCTGATAGGCCATTCACGATGTCTCAACGGCTACAGCCGTTCCTCCAACCCTGAACCTCTTAGGAAGTTCAGGATCAGGATGTCGAATGGCTTCAAAATAGGTAAATCTCCCTTTTCTATTTGCTCCGCTCCCAGGTGTCGTGCCCTTGGATTTTGCAAGTTGGGGCATTCCTGCTAGAATGTTCTCTTTACAGAACCTCTTCTTCCTCTACTAATCCTAACTTCTTTTGGTTATATTTTCCCTTTACCTTTGTTGGCTTCAATCCTTGTAGTTCTTTCAGTGATGGGATGGATCTCCATTTTCCGCAGCATGTTGGCTCACTACTGGGAGTACTGAACCTGTTGGTTCCATTTTCTAACACAAAATGACAGCCAGGACGTATAGCACCCTAAAGTTGCTCGATATGTCTCAGGGGCGTAGTTAGAATATTCGAAAATTTAATAAAATGTGAATTTGATTTTTTCCATTTATTGCTATCAAGAATTAAATGAAAAAATCCATTTTATAACAATCTGTATCATAACATCTTCTATTTTCTTAACAGCCGTAGCTAATCATACAAAATAGTGATGTGCACTATACATTTTTGATAAAATCACTATTCCATATATATGATTCGTACATGCCGTTATGTCCTGCCTGAACTTCGTTGTCCTGCTGTTTCTGTATAATAATTACAAACAAAGGTATGTCATGAGTGATCGAAACAGTTTTTTGATCAAAGTTTTAAGTTGTATTAACGTAGATTTACGTGGATCTCCTTGATAATAATGTAGCTATGGCTGAGTATTTTTTAAGGCATATCGTCTAGATCTTGATATTCCTGGCGCTCGTGAAAAATAGTCCATCATAATTTAACGTATATAAAGATCCATTTCGTCGGTGACATAATTTATATCATATGCTGCTAGCTACGCTTCGCATCTGTTTCTTTTGTAAATCGACGCGGTAAAAAGATGTTATTTATTATTACTTTGCCGAATAAATTTCAAAAGTTAAGATTCCAAAACTACAACATAAATTCATAAAATATTGGAAATGTTTTAAATTAAATATGAAAGTCGAAACGTCAAAAATGGAAATGAATTTCGATTTTTTGATCTTAAGAAATCGTGTGTTAAAACTTTGTTAATTTGGAATTGCAAAAGCCAAATCACTATAATACCTATAGATTATTAGTTGAATTAGTATTTTGTTACTAATTGTTAAATTCCATCAAATTTTTGTCTTTTTGACAAATTTCAAGAAAAAACTATTGCAGAAGTTGATTTTCATCATTGTTTGTTGTTCCTAGCACAATGTTTTTATCTTTTCCTCCGACTCGGCGCGTTGAAGAGGCGCAATCGCTGTTGGAAAGTTTAAACTGAATCAAGATTCACGTTGATCCATTATGTATAAACTTTGGTGTATATGATGTATGCAAATCACTGGACGTATCGAAGCCATATTCACGCGCTATGTTCGTTTGGAGCTCCGATAAATTTATCTTATTTTGAACCCAGTAGGTGGCGCTGGGGTCGAGATATTTCGATAAATTGAATTTGCAAAAGCAACAGTGAAGGAATGAATCTTCAAAAAGATGTGATGTTTTTTTGGTTCCCGAGAATTCACATTTTCATGAAAACATCATTGTGCATGTTCGGAAAAAGTTTGTCTACAAAACGCTCAAATTTGCTCGCTACATTTTCAACCGGTGGATTATAAAATAATCTCAAAACATGAACAACAAAGAATCAGCTCTTACTCGAAGAAGATCTATAAATGTTCCAAAAAAATCTTCGAGTTCCAACCTTTCAAGCAAAGATAACCGCGTTGCCAAGAGAAAGCTACCGAAAGCATTCTTATCAACTTATAACGCCAAGGTAAGTCATGTCTTTTTCTAAATCAGACAAATGTTATTTTTCTCAAATTTTGATAATTTTCCGCCCTACTTAGAAATGAACTAATATAAGTGTATTTAACGTGTTTCTGTAAAAAATAGTGACAAAAACGAGACGCTTGCAATAATAGTAATTGCTTTGAAAACCAACCAGCTGCTAAATCTTTAGGGTATATGCATACTCATAATAGCTTCATTTACCTAATACTTATTTATTGTTTTCAATTTAGAATCAACACCGATGAGTTCCAGTTTATGGTTTCTCATGAGAAGAAGTAATTGACCTTCAACTGAAAGTTGCTGTCTTGAAAAAGTAATGCAACACATTGCAGAAGCTTTCCACTTCAGGAGAAATCAAAAAACTAATTCATTACAAGTGCCACAAATGGTCAACTGGGGGTATTTCAAAAGCTGTTGTTTTCTACTCAGTGGTTCCTAGAGCATATCGGCCCTTAGTGCTTCGAAAGACAAATAAAAAGATCACTTTGGTATAGGTCTGATTTAAGATATTGTTATAGGAGTTTTTGATACCTTTATAAGTTTCTATTGATTCTAATGTATTTAATTTAAAAGCTTTCTGTTTGATTCTGTAAAATGGTTAGGGTATCTAAATTGGGACCTGTTTGTGAAAACTGGTTAGCAGTCTGTTTTGTTAAGCCTGAAAGAACGAAAATGTTGGTATCTAAGTTTAAAATTACGACAAGTTCTTCATAAATAAAAGTTATCACAGTCTGGGCAAATTAGCTTATGAACTGCATCTGGTTAACTATATTTATGGTTTTGTGTTTGGCATTATATATAAGATACCATAATAGTTTAGTATGTGGTTTGAAACTGATTTTAAGATTTCCCTTTATAGTCTAGGAGCCAGAGCGATATTGATGGTCTGAACATTAACCCGATGGCACTATGGTTTATCGTTAGAGAACGGTTCAATGACCAATTCATCCCACAGACCGAATTTTCCCCGGCTGCTAGATCTTGAGATACAGCATCCGCATTTTTTTTTTTGACTGGAGGTTAACCCTTTCCAAGTTGCGGTTACTTGAAAAGCATGCCATTCTTATACACTTCCACCATGTGCCATCATTTTTTATCGTGCACGTTTATCAGGCCGACCAGTTAAAATTGGACCGAAAATGGACTGCTAGTTAACCCTTCCAAACCTGGTGGAAAATGTTCATTGGTGTTGGCAATTGTTAATATACCCTATGCCATCAAAAGTTATCGGTCCATCTCCGAGTAATTCGTCATTATTTGGACCAAAAATGTTTCTTTTTTTCATTTTGTGGCTAAAACTTGCAGGTTACAAGATAACATGATGGCATCATGTTAAATAACTTTATTGGAGGTCAAATAAAGATTTAAAATTATTGCCATCAATCCTTGCCTATTTAAACCCCCCAAAATCCCCTAAAACCACCTCCTAAAAAATATGAATAATATGGATAATATGACAAATTTTATCATAAATTAGTAAATTTTTGAGACTCTGGCTGGGTTTAAAATCGAAACGGCAGTTTTTTTGTTTAGGGGGTTTTGAATATGCAAGAAGTGATGGCAATAATTTTAAATCTTTATTTGACCTCCAATAAGTTATTTAACATGGTGCCATTTTCGGTCCAATTTTAACTGGTCGGCCTGATAAACGGGCACGATAAAAAATGATGGCACATGGTGGAAATGTATAAGAATGGCATGCTTTTCAAGTAACCGCAACTTGGGAAGGGTTATCCTCCAGTAAAAAAAAAATGCCGATGCTGTATCTCGAGATCTAGCAGCCGGGGAAAATTCGGTCTGTGAGATGAATTGGTCATTGAACCATTATCTAACAATAAACCGTAGTGCCATCGGGTTAATGTTCAGACCATCAATATCGCTCTGGCTCCTAGACTATTAATAACGCCAGTCAACGCGATAAACTATATTTGTAAGATTGTTACAAAATAATTATAGAGCGATAATTCTAAGTAGTTCAAGTGACGAAGAACTTCATTCCACAGATGGACGTTACTGACAAAATTACTGATACGCATAGTAGTTTCTAGAATTCTGACATGCATGGCTCTAGATTATCATGTAGAAATCCAAGCATTTCAATTGTTGTTTTGCAATTTGCTGATATTTCTACCTTGTACGCAACATTCTGCTCATTTTTCAACTCATCCCGATCAAAAAAATTTATATTGCATTAATAACTTATTTATTAATTCAACTGAGAAAATTCACGTGTAAATTGAATATTTTGAAATATGTAATAAATCGAAAAAATTTAATTCTCTCAAATTTCAAAATCTAATATTTATTTGCATGCCTACTTAATTATGGAGTCTAATATTTCAAAAATTATCTGGTGCAGTTGTGGCTTATTGCCAGGAAGTTCATAAGTTTTCTGAAATTTTTCCCTGTTCCCCTAATGCATTTTCTGTTTTTAGTGGCAGCTGATGGAGAATGCAAGCTCAAGTTATTTGTTACGTTACTAATTCACTGTAATTGGACTGTATGAAACAAAGGGCAGGTTTGAAGGGAAACATCGTCTCAAAATAATAATTGGAGAATATATTCATCAATATTTTTTTCATAATGGTTTGAATAATAATATTATTATAGCAGCATACACTAACAATATTGATGAACTATAACTAATATATTTAAAATCTGCGAATAAGTAACGACAAAATACATACAATTAAGGAATTACGAAAACTCTGATATTCCAAGTCTGATATGCAGTCAAGTTCAATGTCCACTCTTTATTGCGCAATACGATAAAAAATTTGATTTTAAGATGTTCTCGTAAAATTTGTATGTAACCTTGTTACATCGAGTAACAAATCAATGCTACTAACATTATTAATTCCAAACATCGGAATACTTAAAGGTTTCTTTTATTTTCAAAATTTCAACAATTATATCGAAAATATCAAAAAGTAAGAAATTCAACCTTGTCTACTAAAAATAAGTGAAGTAAAAGATTTTATTAAGCCAGTTATAAATGAAAACAGTGAGAAGCTTGAAATTTTGCTGACCGCTTTGAAGTGGTGAAAATAGGACCTGTATTGTTTTGAGCACGTCAGTTCATTTCGAGTGGAATTTTTGACATCCATCTCCAGTTTTTCGAAAAGGTTTATAGAATTTTATTAAACCATAATGACAACTGTAAATATTTAACCCGCAGAAGATTCCGAAATTCTGACTTTAAGATTCAAGTGGCGTCATCGATGTGAAGTCACAGTCTATTTTATGTCTTTACCCTGCGGCAAATTTTGATAGTTCAGGTGACAACAAGCGTCAGTATAAAACATGTTCTATTATATAATGTGAATAATTTCGAAAGTCAAACTGACATCAGGTGTCAGTATAAAACATGAGTTATGAAATACGTTATAGTCCAGGCATTTAAGTAGGACAATCGACGATTTTTGTCCGAATTTCCGCGAGGTCTAATTTTGGTCTATTCTTATTGTATTTTGACGCGCTGAATACGATGGTGTAGTTTCAATTTGGATTAACCCCGTGCTCGAAAAACTATGGCAATTTTTTGGACCCAAAAATGGTCATTTTTCGATTTTTTGCGTTTAAAGACAAAACTATGGGTTGTATGAAAAAATGTTCAAACAGAAGTTGTTGGATGGAAAAATTGATACGCGATTTTTGGCTCCGGTCTCAAGTCAATTCGAGGTCATGGGCCCAAGATAGGGCCCATTTAGTGTGTTTTTTAGCACATTGAAAAATTGAGTATATGTCAAAGAGTTTTTTTCATATTCTGTTTCGACGAAAAGATAGTATTTTCATTTCTCTTCTTTCGGTTTCTGGTATTTTGACCTACCTCATTTTTTGGCACCAAAATCGGCCATTTTGAAAAATCCATATTTTACGAATTTCAGATGAAATGCTTATGTTATTGATCTAAAACTTGATTCGAAAGATTTTTTATTCTGCATCTAATATATAAAATTCAAGCATTTTGGTTCAAAGACATAATTTTGGCGTCATTTTGAAAATTTTGGACCACCGAAAAATTCTAATTTTTCGAGGTTAGACATTTTTCAAGCAATCCAAATTCTAGGTTTTCATAACGAGTCCAAGCAGATTGATTTGGGTTGAGTAGAAATGAAGCCATACTAATAAATGTGTTTGGGCCTCTAGAGGGCCCAATTTTGGGCCTATGTGAAATGTGAAAAAAAAAAAAAATTATTTATTAATCTTATTTTTGTTTGTTTAAATATTGAAATCTATTATGTAACACCCTATAAAAACCTCATGTCACGGTCACATTCACACGTTCACACGTCTACATAAACTCACATTCATAAAAAATGATTATGCCTTCAGGTGCATTTTAAAATACAAAAAAAAAACTATAATTTCGCGGGCGGAATCTATTGTACCGACCCTCGCTTATGGCCGCTGAATGAAATTCCGCGCTAGTTTTTTATTATGAAATTCGTTATAACTTGGAATTATGAGCGAATCTGCGTACGCTGTCTCAAACTTAAATAGATGATGTATTTCTCTGTAATTTGCGCTAAGATTTACGTCTATAGGCCCAAAATTGGGTCCTCTAGAAGCCCAAACACATTTATTAGTATAGCTTCATTTCTACTGAACCCAAATCAATCTGCTTTGACGTAAAATACTCGCTACCTCTAATAGAACTTAGAATTTCGAATCCGTAAAAAATTTCCAACCTCGAAAAATTTGAATTTTTCGTGGTCCAAAATTTTCAAAATGGCGCCAAAATTTTCAAAATGGCGCCAAAATGCTTGAATTTTAGATATTAGGTGCAGAATAATGAAATCTTTTGAATGAAGTTGAGTTTAGATCAAAAACGTAAGTATTTCGTCTGAAATTCGTAAAATACGGATTTTTCAAAATGGCCGATTTTGGCGCCAAAGAATAAGGTAGGTCAAAACACCAGAAACCGGAAGAGAATTAAAAATCTTTTCACCAAAGCAGAATATCAAAAAAACAAAAACTATTTGACATATACTCAATTTTTGAATGTGCTGAAAAACCTACTAAATGGGCCCTATCCTGGGCCCACGACCTCGAATGGACTTCGGACCTGAGCCAAAAATCGCGTATCTATTTTTTCAACAACTTTTGTGTACAAATTTTTTCATACAATTCATAGTTTTGTCTCAAAACGCAAAAACTCGAAAAATGCCCATTTTGAGTCCAAGAAATGGCCATAGTTTTGCGAGCACAGGGTTGATTCAAATTTAAACTACACCATCGTGTTCAGCGTGTCAAAATACATAAGACTAGACTAAAATTAGACATCGCGGAAATTCGAACGAAAAAAATTCTTAAATGACTAGACTATTATGTAGACCATTTGGATAAAATGTCAATGTTACATAGAGTATAATATAACCTCTCTCATTAGCAGTCTCTAAATCATTTCCAATATATTCTCTGTTCCTCCGAAAGCTATGTTGTTAAGAAAAGTAAGGGAAATCATGTGATCAATCGATCACAGTTCATGTAATTTGAGTGTATGCTACTGAAATGAGGTATCTAAGGGAAGGTGAAGTTGCAAGAGCCGTAACATCAATTGAAGAAGGGCGTAATGTGGCAAGACAATAACCTCACGTAATCCCTTCTGGTGTATATAGGGTTGATAGTTATAGCAGACGAGCTGGTCGTGTGACAATCCTAAGACAGATTTTTGCAAAATTGTGCACATTCACTACTCGAAACCTGCAAAACGACCTCAGAAGAGCTGATGGTCTTCAAGTTTGTACGGTAACCTTACAAGAAAAAGGTTGGGAGGAAACAACCTAAGATCCAGGAGGCCAGGGATGACTATGGCTCACAAAAAAAACCGACTACATGTAGAATGGGGATGGGGCAGTGGTTCTCAGTTCTCTTTAGCAATGAGTACAGATTTCTGTTGAACGTTGGGATGATCATCATCGAATTTAGGCACATACAGGTGAACGATATCGTGAATGAATGTTCCGGAGATAGATAGTTTTGAAGAAGGATTTGAAATTGTGTGGACTGGCATCTGTTTTGATAATCTTGTTTCCATTACTGGACGAATGAATGGTGCCAGATAAAATCGCTATCAACGCAATTGTTAAACAGGGATCTGTCTTGGCATCAACTTTATTGTTTATGCTCCAGATCATCGATCTGTTGGAAGTGCAACCTGACTTGTCCACAGCTCTGCAGATGATGATACACTTTATACCGGTTTCTTATCTAGAGGCCCTATACTAACCAATGAAGCCAGAGGATAGCGAGCCAGACAGGTTGGCGCAATTAATGTAGATCTGACAATGATTTTGAAATGGGGATCTGATAATCTAGGTTTAATGGAACCAAAAGTCAAGCTCAAGGACAGCGAATCCCACAATCCCTAACAGGATTATCAGGTACAACTATTTCTATGAAGTCTTCCATATCCATGCTCAGGTTCAACACCAACAGCACCCTCTCATGGGATGATCATGTGAAGTCCATTGCGAAGACCGCTTCACAAAAACGAGGTTTTCTATTCCGTGCCAAGAGCTACTCAACATCCCCAGCAGCTCCTCATAATCTATAAAGCACAGATTCGCCCTGTCCTGGAGTACTGTTCACATGTTGTGAAGTTCGGCTTCCAAACATACGCTGAAGCTCTTGGATTCTATCCAGAAGAGAGCTATTCGTCTGATTAATGGTGTCACACTTACGAATTCATTGACCTCTCCAGAAAATCATAGAAAGGGCGATCTCTCGCTTCAAGAAAAATATGAATGCCTATCTCTTCCAACATTCCACCGCTGGCTCACACGATATTCTTTGAACATTATACATTTTCCTCTCGTGTAGTCAAAGTATAGAAAAAAAACAACATGAGGATACCCGGAGGTCAATTGAAGCAACAATGGTGCCAAGCGTCATACAATCTCGTGAGTTACTTGAAAATCGCATTAATTGTAGTTTTGTAAACCCAAATTTTACGGTTTTGTTTGACTAATTGGGAATGGTGGAAATATTAACATTTACTTAACCTTATTGCATAAAAAACAATAGTGTTTAACAACTTACTGAGTTTCAATATTTTGTTATTACGTAGTGTTCCGCTAATTTATTGGCGCAGTGTAATGGAACGACTTTTCCATTTTACAAGGCCGTGGTGGACTCTTTTATCAAGAGATGGAGCTCCTTTGAATAAAACTACCCTAGCAAAAAAACATACCTACGAAATCTTATGTATATTAGGCGAAAAATAAGATATTTAAAAAATGTTACATGACACATTTACCCACTTACACTACAATGTATTTAAAGGGCATTTATATATGAACAACCTACTAAACTATCCAACACTGCTTCCCTTAATTTTTATAAACATTGACTAAATACAATATAATTAGGATTTATTTTATATTGATGAAATTTCTTACAGTTTTTAGTGGATGTATCGAGTTTTCAAAATTATTCTCCAGAATTTAGCACATTACTCCAATGCTACAAAAATGTATTGCTTCCTGGGAAACAGTGCGCGTTTAGACCATTGACTATATAATAAAATGGACACAGTTGCTTACATGAAAATGCAGTCGTAACAAGTTACATTCTGAGCGGAAAGTATAAATGCACTTTAGTAAAGTACACGCAATACTGGGTCTAGTTATATTGTTTATAGTTAATAGTTTCGGTTTGAATACAGAGATTTTGTTGCGATATCGGTAACTGAATTGCTATTTCACTTTTCGATTGTTTTATTATTTTTTGCTATTATTCCCTTTATTCGTACCATTTTTTATTACTTTACTATAAGATAATTAAATTATTTTTAATTGATGAATTCATGAAATAAAAAAGGGTTTTATTTGAATTTCTCATTATTTATTTATTGTTCAATTTATTACAAATTGTTAGCTTCTTTTTTTCTACATGAAAATATTGTTAATTTTTAAGTTTAGTTCAAATACATTAATGTATATTTGCTATAGTAATGTTTTGTGTTGAGTGAGAAAATGTATTGTTGGTCTTCGTGTTACTTTGTTATCTAATGAAAATTTATACCCAATTGTGACAATTGGTGTCTAATTTTTATTATGTTCCACGTCATTTAGTGGTTTCGGGAGTAGGAGAATCAATTTCATCTACATTCTTGCCGAGATTTTTTCGAAAGGTACCGGGATATCTAAAATTATCTTGGTCAAAGGTGGTTGTGGAATCTAAAACGTGTGTCTTACTTTACGTTTGAAATAATTATGTCATAATTAATTTGAAGTTTCTAAAAGTGCGAAATTTCGCAATTTTATACGAATATTGTAACACTCAGAAGTCTTTAGCGCTTTGGACTGCGGGATTTTCACGTGGCCTATCGAAATTAGAAGGTTCGAATTATCTAAAAACATAATTGCGTGAACGTCAGATGTCCTATGTAATTAGCTACAAACGAAATCATTTTGACATATGCCTCGAGGAGCTCGCTGCGCGTAAGTTAGAGTTTATACATTTTACCTCGATCTTGTTAATTTGGGGCCGTTTATTGCCCCGTGCGACCGGCGCCAGTTGTAATAAAGTTTTTTTGGCTATAGGCCGCTAGCTTTTACCCGCTTCGTGTATATTTTAGTCGCGAGAAAATTCCCTTTGGTACGTCACACGTTAGACGCGCGTAGCTGAGATCTGAGAATAGCTCAAACTGTTTTAATTAAATGTTCCTATTTAATGGACATTTATCAAAAAACAAGGGCCGTCGGGCACGGTCCGATACTAAATCTAACTACATGGAGCGAAAACTGCACGCGATAAGTCGTCGTAAAGCCGTATTAGGTACAACCAGTTTGCACTTTTCTAACTCGCGTGATACGGGCTTCCCACGTGAACGTCATTCGATTTACGGAAAATTAACTATTTCAAAACAGTTTTTGACCAGGATTGTGGCTATCACGACCTCTGAAAAGGTTCAAAGTTCACATAATTATTTCATAATTTGTAGTTCATTATTGTTTTACAACTGAAATAAATAGGTATGAAATTTCTAGGTTATTGATGTCAGTGTGACAGTGACATAATTATTTCAAACGTAAAGTAAGACACGTTTTAGATTCCACAACCACCCTTGACCGAAATAATTTTTGATATCCCGGTATAAGGAGGGGTTTTTGGCTGCAGCTGTTTTTAGTCTGATTGACTGATGAATATATAAGATACATCACCTTTTAATGTTCTGATACACCCCATAAAAGTTATCCTGGCAGTACACGCCTTGTCAGACCGACGTGCCAATTTTTATTATTTTTACATCCCTTGGAACTCGTCGCATTAGAATAATTAGATTAAAAATACCGAACAGTCTTCGGGAATAACATGGCTCGTCTTTAGAACATGACTGGATACTACTACCGCGATGAAATTTCCTAGAATTATCCGTCACTTTTAAAACAGAGTTTCAGTGAGTTCTTGAATAATCTGGAAGCCATTCATCAATTTATATCGAATCAAAGACAACTTGATGAATAATGACATAAGTATACTTACCACTACTAACTTTAATCCGTCAAAAGTATTTTTTTTATTACCCCTAGACAAAGATAATCAGTTTAAGGATTATCAGAAAAAAACCGGTCCTTTCTTCTTATATTTTCTATACATATAAATACTAACAATTTAAATTTTTGTTTTGTCAGTGTAATAAATAATTATACGTGTCGCAACGAAAACGATGGACTACGGATATCAGGAAAACGAACAATACTCGAAAATAAATTTTGAAACACGTGAACTTTATTTAAATTTCAGTGGAACATACAATCCTGTAAAGTATTCCCCTAAAAAATGGTGCCCATGCTCCCGAAATTTAAAAGATGTTTCATGTGGGTTGAAAATCATTTAAAAGTAATGATTTGGGGGGGGGGGGGTGGTTGAAACCCTTTATAGGCACCTTATGGTCCTGTAACATTCCATAAGTTAGTGTGGGGAGTCCCTGAGTCCCGAACTTAATCACCTCAGATATACCCACTAAACATTCCACCTCGTGTGGTAGGCTCGATCCTGCAACCAGGGCAGCAATCACGATGACACTTGGGCTTGTTGTACCTTGCCGCACCACTTTTTCGGGCCATCGGAAAAATTCCGCAGTCGCTAGATTCGAACCCGCGACCGGCAGCCACAGTGATTAGAAGATCGATGCTTCTACCACTGAGCTACCTGGCCCGTTAGTTATGATGTTGCCTATACAATGATTTTTTTTGTTAAATTTATTTCATGAAAAATATATTATATTGAGGTGTCCAAAGACGAAATTGTTCAGATGTTAGAAAAAAATCTTTTATCCTGTTGGCAGATGCAAATGTCATTGCATATTTTGTAAAAAGGTTATAAAAAATTCGACCAAAATCGGTATAGAAACCTTCGTATGAAAACTGATTTATATATGTCGCATTTAATACAGCGTCCGCAGATGGACGCTTTACGCATAACCATAAGGGTCCTAGAACATCGAACATAAATTCCGATACAAAATTTTTATGACGCTTCAATGATGAACGACTGCATTACTTGCACTTATTCGCGTTTAAAGTGTCCATCCTCATTGGCAACGCTGTCCTGTCTACTTTACTACTGTGTTTTAGTTACTCACTTGTTCCCATTGAAAAATATTTACCAATTGGTTCAAGGAAAGTATCAAGAATTATTGTATTTTAATTGGATCTGTAACATAACAACTTACAGTATGCGAACTATACCAATCAATCAAACAATATTTTGGATTTGGATGGTGGCATGCGTTCCACAATCACTTGTTGTGATGATAGCATAAAGGTGACATCAAAATATCTCGAGCGAGAACCAAATGTCATACTCATAAACGATACAGAGAACATTCTGAAAGCTAAGGAATTTTCGGAAATGATCACCCCTTCAGAGCGATATTTTAGCCTTAAAGAAAATTACAGTTAAAACTCTACAGTCTATATGAATCCACAACGCCCTAAATTATATTCCTTTCAAAATGTCAGAAAAACTTAAAAATCGAGGGTAGAAGCCGTGGCTTTATGGTAATTTATTATTATGAATGGAAGAACAGTTACTTTGTATTTATACCATTTTTAATAACATGAAAACGTTACTATAATTTGAACACCGAAGTGCCATCATCAAAAAGCGCGCGCTTAGAACAATCATATGACGGATTGGGTGTCGCAGTCGGGCGGGCTATCTAATGAGCGACAACTTACTTTAGGACGATATCATATATAGGAAGAAATATTGAAAATATAATAAAATAACTGAGGAAAGGGATCCCTTGATATTTTCATTATCCGGTTCAATTCAAGTCATGCATTGCCTGATCTGGCTGGATATTTTATTTTCATTGAAATAATCTACGAAGATTTTTTTTTCACAAAAATCAGGTCATGTCACAATAAATTTGTAGCAGTCCTTTATTATTGGTAGACTTCAAGATATGCATGATTGTGTACTTTTTCGGATTTGTCGCATAATCCTAATAAAAAATGTAGCCGCAACGCGCGTTTGACTATATATACTCTATCTATATTTAAGCGATACCCACAAAAACAAAATACAAAGAAAGTATTCTTTCGTCAACCGATTACCAAGAACTCATTTGACACATTCATCAGCTGTATGTGTACTCACCCTTAGTTGGGAATTAACTCTAGAACTAGGAATCAAAATTATTAAAGGAAATCAATTGGTTCATGGTTCCAGATGTAGTAAATTAAATATTCATTTTTAATTATTGGAAAACAAACCTAATTAAAAAAATACATGACTGCATCTTCTGTCTTCCAGTTTCTTCAGTTATTCATCCATATCAGTTGTCAATGGTTTACTTCATTCAGATATTTATCAGATGAAGATAAAACAGGGAAAATAAAAATAAATCGAAATTTTGAAATAAAAATATTCTCAAATTTTATTAATCTAGGCTTAAATAATGAATGAAAATAACTAAAATTCTAATATTCTGCATAACAACTAGATTTTAACATTCTTATACACATAACAAAGTGCTGTTATTCGAGTTACAGTAATTCCTTAATTAAAAATTGACAATATATTAATAATAAGTTAATTATTTTCCATATAAAATGCTTGAAGATTGATAATACAAGCACGGGACATTTAAAATCATTAGTATAAATTTTGTACTGTTTTATTCGAGGGTTTAGTAAAGTGGTGTCATGAATCTCTCAACCCAGCTGTAATACCTTTAAATTACAATAAAGGATCCAAAGAAAATTTAACAATCACCTAGTCCTCACTTAAAAGATATCTCATAGTCAAAGCCGTCGCACACCATATACAGATAATAATATATTTTGTTTACTCATCGATTCAAAATGGGCGTAAACAAATAGACTTAATCTTACAGTTAGTATAAGAACTGTTTATACCTCAAGAAATTAACGCGACCCAACTGAATAATTATTTTAGAATTTGGGGCAGCAGCTGCTGAAGAAAATTAATTGGTTATATACCAAAAATAGAAGATCTTATACAATAATTCAACTGGTTTTTATAAAGTGGAATGTAAATTATAATAAACAGCCAAAGATTCTGTGAATAACTTGGGATCTTAGTATGTCAAATTACATGAGAAGCGATATTCGAGATCAGTATGGAACAAATATCCACAAACGTTTTAAGAGTGTGTTCATTCCTGAAAAATTGGATACTTATATGAAATATAATTGTATTTCACCATCTGGTATGCTTCCAACTCTACATGAACAAAAATACAGCCAAACTTTTGATATATAACATGTATTGGATAAGTGGATGAACATAAGGTCTGTTATCCTACTATTGCAACTAGGTATTCACTTAATCTTCCTTGCTTAGTTGAAGATTGTGATGAGATTGAATTAAGTTAGGTCTATGCTCAATATTACTTATTCACGTAAAACATTGACAAGGGTCAATCAAAGGCTATTCGGGAAAAGCGGAAAACATGTATTAAGCTTCTTTAAAATAAAAATTTTGGTTAGATTAAAGACCCAGTCTTTAGCACTTGCAATTGTTAAATATCCAGATATCAGTATGTTTATATGAATAATGTTTAAATGAACTGAACTCTGAGAATAGCAACGTTGTAGATCTTCTAAACTTTAGACTCAATATTTAATTTGCTCCAGCAACTACATCATCGAATTTATTCAGTTCAGTTAATTAAGGTTGATTTCAGAGAGTACAACTTAAACAGACAGATAATTTACTTGCATGTTATTAAAATGAACAACAATTGAAGGGGTTAGAAGCAAAAGGGTGCAAGTGACATAAAAAAAAATTGAGTTAAGTGCAGAATTGGCAATATGAAATTGTATTTGGTTGGTGGTAAAGAGAGCCAAGTGATTTTTTGATGATCTAGCGCCATCTATCAACGGGGAAAAAACTTTGTTACATAAAAGCAAATGTTCCTTGGAAGCAAAAGAATTCAAGTGCACTTGATTTCCTATGCCGCGAAGTAAACGAATAGTTTTAGTTGACCATTTGTCGGTTGTTTACTGTCATGTTTTCCTATTTTTCCATTTCACGGTTAGTTTTTCAGTTGTTTTGATATTAAAGTAGTATTTAAAATGAACCCCAATGAGAAGAAAGGCGAGTGGTAATTAACTATGCTTATAAATTCGATGCAATTATTTTTTTTTATATCCTAAGGCGAGTGTATAATAATGAGGTTAAAATAGTTTATTATAATCTCTTCCATTTTATAGTTTATCAAGGATCTACCTCAAACGGTTGAACAGCTAATACTCTATAGTGACTCCTGCGGTGGCCAGAACAAGAACAAAAATATAGCGAAGCTATTAATGTATTTAGTAGAATGCTCAAGCGTGAAAACCATAGATCAAAAATTTTTTGAATCAGGACATTCCCAATGTCCTGAATGTGATCGCTCATTTGGTCTCATTGAAAAAGAAATAAAAAATTTGCATGTTTATATTCCTGATCATTAGTCAGATGTTATTCGAAGGTCGTCCAAAAACTTTCAGATGGTTGATATGATAGCAGCTGATTTTTTGAGCTTTCAATTTTTACACTCTATTATGAAAGACCCTAAAAAAGACATCGACAAAAAACCCTTGAAAAAGCGTGATGACTCTTGCTTTCAATATATGAAATAGATATTTGTTTGTCATTTTTATTTAAACCAAGCATAAACATTACTTTTCCTTTTCTTCAATCTGAGGCAAGTTCCATTCTTCATAAAGGAAAGCCGAATATAAAACTTTCTCATCCAAGTCAAGTGGTTTATGAAAATAACTTTAAAGATTTCCAAAGAAAAATATGACAACTTAATCCAACTTTTACCTTACATTCCACCAATCGACCACGACTACTATAAATCTTTGAAGCATGAAACAAAAAATATAAAAAAGCAGGAACAAAAAAGAAAAATACCAAAAATATTGAAGACACAATAGAAAACCTCGAAGACATTGATGAAGAAATGATATAGTTTTTATTTTCAATATTTCCCTAATATGACTTGTACTCAGAGTTGTACTTTATTTTGGTTTAATAAGATATTATTATTAAAGAATGTAAGATACAAGTGATTTTTTGACTATTTCATTTGGAACCAAAAGGAGAAAGTGCGTTTTCCAAAAAAAGGGTTAATGTTTTGATTATGTACTTCAATATTTTAAAATACTTCCTTAAACCCGACCGAACTATAATAAAAAAGAATGGACTAGATTTTATAATAAGCTTTAGACTTTGAACCCAATTTTCTCTATTTTCAAAATTTCTCACTTGCACCCTTTTGCTTCTAACCCCTTCAATTGTAAATGTAATAAAACAGCAACTACATACATATTACTGGGTGCTCCTGCGCCAAACAAATATACATGTTTCACATGCTCAAATGTTCGGTTAGCATTAACTGTAGGTTAGTATTGACAGCCTTCAACAAGAATATGGACTCTGCAACTACATGACTTAATCTAATGAACATCATAATCAGGCTCAACAAATGCAAGAAATATTAAAAGAATTCAGTTGTTACATTATTAGCAACAGTTTGGGTCAGTGTCCCGTCCGAATCTCGATTTCGAGGAATAAGATCTTACAGTAACCAGATGAGTTGTTGGGCATATACGCATGCCAGATACTAAAATACATTTTCATCTGTTATAAATGTTCACCTTTTTTTGACAAATCACCATTGCATGTTCTCTTTGGTTGACGTTTACTGAACGGCTGAACAATTTCTGAATGCTTGAGGGAAGTGTCAAATTACATACCTATGGAAGAAGTATCAAAGTTTAAAAATTAAAAAATTTTGAGTTTCTACTATTCACATACATCTTTCCCCTGGTACTTCAATATGCACATTATAATTTTCATCGAAATCACTAACTTCAAATATAAGAGCATGATATATTTTGTTCTTAGGAAAAAGTAGTTGTAGTGAGTGATGTTCCTTTGACAGATTTAAAAATATTCAAAAAAAAATGTGTAGTGACGCGGCAAACATTTATGAGAAACTATGAAACGGGCAACCATTGTGGTGGTAATAAATTCCATTATTTCAAGGTTATGTCAGCTGAGAAGAGACTGAGTATTTATTCAAAATTTAAAAAGTAGACCACAGTAACAATGTACATGATGCTAAACATGGTAAACGATAAAGATAAAAAATACTCAACAGTTTCAAGACATACTTATTCTTGTTATAGCCCCTTTAATCTTTTTCCTGTGGACTTCATTGTTTGGTAGGTACATATGAGAAAAGATTTTGAAGTTATTTTTATTAATTGTAACATTTAATTGATATTGCCTTTGTTGGACTTTCACTAAAAAATATACATTATATTTTATATTGCCTCATGTGTTGAGTCTTGAAACTTTCACATTCGTTTTCTCAAAGTATAAAAACATAGCATAGATAATCTTTTCCTGTGGTCTTCATTTCACTCTTACAAGGTTCACAAAAAGTCCCTTAGTAGAGTTGGCCGAACGTGAATTATAGATTAAAAGGATCATCAAACAAACAACTCTCAACTTCCCTAACCGATTGTCATAGTTTTCTAACCTCCTGATTTTCCACAATTTCCATATGAATATCGGGTTCTAGTGACTTTTTTGAAGTGCTTATTATCGCTTTTAAATAACGAATTTTCGGTTAGAAAAGAGCTCGACTTTATAAATTTTAGCCCCCTGGACTTTTCTAACCCCTTCAAAGTTTTCTAACCCATTGTTTTTATTAAGCTGGGGAATACCGACAGTGCGATACTCTTTGAAGGTAAATGTAATGAATTTTATTATAAATATAGCATATAATGAACCCCTCGATGAACCGCTTTTTATCACATAGTTAAGTTTAAAGTTTTTAATGTCTGTGATAATGTTATAGTACATCAGAGAATTCTGTGATGGATGTCGAAAGATGAACTATAACTATAAAACAATAAGAAATTGTTAGCTCCAAAATAGCTGTCGATTCTTTCACAGCTTGAGCTTGTCGGTATTCGCCAGCGTTCAAAAATTGACGCATGCGCGTTCAGCGCCATGAAAATAAACTACATTTTTCGCTCATATTTTCCAAACAAAGGGTTAAAAAACTTTTTGAAGGGGTTAGAAAAGTCCAGAGGGCTAAAATTTATAAAAGTCGAACACTTTTCTAACCGAAAATTCGTTATTTCAAAGCGATAATAAACACTTCAAAAAAAGTTACTAGAACCCGATTTTCATATGGAAATTGTGGAAAAAAAGGAGGTTAGAAAACTATGAAAATCGGTTAGAAAAGTTGAAAAAAATCATATTTATTTGACGCAATTGTTTGTTTGTTGATACTTTTATATTAAAAATTCACGTTCGGCTAACTTTACTATGGTACAAAAAGTTCTTACATTATGACTTTTTGTGTAGGCTCTTCACAATTATACTCACAGAACATTGGAATTGTTTATAATCTATGCTTATATCCTCTGAAATATTGATTATATTTTTTAATCACAGAATTGATTAAAACCTGTAAGTACAGAGTAGAAGAAAATCTGAGATCCAGTTACCAGCAAGGATAACGCATGTTGTCTGTAACGATCTTTACCCTATTCGAAGGACTCACAAAAAATAGTATCATCTTATTCTATTTGGTCTGTAATGGCTTGGACTTTATGGCTTAAGCTCAATTATATGAAATACATATAACATAGAATGTAAAAAAACAATAACTTAGCTATGTAAATATCTCTAATCTACAATGACATATATTTATTATGGAAACAATAGCTCCTGTACAAAATATAACCATCATTCTTGCTTACATTAACAACATCTGGCTGATTGATACAAGGGATACTTTACAAATTATGAGAATATGTACGCGGCGTTTTCCGAAATTTAGAATATGTTCAAGTCAGGTTTTAGCGAATTATTTATAATGTACTTGTGTAAAGTATGATACCACAGCCAGGGGGCGACAACGTCTCTTTTCAATTCAATACTCGGAGACACAAATCATATTGGTCAATATTATAGTTTGTATCACTCAACTGATTTCACTGATTTTAATTGTCCTGGCTGTCCTCCAACTTCCGTTTCTTACCTCTTGACACTGAAAAATAAAATAAATCAATGTAGCATTTATCCCTTCATAAAACGTCATCAAAAATGTTTGCCTCACATATTTAGGTTCTAGTGAGAAAATCACAGACATTTTGTTGAAAAAATAACCTAAAAGTTAGCTTCAAACTTCATAATAAATTATCTCAAATTCTGTTGAATGCTAAAAATCACATACATAGGTTTAATACATTTTAATAAATTGGCTAGATCTTCTCAGCGGATCGTCCTAGAGTAACGATTCCGTTCTTATTTTCTTCTCGAAGAGTTGTGCTATAATGTTATTGAAGAAATATAGCGATTTTTTGAATTTTAAAGTTAAAAAATTATTGTGAGAAAATTGCACCTTTTTTGAACATGTTTTTTCAGATAAGTTTTACACTCTTTATTTTAGGGAAATGTCTTTGACGGAAATCGTTTCATGTACGACCTTCTGGACCAGAGATAATTTTTTCATTTCAAAAAAATTTGTAAGGCGCAATAAACATTTTACAGTAGCGTACGTTATGGATGTTAATGTTAAATACCTAAATTTTCAATAAAAAAATACTAGGATATGTTTTATTGATTTGTAGTATTAGAAATTGAGTAACAAAGTAAAGCGTACGCGGCTACCGGAGCATGCGGCGGAGTGGGGAAAACTGATTTCGTGCTTGCAAAATCTTCAATATCTCGGCTTTTGGATCACGTACAAAAATCCTTCTGTACTTGATCTGGAGAATATTGTTTTTTTCTTAGTGAATCATACTGACGTTATGCTTGTTGTGGGACACTTGTGAAAACTAATATAAAACAGCTGTGTACTGTAATTTATATTGTATTTGTATGTAATAAATTAAATTTCTAACTTATCTTAATACGTTGCATTTATTTAATTTTCATCATAAAAAATTATTTACTGAAATAATTAAATAATTGTTAAAGAGCATAACGTCAGTATGATTCACTAAGTAAAAACATTGAGGTATTACAAGGATAATACTGTTTTGATGATAAATAATAATTTAAATGACGTAAAAGTAAAACAAATTAGAAATGCAAAAAAAAATATTTCCGAGTCTATTTTGCTTGTAAGGTGAAAATATATACGATATTCGTGTTTATCTCGATTTTTGTACGTGTTCCAAAAGCCGTGATATTGAAGATTTTGCAAGCACAGGCCACTTTGAACGCACGAAATTAGTTTCCCCCACTCCGTCGCACTCAAACTGACTTAATCGGCTAAACTACTATGTTGTAAATGAATAGTTTATACAATTTCACAGCATTAAAGTTAACTTGCTGTTTTACTATAGAAACGGTTTGTTGAAAAAGTACTTTTTTCATGGTGAAGAAAACAATAGGTTCACATATCGTTAGAGATGAAAAATTAAATTTTTTTAGACACTTGTACAAAAAATTCATTTCAAAACATTATCAACTTAAAAATATAAAATAATACGACTAGGCCAAAAATATAGAATTGTAAGACTCAACTGAACTGTCCTGGCTCGCTGGAGTTGCCCTATATGCTGGAGAGTGTGCAATAAGAATTAAACAGTTAACCAAATTGAAAAAACATCTTTTATATGAACTGACTCGAAATTTTTTTCCTTTACTAACAAACTAGCGTAGGAGTTACATTTCCCTATTCGAGAAATTGAAAGAAATGTTTACCGCAAATGTACATCAGTCATTTCAGAAAAGGGGAAATTTCCTCATCTTTGATCAATTTTGTTCCTATTTACTTTCAAGATGACTTCTAATTAATAAAAGCATCTTCAGAGCATTAAATTACACATTAAACATTTAATTTGACAGTAAACAAAAAATGTTGCGGTATGCATGGTAATGTCACATCTTACCGTAAGCCGCGTAGACCCCAAAGTTCAAAACTTTTCGAATTATCTCTAAAACGAATCATTTTACAGAGATTTATAAGAAGCCGCTAACTCTGGAGCAGGAACTAAAAAATAGGGGGTCAGTGGGTAATGGACCCCTTATTTGAAGTTTTTTTTTTAGTTTTCTCAGAAGATAATTTAAAATTAATACCTTATCTAATATTAGTTATTTGACACCCTGCACATCGAACATGGGGGGGGGTCCAAAGTGAAAAATGACATCATGAAAGTAATATTATTTTTGCTTAAAGAATAATGGTTAACAGATTGACGGACACGCGAGCCGCATTCTGGTCTAGGTTTAAGGTACCAGTACATCTGAGTCTCCATTCGACCCGTATGTAGAAACCTACAAAGTGCCGTATGAGTCGAAAGGAGAGACTTCGTTCGCTCATAAGCCGATAAAGAGCGCTAGTCGCTACGCTCACACCGTCTTTCGCATATGTCGATCAAAAGCGTGAGCAGGAGTCTGCCTAATTGCGCGAGCTCTACTCTTTAGAACTAAGCGAATAGCGTGGAGTATTTCGACGGACCATTCGGCTCAATACCCATTATGCCTGTAGTTTGTGTCAAAATTTCAAGCGAATGAATCTTCGATCTAGACGTTCACATTGGGTATACTAAAATCGTTATTAGAACAGCTATGGTTATGAATAAAGGGCGGAATATATGCAAAGTGCATATATTTGCATATTTTGCATATTTTTACAAATTTCATGAAAAATTGCATATTTCGGCAAAAATAAAACTTGTGTGCATATTTTTATGTTTTTCGTTTTATCAAAAGATTAAGTGCGACCCTTGCAGATAATTGAAATAATTTAAAAGGTGGGTAGGTTTTATTATTATATGGTTTATAGACCCATTTTATTATTATATAGTTTATTGCCGGCATTTATTGGATGTTTAGGAATTTCCAAGTAATATAGTACGTGTCACTTGCCTTTTACATGGGATAAACAGAGTTGCAGAAACTATTAGAACAGCATATCCCTTGGTGAACAAATTAATTCCAAATGTAAAGAAAGTGTTTTTGAAAGCACCCCTAAGAGTGCAGATCTATAGAGAAATTGCCAGGAGTTAGTTTACCTCCAGAGCCCGTAATTACTCGATGGGGAACATGCACTAAGGCCGCGATATTCTACGCAGACCATTTTGAAGCCATTAAAGACATAGTTTTAGATTTAGAAGACAATTCACAGTATGTAGTGCAAAGTCAAGCAGTATTCAAAAATGTAAATTTAGCTAAGGAACTTGTTTTTATTAAGGTTAATTTTAATTTTATACCAGATATAATAACTTCGTTAGAAAGTAGGAATATGAGTTTGAGAGAATCAAGTTATATTGTTGAAACTTTTTCCGACAAATGCAAAAAAGTTCCCGGTGATGTAGGAAATCAAGTAAGAAGTAAACTCGAAGTTATTGTGGGAAAGAATGAAGGCTTTAAGTATTTAATGGAAGTCAAAAATATTTTTGATACTAAACCATCCAACGAAGTAATACCTTGGCCTTATAACTTACTACCCAAATCAAAATATTGCCAGATCACATCGGTAGATGTTGAAAGATCTTTTTCTTTGTACAAACATATTTTTACAGACAGAAGGCAAACACTTTTATTCGAAAATTTTGAAAAATATATCGTTATAAATGCATTTTATACTATTTCAGGTTAAAAATTTTACCTATTATAATTTTCTTTTAATTTTACTTAAAATAAATAATTTTTGTAAGAGTCGGCGTTTCTTTATTTCCATTTTCCCATGTTATATTCAAGGCATATAATTGCATATTTTGACGAGTAAATGCATATTGTTGCATATTTCAAAGAAAAACTATGCATATATATGCGCATATTTTAACTGAATTGACGTGCATATATTCCGCCCTTTAGTTATGAACTATGGGTCGGGATGTTCAGAAATATGTTTTAAATTTAAATGCGGGACTAAATATGATTCTAGAATCCTCTTGGCTAAACGCGTACACTCCTGGATCTGAAGATGTCATATCTTCAATTTTCGAGATAAATGCGACCTGTTAAGATCATCCAGTGCTAAATCTGTTGATTTACCTGGCTGATACGCGTATTGGCGTTCGTTGAGAGGGGTTTGTTGATGAGATCTATTCTCCAGGTTTACTATGTTTACTGATTTTGTCTTCAGCATTATTTATAAGATGGCAGGGTTTGGCTTGTGGTTTGAAACTGATGTTATCATGGCGTGATAAAATTTTCGCTTACGAGAACAAAATACGTCAGAGAAATGAATATTATTGGTACATCTATGTGTCTTATGTACGGGTGAATATTGTAATAAGTTAATTGTTGTTGCTTGCGACTGATTAATTTAGTTATTTGATCTACCGAAATACAATTATTGTGTCCATTATACACCTGAAGAAATTTAATTAAATAATTATTCGCAATGAAACGCATTTATTCAATACTTCTTTCTGTGAGATGGCGTTTGTATCACTTGGTGCTTTACCATTTCCAAACGGTAGAGTGGTTATAGTCGAATAGTGACTTCATAGTTGTATTCGTTCCACTGACAAGCTTGTGAGAAAAGCGAAACAGCTGCCTGGAACTGATGGACGTGTTGCCACTGTTCATTGAGCCATGATTAATCGAATTGTAGAAAAACGTTATATTGAGTAATTGCGCCAAAATACATTGTAAAATAATACGGAAACATGGGTGACAATTATTTTACTGCCGCGACTTGGTTCAATCAGCAAACAAATCATCAAAAACTGTAGATAAACTTTATAGTGACCTCTATTTTTTGTTTCAAGCAACTCTGAACCTCGACATTCACTCTTTGGCCGCTACACGAGAATCACAGTATAATATAATGGTAATGCGTCTCGTATACTGTTGTACATGACGAAAGCATAGCCCAAGTCTGTGAACTTACAACTCTTGCCGCAGGGTCGCTACCGTCGGATGTAAGAGGAGCTAAACGGTGAGAACGATGATAAGCTGATAATTTTTTTGCTTTTTTACCGACATGTAATGTAAACAAAATCATTATCAACCTGAGCTCTGACCAGGATTGAACTCTCGAAAGTTATCTAAGTTATCGTCTATTTCTATATTTCTACAACGAATTATAGAAGGTGTATTAGTTGCGAAGTCAGATTTGACTCTGCACAGTGTTGACTATTGTCCACTTAAATTCGTGAATTTACCCACTGTGCGCCGTTTAGCTCCTCTTTCCGACGGTAGCAACCCTGCGGCAAGAGTTGTAAGTTCACCGACTTGGGCTACGCTTTTAATACAAGAGACGCATTACCATTATACTATATCGTGACGAGAATATATATTTGCCTCGTTCGCTACGTTTTATTATGAATTAGGAATTGTGTGTATGAACTGGCCAACTTCTGGCCGCGACCTATTTCAATAGAACATCTCTGGGTCACACTGTCCAAACTTTTTGGCTGAACTTGCTGTGATCCCTCAGGTAAATTTGGAGACATTGGACCAAAAAGATGTTCAAAATTTAATTAACTTTAGCCAAGACATTATGGTGTGAGAGGTGTAGCATTAAGGGTCTTCGAAAGTTATCTTAACACAAAGACCCAATTCTTGTAAGTAAAGAACGAATTCGGCGAACCCCAAACCGTGACGATGGCAATTACTCAAGGCGATGTATTAGACCCAATCCTTTTCATCCCTTACATAAACTCCTTATTTAACATTTTTTTTATACAATTTTTTTTTAATATTTCAATTAATCATATGCTGATGACACCGTCTTACTTTTTGAGGGATTAAATTGAGAATAAGTGAAACATAAGGCAATTTGTAATATGGAAGGGGTCGTCAGGCTTAAGTCTCGCAAATTATAGTTAAATATTGAGAAAACTACATATATCACATTCTCAATTACGAACTCTATCAGCAATAACTTCTAACACATAAACGGTGCAATTCAAGAATCAGAGTACAAAGTATTTTGGAGCGGATTCAGCGGGAAATTGTACGGTAAGAAAACAGTTTCCGAACGTCATCCAAACAGTTTTTACACTCCAGTATACCATTAATTTTACGCCAAAAAACCAGGTAAACGCAATTTTCTTCCAGTTTTTGACCTTTTTCGACCTCAAAGTTGCAGAATTTAGAATCGTAAGTAGGACAATTTTAGATGGAGAAATTTAAAGTTTTAAGAAGCAAACTTAACTTAACATCGCAAAAAAAAACGAAGTCTCTAGATTTGCAGCTACGAGAAATCTTTTTTTTTAATTGCTTTTCCAAAGCATCAAAATATTTAAAAAAAATAATGTTATAGCATGTTTTCGATCGAAAATTGTCCAAGTAATCCAAATATCCTACTTACAATTTTAAATTCTGCAACTTTGAGGTCGAAAAGCTCAAAAATTGAAAGAAAATTACGTTTACCTGGTTTTTGGCGTAAAATTAATGATATACTGGAGTGTTAAAGCTGTTGGATGAAGTTCGGGAACTTTTTTCTTATCATAAAATTTCCCGCTGAATCCCATTCCGAGGTCATATTCCCAAAAAAAAGACTTGTCAGCGACCTGACGGCAGATTTTTGTACAGCAATATCGGTTTTAGTCGTTTTTTTTTATTTTTCGACCTCTAAAATACATTTAGTCAAAAGAATTCTCATTTTATCGTAAAGCTGAGGTAAAAACACGCAGATTTCGCAAAAGAAAAAAAAAATGTAAGTGGCTGCTCATACCGATATGACGCCCTCAAAAAAAAGGTATTTTGCCGAAAATCAGCCAATGGATAGAAAATGATGCGTTATATAAGAAAAGTGACACCATTTTCGGATTCAGCGGCCAATTTTCGATCGGAAATGACTTCTTGGACGTTCATTATAAAATGTCGATTTCTGGGGTCAAAAACAGTTTTTTGATATTTTCGTTGGAAAATTACCCAAAAAATTGAAAAAATTCATAAAAGGTGTTTTAAATGCCGGTAAACGAGTTCAAATAAGATGTAAAAACGGAAAAAAATTGCCCCTGCAAGTTCCGCAGTCCTCCCCCTTGGCCGTCTCCTTTAATTTAGAATTGCCCTATCAAGACCTCTCATATTTCTGATTATTTATTTATTATTTTAAATAATTAATATTATTCAATAAATTAATAAGTTTTTTTCTAAAAATCTGTTATTCTTTTAATTTTATCTGTTCCTCTTACATTATTCCCAACCTAAAAAATATATGAGTATTTCAAAAACACAAGATCTCTTGGCCATGACTCATATTTTAGCCTCACCATTACAAATTTAAATGTATGAGGTATAATTCCTGTATTGAACGTAGAATTGAAGATCAGTTTAAATGAAAGGAATGGAAATTTCCAAGAATTTGAATTTCCATATTATTATTCCAGTCAATGCTTGGATTATACAATTCAATAACCAGTATACATTTAATCAATATTTGAATTTCTATCTTCGTTTTAACTGTGATTTTCTATCCTATTGAGATGAAATAAGAAAGATAGCAAACTATTCAACATACTTATTATTTATTGATTTTTTTAGTTACATAAATATGTTGAACATTCACATTTTTAGCTTTAGGTGAATTTGTGACTATTATTTAACAAACACTTTTTCAGAATTTGCTAAATTGTTATAGAATTTCTGTTTAATATAGAAGTTATTCCCTAAAAAGCTAAAGGAACTAAATGTTTCGGATCAGAAAGTGGTGGTAACATAAGGTCAAATATGCTGTCAATCAAGAACTGTATCATGCAATCTTACCCTTGTTTTTAACTTGGCGCATCATAGTGTATATCAATTCAGAATCACATACCACACTTTACAAAATGCTGGTGCGCTACTTGGTGCTGATGTAATTTAATCAATCAGAAGCACATGTAGATAAAAACTATTTAGGAAAGATTTATATGATAATATACATTCACGTTCAATGATATTAGACAATCATTACTGATTACCCTCAATCATTGTTTGTTTATTCCATGTAGATGATATGGAAGTCTGTATATATTTTTTAAATTTCTCTTACCAAACATTTGGGTTGTGCTCATTTTTAAATGTGCAAAAGTTCCAAATAAAGAATATTCTCCACGACCCCCTGAATACTGATAATAGCAATAATGATTGCGGTTTTATGGATTATTCCCATAAAAGATTACTAATTTATGGAAGAAATTTATGATTTCAAACTATAAGTACCTTCTGGGGAGTCAACCTCTGAGGGATTTTCTTCTTCAATATCTTCTTCATCTATATCCTCATCTTCTTCTTCGTCCAATGCCTCATAATCACCATCTGAAAGTTCTTCCAAATTTTCTGCATACACTGCTCCCAAACCAACACTTTCATCTAACTCATCGTCATCAGAACTACCTTCTTCTTCACTATCATCGTCATTGCCATTGACCTCCTCTTCAGCATCACTATCTTCTGCTTCACCATCTTCTTCATCATAACTGCAATTAAGTAAATAAAGGAACATTTTTCCATGTTGAAAATGATACAAAAAGATACATTTAATAATCATAGAAAAAAATAAAACGCTTACAAAAGAGTACAAAAGAATATGAGTAATGAACTAATGCTATATATTATCAATTAGATTTAAACATAACTGCATTTGTCAAAACTAATAAATACAGGAACAATTTGAAACATGTGTTGTATAATGTAAAACATTAAAATTAATTCGAACCTGATATTGAATTTGGGAATTTATAATAATTTTCTAGTTGTTTTCAGAAAAAGACAAAATGGATAAGTCAAACTAGGGTGAATATGGATTGTCTTGGAGATCTAAATTTTAGGAAGTCCATTCTCCAATAGATATGAAACCACCACTTGCTATTGAATGTATACATAATGTGAAACAATTTGTCAACATTTTTAAATTAAATGTTAAAAGTTTTGTGTAAAATTTGAGTATTATTCTCAAACTTCCGAACAATGTATACAGTATAAAGTTAACAAAGTTGGAATAAATTAATTCAGCTTGTTCCACTTTTGAACTCTTTAGATCGAAAAATTTCAATATCTTTAATTCAATGTGAGACCCAAACTCAATGCAAGAAGCTAAGTAAGTATTATTTCTTCAAATTATATGGTTCAAGACAATCAAATATCATTATTAGTAAGATGAAATATTAACAATCTCTAAGCGATAATCTACAAGAAATTTTATTGTAATACCTACATACCCATCCAAATATTTAAGGCTTGTGATCATTTTGAAAATTTTTTCTCTATAATTTTCCACACTAGTAGCTTCATTGTTGAAAAGATCAAGACTTTTTAAATGTTTAAAACTCTTCAAAGGCTCCAATGTGGCTAAATCTTTAATTTTGTTTCCACTCAAATTAAGATGTGTCAATTTTGGGCTTGATTCCAACAAATTTAGTCCATTATTAATCCTGAAAACAAATTACCATAATAATTGTTTATCTAAAGTGAATGAAAGCTAATCACCATGTAATACTGTTGATACTTTACTAACTCAATTCCAAATGTTTTATCAATAATAAACATACCTACAAGAGGAAACAAAAATGGCTATTTACCATGGAGGCTTACCTGTTGTCACTCAACTCTAACTTTTTCAAGTTTGGAAGTTTTGGGAATCCTTTCAATGATGTTAATCCTACATTGATGAGTGATAAACTCTCCAAAATGCAAAATTCATCTGTTAATCCTACAATGCTTGTGCTTCGACAATTGTCTAGGTTTAGTTCTTTTATCTATAAAATAGCCATGTTTGAAACAAGTACTTAAAAATATAGATGCTTAACAAAATTGTAAAAAAATGTGCGTAATTCTACAATTAACTTAAAACTTTTCAAACAATATAAATTTAACCGGTTACTCTCCGTTGAACATGTTCTCAAACGTGGACGCAATATTGTTTAAATGGCTCATTAAGTTTCTTGCATTTCGACATTTTATACCGATTAAAGCTCTCAATATTTCAGTGAACATAATCTACAATTACATTCAATTTCACTAGAATTTTAGCACACTAAACATGTGTTTGTCGTTTCAAATAATTTTCTAACTTAAATACTTACATCTGCAGGATTTTTGCCTCTCTTTTCTAGTTCTATACGTTTTTCCATCTTATAAACCTCTGGTGTTTACCATAAACAACACACTAATAGTTCTGAGAATTCAAATAACCTTGCTGTTTTCAATTGTCTCAATAATAAAACAAATCAAAAATTTGATACCAAGTGTAGTGTAGTCAGTCAGGAGAAGCAAACATCGATTAGCGGTGTAGCGGCGAACGACACTTCAACGAAGTACGACGGCGTTCATGGCGATCGTACGTATTCAATAAAGTCTAGAGGGGTACCAACAATAACAAAATTTTCCGGCGGCGGGAGAACAGCAACCAATCAAATTGGGTAATTTCGTATTACATGGAGGAGAATTCATCGATATACTATATTCATTTTCACACAAAAATCAATCATCTGTCTAAATTAGACCGATAATATTCTGTTTAAGATTATACAATTTCTTTCAGATCTCAGGTTATATGATACTTTTGTAGTTTATTCAGATTCTTATTTTCACTTCCGAATGCCATGTTTTTGCGGGAATTGATTCAAATTTGAGGATTCTAAAAAATCATTGACTGCGCAAAAATAAATAATGACTACGACTGAAAAAAATTTCCAAATTTTATTCAATTATCGAGGATATAATGATATCTATACAATTATAAGCAGTTGTACCTATATTCTCAATTTTACGCCACATTCTGCAGAATTTTCGTCTTCTGTTTTTCATTTTCAACGGTCATGTTTCATCACAATTTGACAATTCCAGAAAAATGTTTCGAAAACCAGGAAATGGCTTTCAAATATTAATATCCCCGATACAAACTGCACAGAATACGTGATCCTTACGTTTTATGTATGGGGCTAAATTATTTCACTTTTAACAAAAACTACTATAAACAAACAAGCCGAATGGGCAATGGACACTCCACTATCTCCTTTTTGGTCAATATTTTACTAAGCGAAGTTTGGCCTAGGTATGTCGATAATATTTTGCCGGTAATAAGTAAGGATTTTGATTTACATGGCTTTTTAAACACAGTTAATAGCTAATTTGATTCACTCAGATTCCCTGGAAACAGATGAAGCTACTTCCTTTCCTTGATAACATTATAAAAGATGGTAATTAATCACATGGAATTCAACATTTTCAAAAAATCCACTCAAATAAATAGGTTTACTCCTGCGGATTCAGTTATTACCCATAAATTATAAAATAGTTCAACTTAATAAACTTGTTTATAGATTATTAAACGTCCCTTTGAGCCAGCAAAATTATTACAACGAAGTTGAGAAACTTCAGCAAATAGCGTTTGATAATATGGTTCCGACAAGGAGGAATATTCTAACTCTGTTAGAATAACTGCTTATAAATTTGAAAATTATTAGGTGTACATTTCCAAATAATTTTTAATTATCTAAAGTACCGTTACATAAAAAAGGTTCAAAAATGAATTAAATAACTTTAGACCTAAATCTATCATACCAATAATTGGAAAGATATTTGAAAAAAATATAGCCTGTCAAATTATAAATTACTTCAAGAAGCACGGAAGCACAATTAGGGCTTAGAAAAAACAAATGCACAACATCTGCTCTTCTGAAACTGACGGAAGCAATTTGTGAAGCATTTGATCACGGTGAGCGTTTCTGCTCAATTTTCTGTGACCTAACAAAAGCATTTGAATGTGTTTCTACTGATATTCTGATGTCTAAACTGAACAGTTATAAATTTTCTGAAACATCATGGTCTTTGATACGGTCTTATTCATCTGATAGAACGCAAGTGGTCTATATGCATTATGCTAACTCGTCTTTGTTGTCGGTTACTTTAGGGGTACCTCAAGGCTCAATACTCGCACCTGCACTTTTTTTAATATACATCAATGATATACCGTTACAGTTCCTGAAGGCAAAGTAATCTTATATGCAGATGATACAATCGCACCAAGGGTTAATACAAACTTAGTTGACTTACAAAATTCACTCATAGAAAGGTAAAATGATTTGCTTAACTGGTTTACACACAATAAATTGAATGTTAATAATGAAAAAACTGTGACGTTATATTTTTCCTTAAGACAAATATCGGACTCTAATAATTGTGAATTTATATCATTTCTTGGATTACTTATTAAATAAAGGATTGACTTGGAGGAAACATTGTGATCAAATTGCTTCGTCAGTTACTTAAGGAATTTACGTACTAACAAACTTAAACAAAATTATATCTGTTGTTAAGGACCTAAAAGTCTCTTCCTTGCATTTACATTCAATATTGTCTAATATATGTTAAAACACGTATTAACGAATATTTAATAATGTGATATGTATGCACTATCAACATTAGAGCGCAATATAATTTACATATACATATCACCGCATAAAAGGTAGCAGAATAGCGTTAATTACTGATGGGGTCTAACTTTTTTCAATAAACTACCACTAATGATTACAAAGCTCCCACTCGACAATTTTTCAAAAGTTATTAAAAATTTTCTTACTGAATATTGTTTTTACACTTTTAAGAAATTTTTAGATTTTCAGTTCTTATTTATTAGTATTAACTTTTTATTCTTCTTTGTTCTATCATAATTTTGAATGAATTCAGCTTGAGGGTAATTCCTTATATTTTGTTAATTTAGCTTACTGTGATGATGGATGATATTTGGTAGCTCAAAGATCCTCAGTACTTTAATAGTATTTTTAGAGGATAAGGGAGATTGTTTCTTATTTATAGTATCGGTTAAGGAATGAATAGCAACATTTCTTCACAACCAATTTTTATTAAGACGGAATAATCGTAGCGAATGAAGTCTGAAACGTAATTTTTAATTATGCTCGTTATTCAAACAATAATTGAAGTATGAACCTATTTTTCACTGACTAGCTCAATTTAGGGGGATGTTCAGCCTTTAAATAACCAATGCTTAAACATACCCTATTTCCCTATTTAAAAAATTTTAGGACGCCACCACGAGCCAAAAAGGTATATTTCAGTATGTTAATTGAAGAACAATAAACAACACTGGTCTGGCAAATAAAACAATAAGGAAATAAAAAAGCATGTATAAAACAATAACAAGTATATTAACTGTGGTTAATTAACAATAAGCTAATGATGGTTATAACAAAATCGCCTGCTATGAAGGTAAAGTTAAATGTTAAATAAACGTTAATGTTAATTTATGATACACACATGAAAACACAATTAGGTACTTTGTGGAATATTTTTCATTCGTTTGAAATGTAATATCACAAAGTAATAAAGATTGAAATTCAATTTATGATTCATTTTACCAGTTTACATCTAATTATGAAATGATGAATTTAAATTTCGTCTTTCAAGGTGTATGAACCAAATTCTATGAAGGTCTGAAGTTAAACTACTCCCTGCTGAACTTTAAGATTGTTAAGCAGCCTTTTCATACTGCCGCTGGCGTATCAAGGATATAAGCCTCCAATTCAACGATAAATTCGAGCGATGTAACCGTTACATGATAAAGTAAACAGAAGCCTGATTCAAGTAATTATATTGTTTTTCACAGCTATTTGCTGTTTTCTCCAACATTAAATAAAAATTTTCAATGTCTGTAGGTTTTAACCACGGTCGTACATACAGGTCTGGGAACTCGAGGCTGTTGCCTATGTGAGAAGTGACTCCGTTAAGCGTCAACTGTCGCGTAGTACCAAAAAGGGTGGCGCAGTAGTCGAAGAGTGTTCTCTGACAACTGTCATTCTTGACTTGTAAACACAAAAAATACCTGCGTTTTTAGAAAAAAATTACGAAACCGTGCATTGTGCCGAAATGCAAAACGGGGTACAAAAGTGTAAAGCAAGAAACTTCTGTTTTTAAAGTGCCGAAAGATGCGGAAATGCGAAAAAAGTGGATGCTTGCGATTCCGGAAAGAAATCGTTTCAACGAGGTGTTTTATGAAGTTATTTTTAAGATGAGTAATACATTTTGACAAGAGTAACAGTTCTATTCCTCTCTCAAATCAGAATAGTAGATATTGCGTTACGAGAAAAATTATTTTACTTAAAATGTGCGGTTATTATCTATCAATCTTTGTATTGTGGGGCTTGAAATTCGTTCGTCTTCGGTTGATGTCGTCATAATATAGGATATCTTTGTTCTATAATCTCTTCCAAGGTATCCTTCTGTGGACTATATATGAAAGGTCTGTTCAACGCATCCACAATAATCTACATCTCCTAATCTGTATCTTATTTTCTTATTAAATATTAAATCTAAGTCATACTCCTCTGGTAGAAGAGCCATCCTAGCGATTTGAGGATTTGTTGTTTTACGTGTATTCTAATATATCAATGCCTAGCGATCTGAGTATACTACAAAATGTATTCTTAAAAGGAATTGACTTAATCGGTCTGTACCCCAAACCATAATAGCTAACAGTTCCAGTTTGCTGGAATGTGCTACCATTACCGTTTCACTTGTTTTCCTTCATACACAATGAACTAATCGTTTTTGTACATCTTTATCATTTTGAAACAACATACCAGCTAAACCTTGTGAAGATGTATGTGTGCAGTTCAGTTTCATCTACCGCATTATATATTTTCAGTACTGGGTTACGCAATAAAGCAGATATCTAGTCTCGAAACGAATCGTCTTCACTCCCCCACTTAAATTGTACATTATCCTTTGTTAAATTCAAAGAGTTTCTATATACTCTTTGGTTAAATTACTTAAAGGTCTGGCTCGTAGCGCATGCATTTCAACAAACCTCCGAAATAACTTAAGAGCCAAAAATCTTCTAACTCGTTGATCCTTAGGTCGTGCAAAATTTCCTTGTTCCTGACTGTATTCCATGTTTTCACATAACGAACCCAATAAACTCTATTGACTTTTCCCAAAACAACACTTATTTAAGTTTAATGTGGACTTCGCATCCCTCAAGTCGTTGCAGCATATCTGATCAATCAAACGCTGGAATCAGAATGTCATCAAGAAAGTTTTTCGCGTATTCCTTTATAGGTCCTAAAACAATGTTCATTAACTTAGCAAATTCAAATGGTGCATTCGTAAGTCCAAATATCATGCTAGTACATTCAAATAGACCATCCTGCATAACAAAGGCTGTATTTGGCATATTTCTTTTGATAATGGAACCTGTAGGTATCCATATGCTAAATCTAGTGTGGTAAATATCTTACAATTTTCTAGTCTTCGAATACATTCATACTTGGCACAGGATATATTTTCGTTTCTAAATTTAGTTTCCTCAAGTTACATAGCCTGTAAATATTATAACTTCATTCTTCAATAGAATTTTGTCGTTGATTTTCCCATTGTTTAAAATTAACAAAGAAGAGAGCTTATCCACGTTTAGAACATTCAATTCATGAATTTAAAATAGCAGATACCCTTATCTAAATTTGACTAGTACCTACAGTTATTTTTTGCCCTCATCAATTTGTGTTGTTTCCACACCTTCGCCTCCATATTTCAACTTGAGCGAGAATATTTCAACTTGACGAGAACATGTATGCAGAATTTCAAAAAACATGTGAAACAAATAAGGATTACACAAATTACTTTAAATGTACTTTGTGGAATTCTGTAATAGATTAATTTCCTATGCTAAAAGTAATCGATCTTATTATCATAAGTATATACTCTTAATTTGAAATTAATAAGTGGATTCATGTAGACGAGTATCTGCAACAAGGAATCAATGAATGATACACACGTAATTGTTCACACAATTCTTCAAAAAAATTTGTACCTACCGAGAACCTTTTCTTGCTCTTTCGCCTCACTGTACAAAGTAAAAGATTGAACCTTTCAATACTTCAGTTTAAGAAATATTTGATGAAAATAAAATAAAACAACATTCCATGAAAATGCATTTTATTCAATATGTGCAATGACTTAAAAATAAATGGAACAATGATGATGAAAATGTAATTCGCTGAAATGACAGCTTTTCGAGTATTTTCAAACACGTTCGAAAACTGACATTCTAGCACCTCCTGTACTGAAATAAGTACAGTATCGTTACAAATCAATCAGTACTAGGGGCAATCAAATAGGGGATTAATAATTATAATGATGAGGTAACATTTGTCTTGTACTCAGGTTTCAAAACTATCATTGTTATTCATTGGTTCCGGAAAAAAAAGCTAAGCACTAATTTAACATAAACAACTGTATTTCTTTTATAATAACAAATCCAACTATACACAATGAAGCGAGAAATCATGGGCATATCACAGAACATGTATGGCATGTTTTTATCATTAATACCGAATGATGGGACTGCCGGGTGGGGCAGAAAGAGAAGCAGAGCGTAAAGCACAATACTGTACAATCTGTTAATGTTTTAATGTAAGCCATTACAATCTTGTGCAATTTCATTTTCAAACACTGGGTATCGCAATTGAAAGATTTATTCACTATTTTCTTACTTTCTGCCTATTACATTCGAAGCGCTACTATTTACACACTTAATGATATTTACCAATTCTCACAAATTTTACGCTTTACCACTAACTTTACAATGTATTTCAAGGTTAACAACAACAATTCACATTATCAATAATAAAATATAGTCTTCTATTTTTATGAAAATTCAAATGTTCCAGAACTGAAAATAAACTCTTCAGTAACATTACATATCATCATTTCAATTAGCTTGTTTCAGAAGCGATAAGAGTTCGTTAGTTTGTCGGTAACATTTCATGAAACTGATGGTACACGTTTTACAGATTTGGTATCATGTTCTCTAGTACACCTTAATCTTACCCACTATAAATACTATCAAAGTACTGAGGACCTATCAGCTCTTTTTACTCCGATGGCTACAAGTTGGAAGGTCCTTAGTACTTTAATAGTATTTTTAATATATAGGGGTGATTGTTTCGTGCTGATTAGTTATATAATGTATCCATAGTTCTTTATTGGCTCAGATATATGGTTAGAATAACAAAATTATTATGAATGACGAAATATGAGATGATAAACATCTTGGTAATTATGGAATATTCATATTAAAATCAGAAATGTATCTTTAGAATGCAAAACTAAACAGATAGGTTAGAAATAGACATGTGAAGTCGTATTTTTTTCCTTACTTTGACATATGCTATTCAAATAGCATGCCGCGCAATCAAGTTTGGACTAAATCAATGTTTACCAAAATAATTTTCTTCGTTTCAGCAAGTCTATCGATTGCTTTTCATCTGCCACTATCGTTTTTATATTCTCTTATCCATTTCTTTCGAGATATACAAACATATTACCAAGTCCAGTCATTTTGATTTTAATTGAGCGTGTTAAATTATGGCATTTCTGGAAAACTCCTACTAGAATTTTTTTGAACTAACAGTTACTTTCCAAAAACATGAACTATCTCGTATTTATAGGTTAGTCACCAGCCATCGAGATAGATTAATTTTAAGCAACGGTCGGGCTGGAGGTCGAATACTTTTGAAATGTTGTAAGTAAAAAATTGTTTTATATGTAATCTAGCAATTCAACATTTTGCATATAAATACAATTTTGAATTGATGTGATTTTTTTTCAAAACTTATTTTGATAAAATAGAACTAGATTCTTTCAAATAATCTAAATATCGCAAAAACCCAGCCCCATTATTTCCACCAAGTATTCAAAGTAAAATAGATACCACAATAGAACGTCTGTAGCTTGAAACGTTGCCAGGATGTTCACCCAATACCATCGTGGCGTTTATTGTAGATTTCTAGGCGGAAACTGCGCCATTATTTTTAACATATTTGAATCTTGACAATATGAAGGTCATTGAGGAAGAAACTTCATCGTTCTCAATTTCTATTTTGTTTACAACGGAATTTATTAATTTATTCCTAGTATATTTCCCGTTTCTTTCTATTTTGATGTAGAGAATGATGAGAGAAATGGATGTTGAATCGAACAGTTGCTGGTATTTTAACATGAATGACAGATCTGGGAGCGTTGAAAACTCCAAGATATTCTCCACAGAGATTAGAGTTAAGTACAGACTACAAGTTGGCTGTAATATACCTGCCTGCAGAGCGTATAATTTACTGAAAAATATTGGTTCATTTCAGTATATATTTTGGATTTTGACGGACAGTTTGGTTAATTATCATTTAATTCAATCAGTTTTTCAATATCTGCAATTTAAAATGAAAAGATTACCTGAAAGTAAGGAGAGCTTTTTGGCCAAAATTTCAGATATATCTGGCAAGACACATGGCCACCTTACTCTAGGATTCTAGAGCGAATTTGTAATCAACCTATCAAAAGTCAGGCTCAGTTATTGATTTTTATTCACAAACAGAGTCCATTATATTCAATTATTCGACCAAATATTGACCGTAAACTACCAACAGCATTTGTAACACAAATTATAGAATTCATAGTATTTTTGCATTTTTAACATGTGATTATATAGTGTCAGTGTAAACATGTTGACAGATATGTGAAGAAATTTGAAACCTAACAAACCTTGGTAGCAGCACCATCCGCATTTTTGTTCTTGAATGAGTTTATTTTCAAAAGATTCAACTTCTAATACCAATACACACAAGACCTGAAGTATGAATAAAATATGGACAAGAATATTGAAAGTACTGTCAAAATGTTAATACAAGTTTTTTTATTTTATCTACAAATTAAAAAAAAAACAAATTTCCAGAAATTTCAATGCATAACCAACAATACGAAATTACTTCAACTGATTTCTACATAGGCACCAACTCTATCAGAATTTATAATAAGTTTTATTAATAATATATAAATTTAACTGAATATTTTTTCTTTCCTATTTCTAATTTTTAAAATCTGTTGTTACCACCATCTAGGAATGTGTATATGCAAATTAATTGATATTTCCTTAACTTGATGAATACAACAGCAATGATTTCAAATAAAAATTAATATTACGAATTTACGAGTAAATTCATAAAGAAAAACTATTCAACATGTTTTTACTTTGAAAGTATTCCCAAAGTAAAGTATAATGGAACATATCTTTATTTTTCAATTGCTATTATATTTTCACTCGATATTACTTTCTTGCTGCATAAACATAGATAATTAATAATGATTCTTGACCAAGATATGAATTATATATAAATTCTCGGGAAATGGGTTACACTAGCACATATGTTTACTATTTTCGTCTTTACGTATGTTTCGATCTCATTACCATCATCAGAAGACATCAAAAATAATCATGGTTTTGAACGGGATTTCTCAAAATGAATTGAATCAAGCACAAAGCGTCCTTATGGCATTAATTTCAATTAAAAATACCTACGTCGTCGAAACGAACAAATATACGAGTGATCGAAATTATATCATTAATGTTATAATTTCGATTACACTCGTATATTTGTTCGTTTCGGCGACGTAGGCATTTTTAATTGAAATTAATGCCACAAGGACGCTTTGTGCTTGATACAATTAGTTTTGAGAAATCCCGTTTCAGACAGAATTATTTTAGAAGTGTCTTACGATGATGAAACATACGTAAAGACGAAAATAGTAAACATATGTGCTATTGTAACCCATTTCCCGAGAATTTATACATAATTCATACCTTGGTCAAGAATCATTATTAATGATATTTGCTTAAAGACAAAACACTTTCTCCTACAACTCCTACGCCTCACGCGCGTTTATCCACCGATAAAGTTACACAAGACACCATAGCCAACTACTTCCGCCACGCAGTTAAAAAAATTCATCCTCATCATGTTGCTATTGTCTACATTAGTGTATCCAACAGATGAAGATGATGATATTTCTTCAGCTCTATTGGCTATATAGTTGTTAGGTTCTCCTGTCGAGGATCGAACTAGAGTTCAAGGTTGATGACAATGGAAGTCAAAAACAATCAAAGCAATATTGGTAAGGGTGAAAAAGACCAGGATAAACAGTTTCAACCACCGTCACGATACGAGGCTATTAGTGCTATAACACAACTTCGAGTTTAATACTGATGTTAATCAAGGAGTTAAGAAATTAAAGATATCTTCCAGAATGAGTGTAAAAATAGACAATGATAAATTATTTAAAGGAATTAAAGAATTACCGTATATACAAGATCTAAGCAGTCTATAAATATTTTCTCTTGACACAATATTTTTTTTTATACATATATTTATTTTGAAATCAGTACACTCAATATACCCACAAAATGGATTTTGTAGAAAATCATGCATATTCTTACTATCGGGTTAAACGTCCGAATGTGCATGGTCACTTCAATGTCGTTATAACTAGTTTCGACTGCATATAGAAATTTGAATTAAAATGTGAAAAAATAATATCTTCATTACTTTCTACTATCATCCTGAATAAACTATAAAAGTTATGTTTCAGGCAGTTTGTAATTTTATATATGGCGTACTCCAGGTCATATTCGCACTTCACACCAGGTGAAGTCTTTTCAAAATGCAGAAATTTTGAAGGTGGTTTCTGCCTTAGAAAATATTAGGTTTCCCAACATTTCAAGCCATATACTTAAATAATGCGCCGCCTAGAATATTTTTCATTTTTTTTTGGAATTTTATTGATTAAAAATGAAAAAACGGCATTTCTTCTGTAGAAAGGCTGTGCTGAGACAAAAAATATTCCAAATCATGGATTTGATGGGAAATTTTCCTAGAAATTCAACGCCGCCTTCAGATTTGGTTTACAAATCGCGCACGGGCGCAAACTCAAAAAACTGATATTTTTTCTTCAAAAATTCATATCTCCGGTGTTGCTACTCCGATCGGACTGAAATTTTGTGTGAAGGCAGCTAAAAGTGAATACTTCAAAGTGGTGTATGAATGGTCATGCATAAATTATGAAACAAAACCGCTAGTCAATTATCTGTATTTTCAAAAATTTTTAGGCCACTTCTTTCAAGTTCATGCTGATGGGCGAATATTGATCTCTCATCTGATTCCTCGGAAAATTTTCGATCGATTATGTACTTTCTACAATTTTTTTTAGTCGATTCAATCGATATTGCGAGCATGTTTTTTTCAATATTCAAATTTGTTCGAAAGCGCAGTGTACTTACATTTCTTGATAAAAATTGAATTTCTTCTTTAAAAAAAATAATCTAATAAAATGAGTTTTAATACTAAAATTTATTATTTTTTTTTAATGGAAAATAATATTAAAAAAATATATAAATTAAATAAAATGAGTTATATAATAAAAATTATTATCAAATAATAATTAAAAAAAAAATAATAATTAAATAAAATGAGTTATAATATTAAAAATTATTTTTTTTTAAAGAAATTGAATTTTAATCAAGGAATGTACACTGCGCTTTCAAACAAATTTGAATATTGAAAAAAACATGCTCGCAATATCGATTGAATGGACTTAAAACATTTTTTTACAAAGTACATAATCGATCGAAAATTTTCCGAGGAATCCGAATCTGGGGTCAGATTAGAGATTAATATTCAGCCATCTTCATGAAGAAATGGCCTAGGAATTTTTGAAAATACAGAATATTGACGGTTTTGTTTCATAATTTATGCATGACCATTCATACCACTTTTAGCTGCCTATACACAAAATTTCAACCCGATCGGAGTAGCAACACTGGAGATATGTATTTTTGAAGAAAAAATCAGTTTTTTTAGTTTGCGCACATGCGCGAAACGATAGCCCAGGCGGCGTTGGATTCCTTGGCAAATATCCCATCTAATCCATGATTAGGAATATGTTTCTGCCTCAGTAATGAGTTTCTACAGAAGAAATGTAGTTTTTTCATTTTGAATCAATAAAATTAAAAAAAAAAATTAAAAATATTCCAGGCGGCGCATTATTGAAGTAAATGGCTTGAAATTTTGGGAAAGCCAATATTTCCTGAGAAGGAAACCACCTGTAAAATTTCTGCGCAATCCAAAGACCTCATCGAATATGATCTGGAATGTTTTCAAATATAACAAAAAATGATTTCCAATCCTAAAATATTTGTCAGTTTAATTATTTTAAAAAAATATGATTTTCGTAAGATAAATAATGCAAATATTTTCAAAGATGTTTCACAAAAGTAAAGAACACCAAATTTTTCCATATTCTGGTAAGGATCGTATTCACAAAATTAGTTCAGACTAAAATCTACTTGGTTAACCAATAATATGCCTGATACCAATTTGTTCTTCATCCATTACTTGAGCTGAAATATATGAATCTTTCTTGTGACTTCTTCTACTTATCCATTGCTTAATTTCTTTGCAGATAATCTTCAAACTGACTATTTAGCGATTGTGAATAGATCAATGATTAGAATAGATGGTGCCTATGTTTTGTCAGAAGTAAAACTGAGAAAAAAAGATTTATTTCATAACGTAATATTCAAAATTAATTTACTGTTTTCAACGATAACATTAATTCACTACATTTTGACCTTAACTTATCCGAAGAGATCATTAAATACAATGCTAACTTAAATTAATAAAAGAGGTTTGAGAAGTCCCCTGCTAGGAACAAGTTGTGGTCATATATACTATGTAACAATTTTGATCGAAAATCAATTCATACAAATTATTTATTATTATTTTTCAAACCAAACTTTCTATGAAAATGACACGAGTTTTCGTTCGTAATCTTTATTTCCTGAGTGTTTCATGCTGCAAGTTCAAAGCTGTAAACGTGGTATGAAGTTAATCACATATGTTACTTAGTGTTCAATGTTGTTCTATCGAATATTGTCTCTTGAAACAAAACTAGAACATATTTAAACAATGATGATTATTTTCAATAAAAAGGGTCTGGATATAACGAAAATATACTTCAGGATCTTATTCCCCAGATGATTTTAAGAAAAGAAATTAATATAAAGAAGGTTCAAAAAACACTTTGTAAGGGAGCTACAGTCCTCTACAGAATGAAACTTGAAGATCGATATTTGTTAATATCCTCAAAACGATTTATTATAAAATTATGAGTTTTAAATTGAGCAATAAATATGCGACTCCTTTCGAGTCATTGAAATGCCCCTTTGCTTTTAGGCAAGCCTATGACGAAAATTGAATTTGGTCAATACTGCACAAAAATAATATTTAATAATATCAGGCCATACCTTGAGTTCCATAAATTTGCAATTAAAATGGTCGGGTCCAATTGAAACTAAACAAGGTGACCTTTTTCGTCAAGAAAAGTCCAATTTCAGAAATTTCTCGTAGTTCTAGACGTTCCTGATATGTTTGCAGATGTAGTAAAGGAATCGAATATTTATTTCTCATTTTAAATTTTATAATTAATCGTTTCGATCATAAAAACAAAAATCAATTTCAAGGATTTCCTCTTTAGAGGGCTATAGCCCCCTTATGAAGCATTTATCGACCCTAGTTTATATGAAAGAACTTGAAAATCATTCAGGTTATAAGATCCCAGTATATTAACGTTAATTCTGGACACCTGTATAGAAGGTACTATTAATTTATTGTTTTCCAACAGACCTTTATCAAAATGATATCGACATTTCTTTTCTCTTATAACTAATATACCGGGTGTCCCAGTATACATGTTCCAATGGATTATCTCAGTCATTTCAAAAGATAAAAATTTGAAAATTTCATGATCTTCAATTCGTTCAAGGAGCCTTCAACTGAGAAAATCAAAAATTGAAAGTCACTTCCGTTTTGACTGGAATTGACTATGACATTTTTATTTCAAATAACACCCTGTATATTTTTTGCAATTTTTGATTTCTACTCAAAATTATCTTTCACACTTTGTTTTTTACATTTGATTTGATAGAGAAAATGAAAGAATTGTAGTAGGCTATGATATTTTGTGTAATCTTGATTTTGACTTCAATAATAATTAATAATTCATGAACGATTTTGCATTCGAGATGATGAAGAGAACGTCAAATTTCAAATTATTAGAATTTTAGTAGAACTGGAAGAATTAATAATTCTTAAATGAAAACCTTAGTGTGCCATGGAGCCATTTGAATACATTTGTTTGTAACTTTGATAGTGATACATCGTTGGAAAGATAATTTTCAGTAGAAATCAAAAATTATAAAAAATATACAGGGTGCTATTTGAAATAAAAGAGTCAGTCACTTCCGGCCAAACCGGAAGTGACTTTCAATTTTTGTTTTTCTCATTTAAAGGTTCCTTGAATGAATTGGAGATCATAGAATTTTCAAATTTTTATCTTTTGAAATGACTCGAGATAATCCATTGGAACATGTATACTGGGACACCCGGTATAGTTGAAATCTGTACATGGTATTTATTTAATGATCAAGCAATACTGTAAATTTTCTGATGCGAATCTTTTCTTCAATATTAAATGTTATAATTACTGTTGTTGAAAAATTTTATCAAGTCAAAAATGAATCAATAAGAACAAATACACAGAAGAAGTTGATTAACATTTATGAGTGAAGAAATGATTTTGAATCCCTGATTGCAGGAAATTAGAAGAGATAAAATTATATCGCTACTGATCATCTCGTAATAATTGCATCTATAACAAAGAGTGAATTTTTAGATTCACCTGAACCATGGATGTTACAGGTGTTTACATCAGCATACTTTCAATAATAAATGGTATGAAATTTTATTTTTTGTCGCTTCCGCTCGGCAGTGTTCCAAATAACCCTTTGGAATCGTACGATTGATTTATGAACCAGAGCATAATCCACTGAACGCTGAAAAAGCGGTTATTTGTTGCTTTTAAAATATAATTTACCGGTTTTGAAATTCGATTAATTCAAACTATGTACAATAATTGATTTGAAAAAACAGTGGAAGCAGTTCCTTTGTGATAACTCATCGTATTGAAAAATAAAACACTTTTTCACCACTTATATTACAGAAACACAACGTGACTAGTTTCGACAACTAGCGTATCACCTCAAATTGGATTCAAATGTAATTTGAAAATGACACGACGCTAGTTGTCGAAACTATCTATAGTCACGTTTGTGTGTTTATAAAATAAGTGAAGTGCGGTGTTTTATTATATCACATGATTATTGATTCATCAAATCTCCTGTCCTTCATTGAATATGCGAATAATATAAAAGTTTGAACAAAGTGACCAAAAATAGAATAACATTTTTTTCAGGTTGAAAAATCACGAAACGTGTAACGGACCTGATCTGAAGTCAAGTACAGAAATTGCATACCAACAACAAGAATTTCAATTAATTATCGATAGAAAAATGTACACATTTCAGAGCGAATTAATTACTAGAAACAATGCCGATATTACGCATATCTTCACGTCGAGTGTTAATTTATTTTGACATACTTTCAGAGGTTTCTCAGTAGTCGGGTCAAATTAGACGTTAAAAATGTGAAAGCTCGAAATTTTTTCCAAACAGACCAATCAACTTAATTTTTTTTGCAAATCGTTCCTGGACGGATACTGAACGATATTGAATTTTAAGATCTAGTAGCTCGACCATTTTTCACCTGTTAAACCGGAAACTGGCCAATTTTCATGGGAAAATTTGTAAAATTGTATTGCCAAAATTGGCTGGAAAACTCCACTCGGGGTTTTCGGGGTCGCTTATCACGATTCCGAAGTTGGATTTCCCATTTTCGACCGCAGTAGCTAGAAATTGGCCAATTATATGTCTGAAAACTAGCCAAATTTAATAATTTCGTAATTTTTGTTGAAAATGACTAAAACATTTCACTCGGGGGTTTTCGAGGTCGCGGATCACGATTCCGAAGTTAGATGTACCATTTTCCACCGCGGTAGCTAGAAATTGGCCAATTTTATGTCAGAAAAATGGATAAATTAGATAATTTCGTAATTTTTGTTGAAATTGGCACTGCTATCAAAAGTCGGGGAATTTATCCGTGACTGTAAATCATTTGTTTCATATTCGATATCAAATGACTTCCGAGTGAAATTTTCTAGCCATTTTCAACAAAAATTACGAAATTATCTAATTTATCCATTTTTCTGACATAAAATTGGCCAATTTCTAGCTATCGCGATGGAAAATGGTAAATCTAACTTCAGAATCGTGATCAGCGACCTCGAAAACCCCCCGAGTGAAATGTTTTAGTCAATTTCAACAAAAACTGCGATATTATTAAATTTGACCATTTTTGGGACATAAAGTTGGCCAATTTCTAGCTACCGCGGTGGAAAATGGTAAATCTAACTTCGGAATCGTGATCAGCGACCCCGAAAACCCCCGAGTGGAGTTTTCCAGCCAATTTTGGCAATACTTACCAATTTTACAATAAATTTTCCCATGAAAATTGGCGAATTTCCGTTTTAACAGGTGAAAAATGGTCGAGCGACTAGATCTTAAAGTTCAATATCGTTCGGTCTCCGTCCAGGAACGATTTGCAAAAAAAATCAAGTTGATTGGTCTGTTTGGAAAAAATTCCAAGCTTCATTGCTAAATTTACTCGACTACAGTTGAAATTGATATTTTCGTTTTGCGAGGGTTTAAAATTCAATAACATTCTATTTCTAAGTAATATATAATGAAAAAGCTTATAGTACTTACGATAATTCAACGACGGGAATTATGCACATTTATATTATGAGGTCCTTCATTAATAATGTAAATGAACTGTCACTGAAGTCATACCCTTTCAAATCTCGAACTACACTGATAAAAGTACATATGTATATAATAACTTCCAGCATTTAAAAATACATTTAAATAAAATACATCTACTAAGTCGACATTTCCTGAGAATGATATATAAGACTTGATATTCGATCAAAATTTTCACTTTTCATATGTATCACAAATGCGTAATGTTATTATAGAACAGTGAGCACTGGACGCAGGTTTATTATGAAGTTAATTACTTTCGTAACTCGGCTACAAAAAAAGTTAAACTCGAATTCCTACTTGTTAGAACGTAACTGTACGAGGTAAATTAGACTCACTGATCTAAAAACAAAACTTATTAAATTAAAGTTATACAGGATTTTGATGATTTAACAAATCGTTAAATAAAACTATGAACTAAAACAGCACTTATGAAGGAGTGTTTTTTGCTGTGAACACATCGAAAGCAGTCTGTAGCTTTATCACGAACTTCAGCTTTGTTTAACTCGTTTTCTCGGAGGACCTATGGGGGGTATTTGTTGTGTGGCTAACGCACGGAACGCCTCCGCTATAAGGTGTGGATGTGTCTGGATCATCGACTTCCAGCCTGGTGTGTCCATCACGTCGGTTGCGTGCCTAAAAAAGTATCAGTGTTTACCTCAATATTACTTCACCTAAGAGGGACATGTATTCCAAACAAATACTAAATAATAAAGAGTATACGCGGTTCACTAAAAGAAATAAACGACGTCATAGTTAGTAATTTAATGCAACCAAATCAATTTCCCGCGATATCTTCGTTAAACCAGAAACATTTTATTTTAACCGTTCATATATTTGTTGTTAATCTAAATTTCTATAAAATTAAACTTCAGAAGTAGCTACAGAAACAGTTCAGGAGGTAATTCTACCTACATTTATGTAACTGGGGGAATGGTATCCTCAAGAATAAATTAGTTTGAAGAGGAACATTAAAATGGTGGGCCATATCTTCCTGCCACCGCCGTTAGATACAGAGTTGCTGCAACTTTACAACTGAGTGTACCAACAGTCAATAAAATCGTTGGTAAACGGAGGAGGTCACTTGAAAATTCAGTAAGAAAATGGCAACGGGCTTAAGTGGTTGTAAATGTAGATTTTGAAACAAGTGTAGTAATATTGAGTTTTTAGAAATTATAGTGTGTAAAGCTAAAAAACTTATATTTTTTATTCGAATGTGATTACGCGATTTGTTATACGAATTATTTTATTCAAAAACATTGATCGTAAAACTGACTATACTGCATCACTTGTTGCTTTATTTCTTATCGTGAACAGGTTATACAACATATTTTTAGCAGTAAGGAACTTTTAAGGCGACTAGCATACCGTTTTGAAAAACTCAAAACGATGAATACAATTCAAAAACTTTTTTGCCAAGAATAAAAAACCCCCTAATATTGATATCAAGCAAGATAGGAACGTCATGGCGTACTGTAAAATATTAAAAGAGTCAACCAAATTGGGGTTAAGCCTATAGCCTTTCTCAGCTGTCAGAGGTACTATGCTTTAAAAAACAAAGAGAAGCCACATATAAAATTATAATTACTTTTTTCTTCATATAAAATTTTAGTGTATTATACATCTAGAGCAAACCGAAACAAATTCACTCTTACGAGAAAAAATCTATAATCGATGTATGACTCAAATTGACATTTTATCAAGTATAATAAAATATTCAAATTAAATTTTGGAATGTTGTGAAGTCAAATTAAATTAACTTATTTAACTGAAACTGTAAGTAGAATATGGAATATTTTCAAACATAATACCGGGATATCAAAAATTATCTTGGTCAAGGGTGGTTGTGGAATCTAAAACGTGTGTCTTACTCAACGTTTGAAATAATTATGTCACTGTCACACTGACATCATCAATAACCTACAAATTTCATACTCATTTATTTCAGTTGTAAAACAATAATGAACTACAAATTATGAAATAATTATGTGAACTTTGAACCTTTTCAGAGGTCGTGATAGCCACAATCCGGGTCAAAAACTGTTTTAAAATAGTTAATTTTCCTTAAATCGAATGATGTTCACGTGAGAAGCCCGTAGCACGCGAGTTAGAAAAGTGGAAACTGGTTGTACCTAATACGGCTTTACGACGACTTTTCGCGTGCCGTTTCCGCTCCATGTAGTTAGATTTAGTATCGGACCGTACCCGACGGCCCTCCTTTTTTCGATAAATGTCCATTAAATAGGAAAATTCAATTTAAACAGTTTGAGCTATTCTCAGATCTCAGCTACGCGCGTCTAACGTGCGACGTACCAAAGGGAATTTTCTCGCGACTAAAATATACACGAAGCGGATGAAAGCTAGCGGCCCATAGCCAAAAACACTTTATTACAACTGGCGCCGGTCGCACGGGGCAAGAAACGGCCCCAAATTAACAAGACCGAGGTAAAATGTATAAACTCTAACTTACGCGCAGCGAGCTCCTCGAGGCATATGTCAAAATGATTTCGTTCGTAGCTAATTACATAGGACGTCTGGCGTTCATGCAATTATGTTTTTAGATAATTCGAACCTTCTAATTTCGATAGGCCACGTGAAAATACCGGAGTTCAAAGCGCTAAAGACTTCTGAATGTTACAATATTCGTATAAAATTGCAAAATTTCGCACTTTTAGAAACTTCAAATTAATTATGACATAATTATTTCAAACGTAAAGTAAGACACACGTTTTAGATTCCACAACCACCCTTGACCAAGATAATTTTTGATATCCCGGTAGCTATGGTTGATATTTTGCTGATCTTAAAGAGACTAAACTTGGAACTAGGCGAGTGAAAATTCAATGAACAGATTATGTGAATAACTGAAGCCATCACTAGAAAAAGAAAAATCTTGTAACACATTACAGTACAAGATAAATAAATGTACTCATTAAGATAATAGAACATTTAACAATTTTCAAGGAATTAATAAAACTACTCACGTATTGATGAAATCTATTGCCTGTGCTTTCAACTGGTCTGCACTATGAAGGTCGGCCAGAATTAATATTTCAGCCGCATTATCGACTGATAAATTTGTACATAAAGCTTCTTCACACATTACTTTTAACCTTTCTAAAGCGTACTGAAACAAAACGTTATTTTCATATTAGTTTAGGGGTTTGTCAAATTTTAAGATATTCAATATTACTTTATCTGCTGCTGCTAGAAGGTCATCAGCCATTTTCTCTAAATTCGAGGCTTTCCCCGTATAAATAAACCTAAGCATTTCTCTTAAGACTTCATGATCTACATCTGTAATATCTACTCTATTGTGCTTTCGCTCTTCCATTTCATGTTCGAACATTGCTTGGAAAACAGGACTTCTTGCTGAAACATAAGACCATTCACATAAAACTGTCAACCTTATTAAATAGAATAAAGAGATAAAATTACTAATTTTTGTCCTTATGAACAACAGTCGTTGTGCTGTAGTAATTATTTGTATATAGAGGGGATTTGGATTACTCTGAAAGTACATAGCTGATATTTAGTACTTCATCAAGCCAACAAACAGAAATTACTTTTTTGTAGGGATAATTGAAAATGTCATGTTCAACCAGAGTATATATTTGTTTTATGTACTATGTAGCTGAATTAGAGCAATGAAGGGCATATAATCTATATTCCAAAACCAAAGTTTGATTTGTTTGTGATGCATGTCCATATGTTTAAAATTCCTATATGTTCATATCACGAATGAGGTTGTTTATAATTTTGCATTCTCAAAGAAACATACTTGAAATCAAAAACCATTTACCAATCCAGGAAGAACAGAATACCCTTCTGCATGTAACAAGTTAATGATGTAAGACTAAGGGGACAGGTAGCACTTTCTCTTTTCACCTGGTGGTAGTCAGAAAGGAACAATTATCTTTTCGGAATCTAGTAGTTTTTTTTAGTTACATTGACAATCATTAAGATATTCTTAATTGAATGATTGCTAAAACAATCCTTTGAAGTTCATTGAAAATGAAAAATAATGCAGTCAAACTCAAAACTATAAAGTATATGTAAGCAAATACTGTCCGAAAGAAATGTCATGTTACTTTGATATCAGAAATATGTCAAATGAATCAAGGTACTTTGTGATATCGAACATTAATTATGTACTCGTGAAATTTAGGTTAGGAACATGATTTGCTGAATGAAAGACAAATTCCACTGATCATTTTTCAAGAGCTAGTAATAAAGTGGTTGTCGCTCTGTTCCGAAACATTGTACAAAAAGTGAAACTAAAAATCATCGAGTATAATATTCCATTAGAGTCGAACGCATTCATCTCGACCAAGACGTTCAGAGTTTGCCAAAACAATATATCAAGTTTTCAAACAAAATGAATACATATACATATATGGAACTAGAACTGTTCCGTAGGTTCAACAGTAATTTACAAAATCCCCTTCGAAAGGCGAAATTTTTTGACTCTACTCAACATTATGATTGAACCAGTGAAATAAGTTATGTTGTTTTGAAAAAAGGCATAACCATTTGAAAACTTGAATTCACACTAAAATGGTTTGAATAACAAATTCTAAGTACAAGCAACTGTACAACTTTGTGGCCAAGCACATTGACGAATAAAATGTTTTTACATGATGTTTCAATTTTAAATTCTGCGGTAGTTTTCAGAGAATAATTCGTGAGTTGGGCAAGGAATCAGGGAAGATTTGATGATAAGATTGAGAAAACAAGTAATGAAAAAATTTCAAATTGGCATTACGGAATCAGTGGATTGTCAAAGTAATTTGAAATTCATGTACTTTCGATTTATCAATGATCCTTAAGAATAGAATATATTTCCTTCTGCCATTACATTGCTTTCATTATCACAAGTTTCTTATGAAAACATTCATTACAAATTAAATAATAAATTGTGAACAAAATACAAATTTACACTTTTTTGTATTTCGTTATTCAATTATCAAGTTCACATCATAATGTGTACTTGATTTCATCTTATATCTAACATTTTACCCTCGAATAATATTTTCTACCATCAATCACAGTTACTTGACAATTTATCTTGATTTCTATATCTTACCTGCTAATATAGCCTTATGTGCTTGAAATTCTCTTCCCGCTACAGATAATGTAACATCACTAAATTTTTGATTTTCAAATAAAAGTCCCAAATCGTCTGAGAGTCTACATTCGGGTACTTTGAATTGTATTGTATTTGACTGGCCAGAAATATTTACACTGTCAGCTACAACGCTAACCTGAAAAAACATAACCTTAACTAAATAAAATAATAATTACGAATATCAGAAGTAGTTCAATAAAAATGTTTCTTTCTCTGTATTTAGATGCACTTTTGTATGAAGTAAGTTGTTATTATTATTGTTTGCGACCATGTCACATCACACTCAATTCATTCTTATCAAAATTAGATTTTTCCTAGGTATTATAGATTCTCAGCTAATCTAGCGTAACACCAAAGCAAAATGAGAAGCTAATTGCGGTTGATATCTCTAGAATATTGTTTTGTTAGGTCCTTAGTATGATGCTTAAAATAATTTGAAAATATAAATTCTAGAATTCACTTTGTGGATAATAATTCCTGGATCAGAAATTTGTCATTGATATATTGGAAATAATATGAAGTGATCACTGTCTAGCGTAACGTTTGATCTTCATTTGAATAAAATTTCAGTTCAGAAATTTCAAAGTTGAGATCGTCGAAAGCTTGCATAACGAAGTGTGAACACTATGAATATCCTTGCTGATATAATTGTTCAAGATGCCACAAAGAACCAAAAATGAGCTATTCCGCTCTACAGTTTGTTGTCATTTCCCGTGATAAACACATCGATTTGTAATAGGTTTAGAATTATAAATATTCTAAAGTGAATATTTTCCACTTTTAAATTAATCTAACATTACCAATTTTTATTGTCCAGTCAACAAACGCTCAAAAGGGGGTGTAGAGACATTAACATAATTTTCGACTTCAGAGTTGTTTATGGAGTAGTTAGAGGTGAACACACTAAAAGTACCCGGACCTACGAGGTGAAAGTTTTTTCGCTTATATCTTGAGCTGACAAAATTTTTAGAAGATAGTAAACTATTTATTTTTTCTATTCAATAGCTTCCGAAATATCCGCTAGGGAAAATTTTCGAAAAACGCTTTTCTGGCTCACGCTTGTTGTCAAACTTTTGTAGCCTCAGTACTTGGTTTAACATCAATATCTTCACGGTAAAGTTGTGAAACATTACATATTCTTTATAATGAAATATTATTTGTTATTTTATCTCCAGATGATTAAAGCTTATGACAATTTGATATTTCGAGATTGCGAAAGGAAATCGTACATTGCACTTTTTCTTTATATATTCGTATGTAAGCTGTCTATTATGAATTTACACCGTGAAACCTGGGGCGAAATGTCAATTGCTGAAAATATCTTAAATTCAATGAATTACCTATTTGTGTTCAACTAACACACAAGGGAACTTGAAATAAAATATTTCACCTCAGAACATTCTAAATTTGAATGCCTGTCTCGAGTGCATTTAAAAAAATAATATTAAAAACGATTCGTGAAATTGAAAATGCCGAGATCGAGACTAATCAAGCATCATACGACGTGTTAATTGTTACAACAGTCATTGAAAAATCTCAAACACTGTATGTGACGTGGACTTGGTAGTTCTACATATGGCAAAAAGTTCAGCTGACAGAGACATTTTAATTGTGAAACCTGGCCGAGGAAAAGTTAGGACTAACGCATATTCTACTCAACAGATGCAGCAGCTGAGACTGAGGGACATTCTGTTCATACTTTCACAGGCTGTTACACAACGCCTGCAGGATTTCGGAAAATAAAGTTGGTTTCATCAAACTTTCCCAGAAAAACCCAGACATCCGTAAAGCAACTGAAGCTGAATATTCCACTATACATAGTTCTAGACATGCAACACCAGTCATCTCAGTTCCACATTTTAAAATGCCCTGAGGATGCAGACTGTGATGCTCGGCTAAACGTTAGTGTATAATAGTGCCAAATCCATCAGATAACTAATTTCGAAAATTTGAGATATTAGCTATTGGGAATAGAAAATATAAATAATATCCATCATGTTAGCTTCAAGGGTGAATGGTGTAATTATTTGCTGCATTATTTTTGAGATATACAAGTAAGCGAAAATCAGAACAAGTGACCTTTTACATGTCCCCCTGCAGCCCGCTCACTCCGTTGGTCCGGGTACTTTCAGTATATTTACCTCTTAACTACTTCAAACACAGTCCTGAAGTGAAAAATTATGTTTCCGTTCATGCCTTCTATATCCTCCCTCTATCGAATTCACCAATAGTCCAGTCAGGACTATTAGTGAATTCGATATTGTTCCTAATATCATATTGCTCTGGTATGCTTTATGAATAAGTCACGGATGAGATTGGTCGCATACATTTGAGTGCCTTATGAATACAATTAGAAAAGAAACTATCCTTAACAGAAATATTAACTAGAACTTCCACTCACCTCACAAAAGATCGTTAATTTGTCGTCAGGAAGGAGCCCGTTCGCTTCATCCAGTAGGAAATCTCTCCTAATGAATTTTTTGAAGCCCCAGTCCTTACCCTGTACAAATCTATAAGCTCTCTGACTTTCCATAGCTTTCGTTTCTTCCCTTTTGGCATTTAATATACTAAATTTAAATTTTGCTCTGACTTCGCTTTTATTGCACGATACTAATAAAAGATAAAGGGACAGGTAATCCTTGCTTTCTTCGTCTAAGCCTTTAGGATTAACCCGCAAGCACCTGGAATACAAAAAAATAATATAATAATGTCAACACTAAGAATGAATTGCGAATTTCAAAGAGAGAAGATTTATGATTCGACTTATTTCAGCCTTCGTCATTTGATTGTTAATATTGTCAAAATTAATGATTCTGAAGAGCTCTAACAAAAAATTCTACGTGCCTAATTGTGTCAAAAGTTCACTATATGACGAATTAAACTGAAATCATAGCAATTAAGAATCAATTCGCAACTGAAAATACTGTATTTGGCGGAAATATACCGTAGGCAAGTAGTAATTCACTGTGATGTGATTAAATATAGCTTGACGGCAATAACAGCGATGTTGTTTTCCATAAAACTAGGAATAACATTTCGAGTTACTTCTCCTAGAATTAGGTTACGGGAGTTGATATCAACCAGCTGAAAGAGATGAAAAAGATGAAAGTCACAATGTAGTTAACATTGTGCTATGATTTAAAGCTCACGAAAATCATTAGAATAAGTTTGAAAACTAATTCACGTCACTAAACCGCGGGATTCCTTAAACTAATTGTACTAAGCACTGAGCGTCTTTATAGGATTTATTTCAATCAAAACTGTAACGTCGCAACAACGAACGCAACAATTATAAATATTAATAAGAAATAGTTAGAAATTTGCAAATGCTCAATTAATTACATTTGTATAAATTTGACTTCATGATTGTATATTGGTTTTATAATTTACAGTTTTCTTTAGCTGTTCCATCACTTAATGAGGTAAATAAGAGTTTGTGTTTAGTTGCCAATTTGCATTCACAAATGCATATACCGAGTGGTACATCGGAGGGCGGGATATGGGAATTTCCATGTATTTTTGAACACCCTTAAAATATTTTCTGGTCTGTAGACTTTGAATGCAACCTGTTTCAGACTGGTTTGAAGATCTGGACATGGCAAAATAACATACCAAGTATAAATATTTCCTGTTAACAGAATTTGTAACATAATGAAAAAACTACAAGCTGATTTTTTTTAAATATTTTGAAACTGACAAACGATTGTATGATTGTAATAGACTTCAAGCATCTATCGACTTCATGAGTATTCCATTTTAAATATATTAGACATTCTTATTGACATGTCAGCAGAGGTGTAGGCCAGTCAATCAATTGTGTTGTAGTGAGTGTTTGCATTTGTTGGACTATTTTCTTTTAACTTGGATGTGTTGCCAAATATATAAAATTAACTCTTTTTTTTATTTAGGAGTTCGTTTGGGTGGAACCCCCAGTATCATTGATGCTGTACCGATTACTTCATCACATCTTGAAGCGAGAGGGCAAAGATTGATTGATACCTCCCGAAATTTGGATACTACCGGATCGAACAATAAAAGCTAATGTCAATGTAATTCACCCATTGTCTGGTTTATCAAAGGATCATCCAGCTGGCAACATCCATGTCAGTTCTAACACCTTCACACTTCAAACTTTGCAAGTTCGACATAGATTGTTACAGCTCCCCTCACAAATCTTACATATTTCACTATTTATTTATTAACCTAAAACTAGAAGTACTTACCTTAAACTAAAAAATGAACATTTCATTATTGAAAATGTTTCCCAATTTGATTTGGGATTCAAGGTACATTGCAATTATTAACTTTTCTTGCAATATGTACTTTTAAACCACTTTTAGTTTGTCTATTTTTTCTAGTTACTAAATATTGATATTATTGTATCTGTTTATTGTTTGTTTTTGCTAGTCCTATAGTTTTAAACATTATGTTTTGGAAACATTGAATTGTTCTATTCAGAAGACCTGAATATTGAATTGAATAGTTTCGGCATTAAGAATGTGTAAATTCAGTTTTAACTTATAAAGCTATGGAAGTAAAACCACTAATTTACGCTAAATAAACAATGAATGTTTTTATTATCCACCATTGCTTACATATGTTTCAACATACATTGTCATCATCTGAGCAAAGTTATAAACTAAAGTTAAATTGACAGAGAACGGCTTTATACTATAATGACTATACTTATTAAGTGGAGGGGAATACCATTAGTACCAGAACATTTGAAGAAATACTAGGGAAATGATTAATAATTGGTGAATGATAAATGTCCAATTGATCATCTAAAACTACATATTTTTGTCAGACAAAGACAAAAATAGTTATTTACGGGTGAAGTTGTACATTTTTTGTGTAATTAGTAATCCATATTGTGATTTCAAAGTAAGATTATTTATGGAAACAAACATTTAAAATACCTGATTATTAAAGTCTTTATATCAATGCATGATTTCCAAAACTACTTTCGATAATCTCAATAACACTGTTTTAGTAGGATGAAAATAATATTTCTACAAACATTCAAGTATAATCCATAAAAGCCATAAAAGTTGGAAGACTATCCTCCATGATGATCTTTGATCATCTGGACGTGTATTTCACTTTCTGTTGCACATTAATGCATATTAATGATATTGATATGGGTGAATTTGATTCAACATACATAATAAATAAAAACAAACAACTTACAGTATTGAATTTGCTTGTCAGTTGAACAAAACAGAGTGCAAGTTGAGAAAATGTTTTGAAGAAAATTAATTTGCATATATTTTAGGTCCAGACGATATAAAAAAAATAAAGCAGCTCCGAAACAGGTACGAAAAATTAAACTAAAACTAAAAGAGTAAGCATACAGCTTTAAATCAATGTATTTGCAAGTTTAATTATATTTAATTCGTGGTTGTCGGTACTAAAATTGCTGTTGTTATTTGAGGTTATTGTACAAACACATCAAAATAATAAATATTACTCCATTGCTTTGAACACTATAGTTCGTTTATGTTCCACTAAATTATTCACATTCTCAGTAAGAATATCGAATAGTCTTTGCCCACATTTCATGTGCTTCTTTTCCTAGAGCCTCGTTTCACATAGCCACTATTTTTCCACCAAACTAAAATCTGTTCCAACATGATTCCTATAGTAGTTTTCAGTTACAACCAAGATGAGTTCAATGGGGTTACAAATGTAATGATACCTTAGGGGTAGAAGAAGCACTTTGTTGGCCATATTTTTCAGCTAACGTATCAGCCAAATAATGTAGTGGTTGTGGCTTATTCAATTTTATGAACATTGTTTTAAGGTGTTATCATAATGACGGTATATTATTCCTACACAACCATTCTTGTAAATCACATTTCTTGAGGTGCAGTTTATTCATTTCCACAACGATGGCTGGAGGTGGAGGGTTCTTACAATTCAATCCAATTTAGGAAGTTGTTTTGATTAATTTCCCCCATGATAGACATTCTTTGAAGAAAATATTAGTTCTGCACTAGGAATAAAATCTGCTGTATAACCAGCGTATACATTGTGCCCCCAACTTTTATTGTTTTCAGTTCTAGTACTAGAATTTTGTCAGGATTGTCAGGAATGACTGACAATACCATCTTCGAAGATCCATGTCCATGTTTCGTCGAGATGAACAAATAGTCATACATAGCCCTGTACTTAGTACTTTCGCCTTCATTAATCAGTTTTAAATACCGATTAAAAAAAGTGTACACCTTTCGCAGTTTACACAGCACACGACGTAAATGTACATAGAACTGCAGTTCTGAGAAGAATAATTTATTGATCCTGTACTTTGAAGTTTAACTTTATCAAAATTCAGATTCACAACGAATTATGAACTGTCATATTTTCTCTGTCTATATTCAAGTATAAACTATTCAAAGAAATTACTATATACCGGCTCTGACCATATTGGTGCTGGGCATAAATTCCGCCCACTGTCGTAATCCCGCCTAATGGTACTTGGTACTTGGTGTATTGAACTATTGAATGCTAATAGAACCATAGACCTATTATCCTAAGGTAATAATAGGTCTATGAATAGAACGTTCTATCCAACTCAATGGTACAAAGCGATTCATCTTTTACATGGCATAGAATAGTCAATAACGCACGCCACAAATGAGTGCTTCTGAAACAGATCCACAGATACCTCAATAATCAACATTCAAATTCGTACATAAAAATTCAATATTATTTCGCCAAATACTAGGATCTTAGTGAACTAAAGAGATTTTCTCATGATCGATCTGGTGTTGTTTAGTTAGTGACAGAAATACTATATGATAGTTGAATAAGAATTCAATAATAATAACGAAATGCCAATATTGAGCGAGCGATTCATTCTCTTAATCACAATTCATTATAACAAGTTCCAAATCTTGTTTATAATACTTTTGGCAACCTATGTCTCAGTTGACAGTGGATTATTACATTAATAGTTTCATAGTTGGTTAAGGCTGATTAGAATTATTCATATCAAAGTCACTTACCATTTTAATTTGTCATTTGCTCCGGCTGAAAACGTCGAAGATTTCAATACTTCACCCATTTCTTCTCGGCAGAAACTAAAATTATTTATGGTCCACATATAACTAAACTTCACTACTTTCACCTGAGAAGAAGAGAAAAATATCATAATTGCGAAGATTACAATTTCACTCTACAAACACTATAATTCGTACTGTGACGATTTCTATATTTCTCATCGCTTCTACAAGAATTTGTACAGGTAGTATATAAGAAAGAAAAAAGAGTAGTCATATTTTTGTATCGCGAGAAATTATTTAAAATATCATGAAAGAATGAAAAAATAGACGCGCGTCACTAAACGATGCATTTTTCAAACTTCTGGCTATTGTTTTGAAGTTGATAAAACACAAGCGCACCGCGCTAGTCAAATCAAGCATCATAGTGGTGGACAAATCAAATCTCATAAAAATTACCAAGAAGTCTGAATTCAGACTTCTTGAAAATTACCTTACAGTTCTGAACTTTGCCACAATTTTATTAGATCTTTCTAATTTATGTTGGAATGCGATATGATATCATCTGTAGACCACGTTGTTATTGCTTTATCTGACTATTAATAATAATAATTTTAGACTTTTCAATAGGCTAACTTGAATGATCTGACTTTCGTTTTTGGAATCGCGTTCAAATATCATTAAATTATAAGAATCCTACAAGTTTTTAGAGGATAATTGAATTGCTGTTAAGTATTTGAATTTGTAGTATTTGCCTATATAATTCAGCTAATTTCATATTATATAGTGTAGGACTTTTATTGTGGTTTTTGATTCCACTAAATTGTTTAAATTAACTATCCGACCTTGAGATATTTTCCGAACAGTTAGCAATCTTGTCAAGAATGTAAATTCAAGGAACATATTGTGATCTGCAGATTTATAAATTTTGTGCAGTCTATACAAAAATTTAAGCACTGAGCACCAATGCAAATATAATAATCAGAAGGTCTCTACTCCCAACTCTTAATCAATCAGATGAAAGAGAAGGACGAATCTGTTTACTGTTTTTTATATAAAATACGTTTTCCTATCGTTAAAATAATTTTCTGTGTACAGTCAGAAGCATATAATATTTAATTATTATATTGATCATTAAACAATATGAACTCTCCAATAACATATAACTTTCAATAGTTTCAAACATCTGTACTTAATACATAATTAGTTATTCACGTACACTCACAGCTATAAACTCTTATAGTGATTTTCATGCCCATTGATATTGTTTTTTGTTTCCGATAGTGAAATGGGAATCAGTGGAAGAATCCGTACAACTTATTTTCAATGAATCGATAGTGGATTATGATAATTAATCATATTGATATAATAAACACTTTTTTTATCACTCATATTAATTTATAGAAACACTAACGTGAGTATAGTTTCGACAACTAGCGTATCATCTTCAAAACGGTACTAATGTATGTAATGAATAAACATAAATGATCTTAAGACATTTATAGTCAAAATAAGGTACAAGTAACAAGTGAGGTTTCGGTTTTCTATATTACCACTTGATCTACCAATGTAAAAGTTATCACCCTCTGAACAGCTTAATTTGGGCACTTCTGGTTTATTAAACTTATTCGTTTCATCTTTAGCATTGAACAAAATATAAGACAATTTATTTAAGATTATGTTTCGATAAAATGGCTGCGATATTTTCACTCATAACACCAAAATATGTTAGGGAAACGTATTTTGATGAGGAATCAGTAGTTTTTTGTAAAAGGATAAATACTTTAAGTAAGTTAATTTTTGTTTCTTTCTATTAATCAATTTGGTTATAATTTGAGGTTGAAATTCTTTGTCTATGGCTATAACCTTGATTATATTCAATTCTCCATTTAAGTTTTCAGGGCAGAAAGGAAGTGAAAAGTGTGAATTTGACAACAAAAATTCAGAGAAATAAAAACCAAGATAGAACAAGCTTTTGATTTTGATTTTTAGTCTAAATTATTGTCAATTTAATAACGAATTTTTCACAAACAACAGATTATCCGATCCCCATTAAGTCCTCTTTTAGCAGATATTTTTATGACTTAATAATTTTACTGTTTAATTTTAACAAATTTGCACTTAAATGTAGCCGAAATTCTAAAATTAATATTGATTTTTTGGATTAGAATAATCCTATAATTCAGAACTTCTTAAAAATTGCTTCATATTAATAAACCATTTGATTATTCTATACAAACGAATTTTCCAAGTTTTTCAACAACTCAATGCATTTACATGTCTTTGATAATGGCTGCATCGCAGTTGAAAAGTGCTATAGATAAGTTACAATTTAAGTGGAAAAACGATGTTAGTGTAAACTAAATTATATTAATAAATGTAGCTGAAAATTAACTGTAACATGTATTTCATGTTTGATTCGGTAATTATTTTTAAACATATGTGACGTTTGGATTTTGCAAATAAATTCAAGGTATGCGCAGATGGTTCGGATTAATGATACCTACGGTTTTAAAGTAAATATTATGAGTTCAAGAAAAAGAAGAGGGGAAATTAGTACTATCTCTTATCTATATGTTGACTACATTTTCTGACGTCGGCGATCAAAGTTTAACGCGATATTTTCCATACAACTATTTACAGACTTTTTGGGGCTATCGACACGTATAAGAATTAGACGTTTCCGTCTAAAACAATTTTATATTTTCAACCGGACGTTGCAAATTAATCAATATGTATGTTGAGAATATGTTCAACTACATTAGAATTTCAAAAGTAGTAATATTAATTATTCTACAATTTTATAGAAATTTAATACAGAGTATGATCATGGTAAAAGTGGTTAATTTTTTAAAAAGAAATTTATTCTAGTAATATATATTTGCTTTGACTACATTCTAACTGTTTTAAAGAAATATTAATGCACGTTCCTTTAGGCACGTGATATGGAATTTTGTTGCCTAATGCGGTAAGATATTGACACACAACATGTGCCGCATTTTGAGCAAAATTATTTATTGACAGCGTGTTCGTAAGTAAACATGCAATTTCTATATATCTCAAATTATGAAGTTTATAACGGTATTCAAAAATACAGATCTGAATTTTTAATAAAATGAATTTTTAATAAAAATTCTTAGACGGTAAGATTAGATATAGTCTTTTTCAAATAAATATGGTTAATAGTAATCAGCTTTCACAGACTGTATAGATAATCACAGCTCAAGAAGGTGATTCATAAATGAGAGCAAATAAGGTATGACACGGGGTTTCAATTGGTACACACTACAGATTTGGGTGCATAAGTCAATTTGCACAACCTAATTGAGGATCTAAACCTACCTTCGTTAAACAAGCACATTCTACAATGCAAATCCACTATTGCGTACCGAGAATTTGCGCAGATCCAACTTTCCAACAAACTGAAACTGAGAGTAAAATCCTCGATATTTTTTGATATTTTTGTTATACTTGTAGTATGTAGATTATACTTAGTGGTATTTTTGTATTTACACCTGAAAAACCAGAAGGGAATATTCGTGTGTATTATGCATCAGTGTTATAAACAACACAGCAAATCTGTTAAATAATATCCGAATGGAAATTCATATTTGTTTAGGTTAACAGGTTAATCAATTCCCAATAATTAACAACTTCCAAATGAACACTTATACGGAAGTGCAGATGATTAAAATTGACTTCCTCGACTCTGGATTATTACTCTAATATTAAAGTTTGCAGAATCAAAATGTAACGTTCATGATGCCGAAAAAAGTAGAGCGTCACCAATTCTCTTAGATACGAATACGGGTAAATGGAGAAGATTTGATATTAATTGGATGAAACATTAACTACTTATCAGAATCGAAAATTATTCACCTATTTCTATGTACAAGAGGGTATTGCCACTGTCCAATACAAGATATTTTAGTTTCAATTTGTTTGGCACGTCACTGAACTTTCAGACTTTTATTTGCTTCTCTGATCGAATATCTATTTTTATGTCTCTTGGTTTTTGGTCGTATGAAAGGACACAACTCCAAAATTACAAGAGATCCTCTTAATAAAACCACCTAAGTAACCAAATTTAATTTTCATTTGTTCATTGAAATAACAATTCAAAAGAAGCTACGAACTATACATTTTGTTCAATACAATGACGTGACCGTCTTATGAAAGTTTACTGCATCTCGAATCCTTTGGTGTTCTTGCCGTCTATTACTGGCGTTGCGAAAACTTTCGTCCTCTATATACCCCTAACAAAGAAATCCAACGAAATTATGACAGGAGAGCGAGGTGGCCATTCTGTCGGACAACCCCTCCCTATCCATTTTTCTGGATAGTTTTTATGTAGGTAGTCAGTCTCCAACTGGTCTATAAAAATGTGCTGAATAGCCATCCCGTTAAAAAAATATCACCCTGTATCTTTTTTGGGTAAAATTTGCAACTCTATTTTTTAATGTGTCAACCACGATTTTTAAAAAATCTATTGTTTTTTAATCCCCTGTAATTCTCCTACTTATAGAGATCGGAGCCTTGTTTACATAAACTTTTTGCTTAAAATGGTGAATTATATCACCTGCTTCTGTTTGGGTAAAACAAATGGCTAGTCTGCAAACTTTCACACTCGCACAAAATGAGCCTCATTATGTGCTTATTGCATAATATACTGTGTACCTCTTTAGAATTCTCCTTTTCATTAACCGTCATTTTCGATGAAAGCGAAGATATTACATCGGCATATTTTGAATGTAGCTTGTTGATATATTCATTAGAAACTATGGACGTACATTGGATACTTTATTGTGAAATCAAGTTTGTCTTTGAATTTTCTTACTATGTATACGTCAATGATTCAACTCATTGATGAAAAATGTAAGTTGTTCGACTTTCAACTAAAAATAATTTGAAAAACATGCTTAACGTTGAACTTGTATCGCAAAAGTAAAATTGAACAATTTTTTTGTAAATAATTTGATTTCTCAAAAAAAAAACAATTGAGCTTCTAAATTTTGATGAATTCATACGATTATCAATTATCACAAATGGCACTACTACTTTCGAAGGTAATGATGTTCTATAGATTAGAACGTCGCGTCGTTTGAAATTCTCAACTCGGTTAGAACTTTAGTTTCTCCGGAACATGTCAGAGTTGTTCTCAGGAAGTGCCAACAATAGCAATTTTTTTAAAATTATTCATCCTGGAGCGTAGTAGACAACTTCCTGGATTTTCTCAAGAATCTCAATCAACAAGAACAAATAATTGGGCATCCAACTTTCTAAATATTTATCTAATTCTAATTCTTATAAAAACATAACAATCTACATTTCCCTACCTAAAGAGGATTCAAATGATTATATGAAAGAATAACTACTTACTTTATACCACTTTTATTAATAATAACGTGAAGACGTAACTATAGTTTCAACGCCGAAGTGCCATTATGAAACAAATAGAAAATTATGAAGAAATCAATGAAATCAAGTATAAATAGAATAGAGTAAAAAGTAGGGTTGAGATGAAGGGATCAACGGAAATTCCAAAAACAGGTAGATCCTAGGAAAGTACAGTATTACATAGTAACAATTTGTGAATTAGTGTGATTATAATTTAATATTCTAAGAGTTATTTTAAGAGCGGTTTGAAAGACACATGAAAAGATCACTTTGATATAGGTCTAACTGATCATTGAGGATATTTTTATTGGAGTTTTTGACACCTTTATAAATCTCTATTGATTCTAATGTATTCAATTTAAAACCTCTGGTTTGGTTATGTAAAATGCATTTTACTCAATCAATAGATTCATAAAGGTGTCAAAAACTCTAATAAAAATTTCCCAATGATCAGTTAGACCTATATCAAAACGATTTTTTCATGTGTCTTTCAAACCGCTCTTAAAATAATTCTTAGAATATTAAATTATAATCACACTAATTCACAAATTGTTACTATGTTAACTATGTTACGTCTTTCAACCCCCTCTTAAAATAATTCTTAGAATATTAAATTATAATCACACTAATTCACAAATTGTTACTATGTTTACTATGAAATACTGTACTTTCCTAGGTTCTAGCTGTTTTTGGAATTTCCGTTGATCCCTTAATCTCAACCCTACTTTACTCTATTCTATTTATATTTGAACTGTTTCATTGCTTTCTTCATGATTTTCTATTTGTTTGATAATGGCACTTCCGTGTTAAGTGGTATAAAAACAAAGTAGTTATTCTTTCATATAATCAAAATGATAAATTATCATGAAGTAACGGCTTCCATCATCGATTTTTTAGGATTCAAATGGATTGAAATGTCAGATTGAAAATTTAACGGAAATCGAAAATTATTTTGTTCTTCGAGAAAGTTAACAAACTTCTTAATTTTTGTTATTCAAATGAACAAATTCGAATTCGGTTGTCGGATTTACATATTCATACTGTCAACCATTGGGGCAACTTTTTTAATCGGTATTATAGCGAATTCAAAGGGGGGTCTGGGGGCCTAACCGTACTTGATTTTACAGATTTTTAAAGCAAAGTTTTCCTTGGCACTATTCCAAATCTTAAATTATATTTCCTAGGATGTGTCAGCAGAGCAACTGCGATTTACAACTAATATGGTTTCATCAACTTGCTATGAATTAGAGGAAAATTGGATATTTCTTCTTATTCGAAACAAAACTAATGGAATCAAGCAAGATGTTCTGTATAGTTTAGGATGTATCGAAAAAACAGACTTTGTATCAATATCTTACTCTAAAAAATTATGTAAACAAAAATCGGGTAAGACCCTTTGAGGCCTGATTCATTTTTTTGTAAAAATAATCAAAATAATGCTTAAATAACTGTTTATTAATGATTTCTAAAGACAAAAAACATTTTGTGTGAATAAAGGAACATAACCAGACAATAAAAATATTTAGCAGGATATGAAGCGAAACAGGTTTTGTCGTTTTTTATGTACTTTGCCCACTGCATATTTCAATATGGTGCGGGTAACAGCTTTTCTAAATCTCGAATGCTGCAAACTCGCTTTTTCATACCTGACAACTGTCCGATTTTAGAAAATATAAAAGTGCCTAGTGGTTATCTCAGAGGACCACAACATCTACTATGTACTAAGAAAAGCAATGCAAATGCAAAACATTTATGCATATGCGTAGACAAGATATAAATAGTAAACCTACCAGTCATTCTTCTACCTAAAAATAACAAATTCACACATATTTCTAACAGTACCTCGTACTTAGTGACCAACCGCATTGAACAAATACACGTGATGGACGCTGGAGACTTATCACAGCCGAGCTGGTGAAATCACCTGACTTTCAGTACATTAGACAACCCATCAACTTTCCATTGGACATTCTCCAAGGCAATTGAAAGAAAATTCACTTTCAGCTCATTCCCTCGCCTAACCAAAGATAATGACATACTGTCTAGTAGTACACCATAAGAAATGCCAATCTTTTTGCTGAAATGTGTTCAGCAAATTCCATTTTTGATCAACTAGGGTCCTTCCCTCCTAATTGCCTTTTATCAGCCCACAATTAGGAGCATTTTGCTTGATGTCAATACCAAAAAGGCTATGTACCAGATGGAATTCCGCCAGTTGTTCTGAAGAAATGTTCCCCAGAATCAACAACAGTTTTCAGCAGGTTGTTTACCATTTTATACAAAGTTGGTGTTCCTTTTCAGCTGGAAGAGAACCGATTCCAAAAAAAAAGAAAGAAGACGCATTGCTCTACCTACTATCTGTGATTTCTAAAGTATTGGAGAAAGCAATCAACATCGAGCTCATCCAAAACTAGAGAGCTGAAAACATCCTGTCTGACTGGCAACATGGCTTTCGTCAGCATAAATCAACAGGAGACCTGCTTGTCTATTTAACTAACACATATAGGGCAGACATCTATTTAAAGATATGGAGAATCTCTAGCTTTAGCATTAAATATCTCCAAAGCATTTATTCGAGAAACTTTCCTCAACTTTGTCTTTTACTATCAAGTTTTCTCTCTGGTAGATACTTCCATGTGGTGGTTGACGGAGTAACCTCCGATAAATGGCTATTAACGGCGGTGTTCCACAGGGATTGACACGAACTTTATTTCTGATCTATACCAACGATCTATTGGAAGTGTTTGGCAGATGATACATTCTTATCGCCTTTTCATCTAGAGCCCCTATATCATCGAGTGAAGCCAGAGGAAGGAGACAAAGACAGGTCGACGCAAGTAATGAACAACGACTTTGAAATGGGGATCTGATAACCTAATAAAGTTTAATGCAACCAAAACTAAAGCTTGTATTTTCTCCAGGAAGGCGGATCCCACAATCCGTAATATGGTCATCTGGTAAAACTATTCCTATGAAGTCATCCACGTCCATGCTCGGTATTACCACCAACAGCACCCTCTCATGACTATCATGTGGGGTCCATTGCGAAATCAGCTTCACAAAAACTAAGTTTACTATTCCACGCCAAGAGATACTTTACATCCCAACAGCTCCTCATAATCTAAGAAGCACATATTCGACCTGTTCTGGAGTATTGTTCTCATTTTTCGGCTCCCAAACATACGTTGAAGCGTTTACATTCTATTCAGCAGAGACTCGTCTGTCCTGTCTGGTGATGTCACACTTACGAATTCATTGACCTCTCTAGAACATCGTAGAAAAGTGGTCGATCTTTCTATTTTCTATAGACATTTCCATGGTCGGTGATCATCAGAAATTTCGTCTATTATTAAACCTCGAGATTCCAGGTAGGCGGACTAGACGAGCTCAAGCTTGTCACCCCTTTATTGTCAAGCTCGAGACCGAAATTTCTACCAGCCTTCATTTTTCTATCAACGGCTAAGTTGTCGGACTCTTTGCCTAGTGAGGACTTTCCTTATGCCTATAAACTACAAACTTTCAAGAAAAATTCCAATGCGTATTTCCTCTTCCAACATTCCACCGCTGGCTCTTCGAACATTATAGGGTTCCCTCGAGTGTAGACAAAATAAAAACAAACAAAAATAAAATAAAAAATAAAACACACTAGAATACTGACATAACCAGTACGCAGTTTCAGCTAAGACTTTCGATGTGTGGTATTCCCAACTAACCACTGGTCCTCAAAGGGTTAAGCTGACGAGTTCTATTAAATGTCTCCGTTTCGAAGAGTAATTACACTCATAGCGTCCCCAAAATTGCAGCACTTTTGTACACAAAATAATAGAAACATCGATCAAACTCGCTAAAATTCCAAGATTTTACAGAACTCTAGTATTAACATTTTTAACAGAACAGACGGAAGTATTAACTGCTTTTCGCCGTTTTCGTTCGAGTCGTGAGCTATTTATCTGCTACTGCTCATTCATTGTACATTGTACCGTAGCCACAATTACATATGCATATATTCTTAAAAACGAATTCGGTTTCTAGATGGGCTCAGTGTTGAGGCATAATACTCGATGTGGCGAAAGTGAACTATTGAGCCGGATTTAATGACTTTGGCTAGTTGGTTGTAGATTCTTTGGGTGTGACTGTGAAAAGTATACTTACTTATCTTGCAATGTTCTGCAATATTTGAGTCTTGTTTAGGTACATTGAATAATAATACATATTTTTCAATTCGTGTGCACTGCCTCATCCTGCCTACCCGGAAAAGTCGCCGCCGCTGGCAACCACATGAATAAATGGAGAACGTGTAATTTTAGTTTTTGTAACAGATTTAAATTGATTTACAAACTAGGTTCTTCTCCTGCATCGATACTTTGGAGCCGAATTGATTCACACTCACTTTGTTTGTATGATAAAATGAAACGAAATCTATCCCTGATTTATTTTATATAATTCGACAAAAAGATATGACATTTTCCGTAATATTAATTTCGCATAGAAAATGAATAGTTCTGGATTTAAAGACATAGTTAGCATAACTTGGCTGTATTACAACATCCTGTTACACTTTTTAAAATGAATCATGTAGCAAAAGAAATAAAAGAAAATAATTCCTTTCAGTTATGCCTACAATACGATAAACATTATAATATTTTCCTGTAGCTGCCATTCTATTGTTTAATAAAACCAAGATAAGATTAACCGCATCCGTTTGTGCGTTAAAAATATATTTAACCCAGACGAAGGGGAGATATAAAAAGGAGTTGATCTGATCATGGATCTATAAATTGGAGATTAATTTGCTGCAATCTGAAATTTTAGGAGGTTGTAGATAATAGTAAAATATTCCTATCCCTCCAGTGACGTGCATTAATAGAAATAAATATATGGAAATTAACTCTACAGTATCGTAGAGTACATTTTTGTCATAAAATATACCCAATTCTTTTTTATCTTCAGTCTGTGCGTGCAAATCGCACCTTTATGTGTTTCAAGGTTAATTTTAGCCAATTCTATTTGATCTCAACCCCCAAAAAGACTTCAAGCTGTATTCAGGCCATATTTTGTTTGTCGTGTAAGACGTTTTTTCTTCGACCTAATCACTCCTTAAGGCGAGGTTAGGTCACTTTTGAACTGGAATATTTTATTTATTGAATTTTATTTATATTTATCTATGATTTGTTATAGACAAAATCTATTAGACTATTTGCAGGTTCGTACCAACACAATTGAAGTTTTGGCAAAATTTAAAACCCTTCTCTTGATATGCCAAAAAGTAGTAACCTTCATAATGTACTTTTCAATCTTGAATTTTCCGGTTTCTTTGTTGTGTTTGGCGTTGTAATTAAGAAGTAATTAAGTAGAGTCTATTTATCTTTTGAGATACCGGAAATTTGAAAAAATGATTCTTTACCTTCTTTGTATATCCGTATAATGTTTTCTGTTATGAACAATGAATACTTTTTATGACTACATGAGTAATTCAAAACATGTTCACATAATATCAGAAATATAAGGTGGTAACAATTAGAGACCATTCCACTAATTCGACATGACTCATTTTTGAACTCCATCACAAACCTAATCAGTGTCTCGCAGTTTCCTAATATTATTTTTGACGAAAATTGAATTGTTTAGGCTAAAACGTGTTTACATGAACACAGACAAAAACCTTGGTTCATTTTACCGACTATGATATCTGCAAAACCGTTGGAATATTAAATTTTTTTCGATTGCAATAACAATTCAGTTTTTTGTGTGAATGAGTTATAGAGTTAATTTGTACAAACTCTTTTGGAATAATTTTTGCCTGTCTACATAAATGAACGCGTAAGCTTCAACGAACACTCAAGTACCGGGATATCAAAAATTATCTTGGTCAAGGGTGGTTGTGGATTCTAAAACGTGTGTCTTACTTTACGTTTGAAATAATTATATCAGTCACACTGACATCAACAATAACCTACAAATTTCATACCTATTTATTTCAGTTGTAAAACAATAATGAACTACAAATTAAAAATTATCTTGGTCAAGGGTGGTTGTGGAATGTTAAACGTGTGTCTTACTTTAAATTTTTGAATATGTTTTGTTGTGTCAGAATCTGTTAAGTCATTGTGCTGAAATTTTCTAATCCAGTTTTGAATCATGCCTCTTACCACACAGCACAAAATTTTCATGATTGAAGCCTATTTTCGAACGGGTGCGCTAGTTAATGGAAATTGGCAATACAGTCAACGTTTGTGTTTGGACAATTTTCGAGAGCACTTCCCAAACGTGGCAATATTACCGGACAATTTTTATGCGTGCCTTACAAATTGTGTATAAGTGTTTCGCGAAACTGGTTGTGTGACTCATAAAAAAGGTGCTGGTAGACCAAGATTTCGTACAAAAGAAGTTGTCAATGACGTTCGTCAACGTATGGAAGAGGAGTCTGCAAAACCTTTGAACTTCAACAAAGAATAGTTCAGCAATGTGCAACCATAACGTCAGAAATGCTGCAAAACGGTTTTCACAGCATGAGGATGGGCGTCAACTTGTGCATCGAACAAAACGGAGGACATTTCCAACAATTACTGTAATTTAGTTTTTCTTGTTACTAAAACCGTTATTTCATAATTTGTAGTTCATTATTGTTTTACAACTGAAATAAATAGGTATGAAATTTGTAGGTTATTGATGATGTCAGTGTGACAGTGACATAATTATTTCAAACGTAAAGTAAGACACACGTTTTAGATTCCACAACCACCCTTGACCAAGAAAATTTTTGATATCCCGGTATATTGCGTATATAGTAAAATGGATGTGACCTACATCTCAAAGTTCTCTCGCAAGATATAAACTACAAATGTGTTGCCGCTTGGAGAATAGATAAATAGTCAGCGTGGCAAAGTTACCCTTCGCGAATCATTTGATTTGGTTACTGATTTGTATATAATTGTTTCACATTCTATAAGATACTGTTCGCATTTGTGTAAAGATAATGAAATAAAAATTATTTCATTATCTTTGCCCAACTAAATAATATTAAAATTAAGAAAGTTTTCAAGAAAATGTACAAAAACAAGTTTCCCGTTTCTGATGTGAATCGAACCCGAGTATGTTGAATGGGAGCCGAGTGACCTATCCCCTAGACCACTTCGCCGTTTGTTACAAACTGTTGAAGTAAGGTGTAAATTTAAGTTTACTTTACGATTTTGTTCAAATTTGGGTAAAAGCAGTTTTAAATTAACTCAAATTTGCAGTAAAAGTTTTGAATCGATTCAATGTATACTTTGAGAGTTAGGGTTTTTTGAATTTTCGACCCTTCAGAAAAGTTATAGGCCTGAGCATTTTTGGTTTACTTTTCACGCATAATTCATTTTCAGTATGATTACAGTTTAATTTTGGGAAAACGGTTTTCTTTTCTCTTCGTTTTTTGCATTAAATGTACAGGGCGTTTTGAACGTTTAAGCCAGTCTTATTCCATTAACATTCTTTAAGAGTAGTCATTTTTGAAAAAAGAAATGTTATTTTGATACAACGAATTGCTTGAAAAAGATATACTTATTGCATGTCGCTAAATAATGAGTTGTTATTTTGAAACAACGATTTGCTTCAAAAAAGATATACATGATTCATTTTGCTAAAGAATGAAATGTTATTTTGAAACAACGATTTGCTTGAAAAAAGTTATACTTGACGCTTGTCGCGAAAGTTCATTATTTTTGAAAAAACCTGGCTCTAAAGGATTTGTTAGAAATAGTACATGCACATTGTTTGATAAATTATCATTTTACTGAAGTGAGTTGATTTAAATCATCTTACTTTCGTACAAGAAAGGTATTCCTGACTATTGTCCATTATTTACAGAAGATCCTTTATATATTGTAACCATTTACTGATTCGACGATATCGATTCCAAATTCGGTATACAGTTTAGTTTAATGTAAAGGAATGACCCATTTGTTTTGGGTACATATCGTTTAATCAACCGATTGCTACATAAAAAAATTGTCAAAATTAACAATTATCCAGTATAACTTCAAAAGGCATCTGTTTTAAATTAATTGACAGTGTTTCTCATCCTCACTTACAGATATTCAAGTGTAAAGACTGTATTATTGTCATTGCCATGTATCTGTACTAGTAATAAAATTTTAATTGAAATACGAACTCTTTTTTCCTGTCCTGACGTGACAAATTTTGTTATAACGAAACTAGATATCCCGTCCGAATGAATGCATGTGTAATATATGGAGACAATCACAAGAATTTCTGACATCATGCATCACTACAGACCCTGCCTTCGGCAAGGTGATGATTCGCTTAATTTTTTGCATCTCGAATTAAATGGCGCTGCGGTTTATAAGTTCAGCCGGCGGCCATAGAAATCGTCCATAATATTCCAGTTTTAAAAATTTAAAAGAGAAAATGTTTCTTACCTGCGTGTAACACCAGTTCTCTGCTACCGGAGTATTAACCTCCTGGGGTGGTGGACTGGGAACGCGGCTCACAGCCATGGTACTCGTGGGATGCAGGTTGGAGCTCACTCGAGCCGTTTGGCCGGCCGAGCAATCACTCACCACCGGCAACCTGCAATTGATTAGTTCTATCAGCATGTTTTCTAGATCTTAGTTTTTCACACAGTTAAGACGGAATTAAATGACACTATCACAATACTGTCATATTGACGTATTAAATCGAGTGCTTAGTGACTATTCGAAAATCAAATAACAATACTATATTAATTTTAATGGTATATGGAAAAAGATGGGTAAAATGATACGATACAAGGTCTTCAATCAATTCAGATTTATTCCATGAAATGTAAGCTTAGGCAATGACATCGAAGATTGAAATATTTCAGAGCAACTTGTATGCTAATAAGAATCTTTTCATAAATAAAACGAGGGATGAGCATCAAAGATTAATAATTACAAGTAGTCACCAATGGAAGCTGCGAATTGCCATATTGAAAAGATATTCGCTCGACTTTTCACACGGTTTACAAAATTATACAGTTAGTTGGAAACGCCACTGGTCGGATCGGAAATACCAAATCGGTCATAAAGAGCATCCGTGGCAATGCCTACAATTTTGACCGTGACTTGTTGCCCTCTTTACTTCCCTCAGTATAAGTAGTGTATGGGAAGTATTGTGATAGGATTTTGGAGGAAATATCTGTTCCGAGTCCTTCTGATCCGATCTAGAATATTTTTACTTCCTTCACTATACTTAGAATATAGTGTAAGGGAAGTATTGTAATCGGTGCAATTTTTTTTGTCACACATTTTAAAGTATATATTCGTTTTGAGCATTTATAAATCGATCTAGATTATTTTTTACACGTTGACAGTGTACGCGTGCGTGTGTGTTTGTGCATTACCCACTGTTCAGACGATTGCGCTGTTCCTATTGGTCGTATGGATTTGTACTTTTCGAGTGGTATTTTTGACATCCATCTTCAGTTTTTCAAATGTATTTATAGTATTTTATTTAACTATAATGACAACTGTGTTTTTCTGGTTATAAATATGTATCAGACGTATATATTTAACCTGTACAAGTGTACGAAATTCTCATTTTAAGATTCAAGTGGCGTCATCGAGTGTAGTCAGTTTACTCTGTGGCAAATTTGAATACAATTTCAATGTAAAGCCCCCTATATGTTTCATCTTGTCCAAAAGTAAGCCCCTTCACCGATCCGGAAAGAAAATTTCTAGGATTTTGCGGAACATAGACCACCATCCTCCACCATGAAGACTTATTCCCATAACCACAATTAGTAATAGTAGCAAATAAATCACATAACCCACATTAAAGCAAAATTTTGCTTGTCATCCTTTCATATTTTTCTGTTCAAATAGCAGAAAGGCACAAATTTGAGCTTAATCAAAGTCGCATTTGTTTTTTTCGGACGAGCTCCGTATGGTCCAGCTACTGAATCGTTAATACAAGATCGAGTCAGGAATTTGTTGTAAATTTTGCATTCTATAGGTCTTGCATCCGTGCTTGCGACTCAAGGTCAAGTTGTGGAATTATTAAAATAGTCTCATTTGTTAGTGAGGCTTTCATTTCTCTATTACGCAAATATCAATTTCTGGATAGGTATTAGGGGGTACAAATAGTTGAACATTCTCCACATGCTTCAACAATCCTCTAAATTTTAAACCATGAAGATACATTTAGCATTATGATTTATTCCCTGCATATGTTAATTACAAGTTTGTTTATATTCGTGAAGATGAATTTGAGAAAATATGAAACCAGAACTCAAAATATGATGATCTATGTTTATCAGCAGGAAAATACTAGGCAGTCGAATAGACATCACTTTCGCTTCCTTTGTTAAAGAGAATTATAAACTACCATTCAAGGTGCACTGTATTAAGTAATAATAGGAAGGAAATTCAATAAAAAACCGGAGTAACTTTCAACTGACCTAAACTCGAACATATTCATATTGTTAATGGTTTCTAGTTGCGTTTCAGAAAAATATGACGTTCCCTATCCAAGGTGAGCAAATTGCATCGATACTTTGTAAACATTGAGTAATTTTTGCTTGTAATAAAAATGGATGCATACGTAGGTTAAGTAGTTCTCCAGATTCTAGAAGGTCATTCTAATGCTTCTATTGAATAATAGAATCGCTTGAATAATGATTTATTGTTTTATTTGAACGTCAGACTTGATTCCGAGTTGGTTAGAGGTGAACATTTTAGACATTTAAGTCATCATTATTTTGGGATATTTGTTAGCTAACTAAAATAGAATATAAAAAGGATAATGTGCAGCCTTCATCAATTTTACAAGAAGTTCTACAACTCAACCCGACGTTTTGTTAATATTTCTACCTGGGTAGGAAACTAAATAACTTTTATTTTTACTGGCGATAGGATAGGTATTTGACCTGAGGATGAATTTGCGGTACAAGGTTAAAAACCGGAGCCAATGTTCATCATGGGCAGTACCATAACGCTAATCCAAACAGTTAAGACTATAGAGGATGTTTTATTGAAGGTCAGACTTAGTACATCGCCCCAGCAGCCGGAGAAGTCGGGTCATCGCCCGGTTTATACAGTTTGCAAAAGGACGATAACACCAGAATAAGACGCTCTGCTAGTCAGTTATCCGCTTGAAAAACATATACATATTTGCATCGAGAAATAAAAATGAAATAGAAAATTACTTCACAACTGTTAAGGGAAGTGGATAGTTAGTTTTGCTTTGCTTCATTGAATGTTATATTTATTTGTATTGTTAGTTCATTCAAAAATTGTCCAAATGTTTACAATTTCATAGTCAGTCATAAATTGTACTGAATTAATGTGAGGTACAACACAAAACTTGTGACATATTAGAACATTGCCAAGTCCATCATTAATGTTACTAAAACATCAAACAAGTTTAAACTACCCCAAGATCATAAATTATGTGGATACGAAAAATATTTTACAGATGATTTGTTATGTGTACATATTATCCACAAAAATATCCAGCGAATCCCCCTTAACGACAAGTGTTTTTAAACTGCTAAAACCTCGGTTAAAACGCCTAGAACCGAAAGTGACAAGTAGATAAAGCATAGCCTACTCTATACGAACCATAATATCCACGCCGCTTTCCGTCATGACTTCACACAGTTAGTGATACGTTGAATAATTATTTCTTATACAATAAAAGTAAATTTTCGACAGCTGCGAACGATGAAGCCGAGCATTCTATATGACACAAAATAGTTGTATCAAATAAAACTGTAAAATTTTTGAAATTGGTAGAACGAACAAGAACTGTAACAGCAATTACATAATTACATATTATGGTTGCAATCTCCTTAGTAAAAGTAGTAACAGTTCACTTACTGATACTAAGTTCCAGGTGATTAGAGGAACATACTAATCATCGAGAACATCTAAATCACGCTACAGCGAGGAATAACAATAGTTGTCGAGAAGGCAACTGGTGAAACCAATGCTGTTTGGTTAATGTTAGAAATATGCATGTTTTTGAAAATGAACCGTTTTAAAATACCAATGTTCAGAATATGCAATTAAGTTGCAATGATGCAACATTAATAATAATAAAAATGATTAATAATAATTTACCAAAGAAATGCGTAGGTTACATATAGGATTTTTCGTTAGAACAAAATACAAAAAATAAAACATACATACTATAAATGTATGTATATAACGGTTAAATTTACCACTAAGACTAAGTTGGCTTTTGGGTAAGGGATCTAGCAAATCTGTATTGCATTAAGTAATATTCAACATATAATAAATACGTTGGTTGCTTGTTTGAGTTTTGGTAATTAGTTCAATCATTAAGAATAATAATAGTTTTGTTTATCAATGACGCTATGTATTTCTAGAAGGGCGGTAGTTTTTATCCACTGTTTCATTTTGTTTTTGAACAATTTTAAGAGTTGACTGATTTTAATTCAGGTGTATGTAAGTTATAAAGAAATAAGTTAGGAAGAAATAGTTCCTTTCTGTTAATGTTTTGTCTGCTTTGGGTACCCTAGTATTCGATTTTTTGTTTCATGTTTTATAGTTGTGAGCTAGTGGTATAAATTATTTCTTAAACATGTGTTGTCTCCCTAATAACGAATAGCAGTATAGTTGACGATTGTCTAGGTAGGTGAGTTTCTGAATATAACTTTTCCGTTGGATATCTATTAGGCTTATTGAATATTATTTTCAAACACCATTTTTATCTTTTCTAGAGGCTTATGTAATTATTTATCACCCCACCTTAGGCAACTATCCCATAAGTTAGGTGCGATTTAATTAGAGCATCATAAAGAGACAAGTAGTTGGGGAATATTCAGCATCTGCTTGAAATGTTTAAGTTTCGAAAGGAGGAATCTAATTTTACGAATTATGTTCGCAATGTGTACCTTCCATTTTAAATGAGAATCACAATTCTGATATATTTAATGGTATGTGCACTTTCAATTCTGATTTTTGAACAGCCACAGGTATCTGGTATAGCTAAGCGTTTAAAATCGAGTAAGTTGATGCTCTGTCATTTGAAGGGAACGTAGTGTGTTTTAGAGAAGTTTACTTTAAGTAATTTGAAAAAATTAATAACTTTTACAACCTCTTTTTCTACTTTACTTTTCAAGTTCTTCCAATCGTCTACAGTGAATAATAAATATCATGGCAGCATCATCTGCAAAAATCAAATATCACCCTCCACATCCAGATGACACGGGTCATTTATATAGATGCTAAATATAATAGGGCCTAGAACTGTGCCTTGTGGTACTCCATATTCAATAGTTGTAACAACACTGATCTGACATAAGTTTGTAGATAAAACCGCGGAGGCCTAATCTCTCGAGTTTCATGAAGTACGGCTGACAGTGTCAAATACCTTGGCTAGATCTAGAAATATAATCAGGGTAGGCTTTTCCTTGATTTATCGATATTGTCAGTTAAGACAGAATCTGGTATTTTGCGTTGATTTTACATCTTAGAAACCGAATGATTCTGTGAAAAGATATTATTTTTATTCAAAAATCTAATAATTCTGTCTTTCAAATATTTAGCAATGTTAGTAGTAGATAGATCTGTAATTAGTCATGTGAGATTCTTTTTTGAATATCGGGTTAATTTCGGATTGTTTGAATATAGTGGGACATATTTCAGTTTCAAAGGATCTATTTATAATATGAGCTAAAGAATTTGCAATATTTTTTGTCATTTTCTTCATAAGCGATCAGACCCACGAGCCTTCGAGTTTTTCAGCCGTCCGTTCTAATTTCCAACTTCAGTTGAATTGGTTCCTATTAGAAATATTGATTGATACGTGCATTTCTGATTTATTTTGGGAGTTTTAGTGTTACATTTTCTATTTTATTTGTTCCCTACGTTAGTGAAAAAGTCAATGAATTGTTTTGAGATTACTCCGTAATACTCTTGTCTCAGAGTATAGAAGAAAGAAACATAAGGAAGTTAACGAGGTATCGAATCTGCTTTTGTGGATCCGGAACATTCTAGTACTGCATGAATTGAAGAAATAATAGTAAATATGATATATTATGTACTATTATTGTTGATATTCACAGTTAGGAAGAAGATTTAATTCAGAAGTGGTACAAATGAACATGTTCAAAGGAGTAACCAGTAGTTAGAACTCACCTATAATCCAAAACAATATATTTCACAAAAGATCTTGATGTAGTCACAAGACATGAAATTAGTAACCGTAGGCTTAAAAGCTGACTCAGAGTAGAAGCAATTCATAATTACATTCAATTCTTTTCATCTAAATACCGGATGCAACTGAACGCAACGCAATTGAACAAAAACTGCATGTGTAAGTATTACCGATAACCGTTCCGCGTGTGAGCCAGGATTTCATTCCCTGAAAAACAAAATATTGGTAACTTGCGCACCGGGGTCAATTTATTCCTTTTGAAGCTTTTTTGTCTGAAACGGCAATAGAATGAGGCATTAACGAATATGATTCAATCCCCTTTAGAAATTTCAAAAACTATTTACTGGAGGCTGGTCCACTATTAATGAAAAACTACAGAAAATTATGTAGGAATTAAGTGACATTGAGCGATGAAAAGTGGCACATTCCTATTCGTGGTTAGAGGGACAAACAATCTACGATGAAGAGCGCTGTCCTGTGCGGAAAAAATTACAAGTAGGACATCTTTTTCTATACACCCTTTGGAACTCACGCTCACAGTTCTTCATGGGCTAAGTTAGAAATTGAGAATTTATTTTTCAACAGAGAACGTTATTGAGCGAAAGTTGATCGAGATCGGTTAAAGCTTATAGTTTTGAAAACGAGTCAGGATGGGGCAGAATTTGACGAAATCATCACAAGATATTCAATTTTGAACGTCAGATGACTGTGAAGAGTACAATTAGTATTAAGTGAAATAATCTGTGAAAACAATCCAGTTCAACCCTACTATGCTACAGTTATTTGTAAATAAATCAACACTTATGGTATTACTGTAGACGAATAGACTTGCTGATAAAGAAGCACACAAACATAACGTCTCCAAAGATTACCTGCTGGCGATATAAAACAGCCGAGGATGAACAAAACATTTAATTTTACCTGAGTTTATCTATTTCACTGAACTATTCAAAGCTCGAATCTACCTGGCACACCTAAAAAAGCGTCCTCTAATGCTTGGCCGTTGAATATTTGATAATAAAAGAATGGAAACATTAAATGCAAAAGTGAGAAACGCACGTTTTAGTGCAAAGAAAACATACAGTAAGATAGTTTAATAAGATCTAACCACCTAACAGAAGCTCGGAATTTTTCCTGAAAGTGCTGCAAATCGCATTGAATTTGTCGATCGGTATAAAGCATATGTAATGTTCATCTTTTGATTCCTCATTATTGGTATTGATTATTATACTAGATGAGTTATAAAATTTATGAATTTTGTCCTTAGTTAAGGAATTGACTAAATCAATGGGATAACCATTCTTTATTAAAGTTTCTTTTGTTTTTTTTTTAAGTTATAGTTCTTAGTTCAGGAGAACTTAGTTGATTAGCTCTATCTATCAGATTTATAATGACATTCTTTTCATATTTTTTAGGTATATTAGAATTGAAATTGGTATATCTTCCTGACCAAGTAGGTTTGATGTACCATTTAGTTATCACTTGGTTTTCGAAATAATGTTAAATCTAAAAAAATTATTTCATTATTTTCAGTTTCAATTTGTGAATTGTAACTTATGGTGGAAGGAATTGAAAGGACTCAAAAATTCATCACATTTATCTATTGCGATGGCAGCAATACAATTATCGTTTGAAGAAGGCTACATTATAATTTAGTCGAGGTATTACTTTTTCTACAAGGAATTCCATTACTATCTGGGCTATGATAGTTGATATTGGAGAGTCCATTTCACAACCATCTAATTGTTTATAACAATCATCTTTATATTGTAAAAAATTAGCTGTGAATGTATATTCTATAGTTTTATTTCATCCCATTTATTTCGAACTATTTGTGTAGCTAATTTTAGAGGGATATTTTTATATAAAGGTATGACATCTAATGATACTAAGATATAGTTTTGTGGCATCGTAATTTTGGCAATGAATTCTTTGAAAACCCAAGAATCTTTGATGTAAGTCATTTTTGTAAGCTGTTTTTTTATATGTTTAGATAAGTAGTTAGTCATTTCATAAAAGGAGATTGAATGCTGCATATCACAGGTCGCATTGGTATATTAGGTTTATGAATTTTGGGTAAACCATTATTTTTGGAGGATTAGCATTAATTGTCTATGAATATATTTTGAAACATATTTCTTTTCGAAACATCTTTTTACTAAGTTATTATTTTTAGTTTGGTAAATATTAGTTCAACATTTTATATTCATATTCATTTGTATTCATAATGACAGTTTTATTGCCTGTATCTGCTTTTAAGATAGTGGTTTATTTGTGGGTTAGATTTGATGAATTGTTTGGTTTCTTTGAAATTTTTGATTGATTTGTTATTCTTATTGTTAAATTTATTATTTTTAACTTTTTGTTTGAAATTAGTTATTGTGTTGATACATCAGTTTTATTTTTTACATCGGTTATGAACCTCTTGTGAAATATATAAAAAATTCAAAAAAATTCTTTTAAATTCTGCTTGGTTTTCGTTCAACTGACTACTGAATTTAATATATGTTGTGTTTTGTTTTTATTTGGTGCTACAAAGGTAAGTTCTTTATTTGAACAAAATTTACCCATATCAATATCATTAATACATGCAACAGAAAATGGAATAAAAGTCGGCATAAAGATAATTAATATGAAAGATAATATTCCAGCTTGTATGGCTCCCAAAATGGATTCTACTTGAATATTTGTTCAAATATTATATTCATCCTACTAAAATAGTGTTACTGAGATTATCGAAAGTAGATTTTGAAATCGTGGTATGAAAATTTTGATAATCGGTTATTTTGGACTTTTGTTTCCATAAATAATAATGGTTACATCACAATAGGGATTAATGCTTTTCACTTGAAGCTGAATGTTAATTTTCCAGATATTTACCTGATTCTTTCAGGTGTAGATTCAGTTAATAATCGATCAAGTAAACTTTCAAAAAGGATTTTGTAAGAGGGATGAGCCTTCTGGGAAATACGTCCTTCACACATTTGGTAAACACTAAAACAGTTTGTGAATTACATTTACAATTATTTTTATTATTTGATATAATAAGTAAATTTGTTTGTAAACAGTTTATCGAATCAAATCGTTGTTGTATTCAAAAACATTGAAAACCTGCTCAATCGGACAACAATGGCTGGACCTTGATTCATGACGTCATTTTTAGTTATCGTATAGGTCGACTATATCTCAACACAAAACCTCTTGATATTTCAGTCTGATGATACTGGTAACTCCTGGTAAATCAGTCTTTAATGATGGGGAACTCTTACAATAATTCTAAAGTTTATCAATTCTACGAAAGTATATTCAAATTCAAGATGAACAAAGTATAAGTAAGCAACAGAAGTACCTCGTTCTCGAGTAATGACGTCTTCAACTACCGAAACTTTACTGTGTAGTGGTTTTCTATAGTCGGGTCGAATTAGACGAAAAACGTATAAAAGCTGGGTTATTTGCAGGCAACTCCAATCGACTCCGGGTTTTTTGCAAAATTTTCCTGAACGAATTTACAACATTCCCGAAAAATAAGTAATATGTGCTTTTCCATTTTTCAATTGTTATAGAGGAATATAGAGGAAAATGGCCAATTTTCGTGGCCAAAAAATTAGGAAAATGGCTGGAAAACTGTACTCAGGGGTTTTCGAGGTAGTTGATCACTATTCCGAAGTCGGATTTTCCATTTTTAGATTTAGTTATTTGCTAAATTTCCGCGTTTTGTCTATCAACATTGGCCAATAAATTTAAAAATGGAAAATCCGTTTTTCAATTTTCTAGCCATTCTCCTCATTTTTTGGCCATAACAATTTTTCCTCTATAACAATTGAAAAATGGAAAGGCACATATTAGTTTTTTCGGGAATGTTGTGAATCCGTTCAGGAAAATTTTGCAAAAAACTCGGAGTCGATCGGAGTTGCCCGCAAATTTTTCCAGCTTTTTTGCTAATATGACTCGACTACTAATACCATTTATATATTTTACACATTCATGTGTTAAAATTTCAATTTTTCGTGTTTCGTTCGCTGTTGAAAATATGAAACGTAAATTATAATATAGCTTAATTTCGTAGAATTATTGAGCATGTAAAATAATAGAATAGTATTTTAGGTATGTGATTAGAAAAGTTCAATCTATTTTATGAACCTCAATTTGATAATTGGCTATGCTTCATAGACATTTTCTTATAATACTCTTTGACACACACCACCATCCAATGTTTTCTGCAGTTTTAATTGGATTTTAAAACACAAGTCGGCTTCAGAGTCATTTCATTAATTATAGTCATCTAGTCTTATTTCTATATTACATGCAAAACACTAATTAACATAACAAATTTTGATAAAGATAACTGCCGAAACGTCAAAAATAAGTCTTATTTTATTCATAGTCATAATATAGAACCAAAAATATCAAGAGAACATACATCTATACATAAAACATTTTTGAAATTCTTATAGATGCTACCTACAATTTTACTTTATCTTTTAGTAGTACATATTTCATAGCAACGGTAAGGGTTATTTTTTATTTTTACCATTAAAAATATGAGAGTAGTAAAACAAAATTAATGTTTACCCTTGCCTCCAGAAATGCTTAAATTTTAATTATGTAAAGTTATATATAAATTCTCGGGAAATAGGTCATACTAATACATATGTTTATTAATTAATAAGCATATGTGTTAGTGTGACCTATTTCCCGAGAATTTATATATAATTCATACCTGGGTCAAGAATCATAATCAATTAGGTAAATTTTGAACACATCGTAGAAGAGGTTTTATATTATGCAATGATGCAACTACCTTAACATAAAAGTTTTCACTGCAGTGGGGATATTACCTATGTTTTTAAGGATAATGAAAATGTATGACGACTTGAACGGATCCCATGGAGACTTTCGGTTTTCAATGCGATGTATACATTGGATTATCACGGTACAATTCCGGTGAAACTTCATACGTGCGCGCCCTTGAGAACGAAGATGGGAATTTAAAACAGAGTTACTTGAACGACGAACAACAAAGAGCAGTCGAGTTTCTTAATATTTTGAACAGTAATAATGCTATTTGACTTTCTCTCGAAAGTGTATGATTGTATAAAGCTAAGCGTGTAGCAGTAGATGGTTCCACAGAAAAGAGAAATCGATATAGAAGAGCGCGGGTGTTCGATAAGGAATAGAACGAACAAGGGAAAGCTTCAGATATGGTCCTTTCGCTCTCTCGTCGGGTGAAACTAGGAAACATTTCACTAAAGCAACGGCCGACATTATAATGTAACAACCGGTAATCAAAAAATAATTACACCACCGCGCGCGCCGCTCATAGCAATCCGTAGACAAAAGTTGAAAATTACGTGAGAATCGGCGATACAATTTCCTTTTACAGATAAGATTCCACAAAGTTTACCGCGACAATCAGAGCAAGAACGAGAATTTCCAGGCCGCACGAAAACGTATATCGCACGATATGTGACTGCAAGTCAGGGCTAGTTTATATACATAGCTTCAATCAATCATATCCTGTTTATTGCGATAATTCTGAAGAAACGGAAGCAACTCCAGATTAAATAATCTGATTCTAGCTGATATAGCATAAGTTTCTTGAATTATGGAATTCGGAGAAGTAAAGTTTAAATTGAATGCATCTTTTTTTCTAGCATATTTTAGATTTTAATTGACATTATAAATCTGTTGTAATCACAAAGTTTTATGTATATTGATTTAAATAGTTTGTAATGTGTCAATTATGCAACCGCAATCTGAGAAAGTTTCAGTTTGTATTTTTGGGATAGTCGTTATTTCAAACAATATCAAAAGTTCGGTGATATATTTACTATGATGTTTGAAGTTGAACTACGGAATCATTGAGGTTGGATCACATTGCAGCATAATGTACCTCCTTCAGTTTATAAGATGGGAATAGAATAAAATCTTTCCTCAAAAGAGGCGTATCAATATCTTGTTGAACGTCAATTTATAGGTTTGTTATCTTGTAATTTGTAAGATTTTACATGAATTCTTATTATCTTTAGTTCGATAGTATAGTAACGTTTGGAATATTAAGGATAAGTGAAGGTTTTTAGTAATGATAAAATACAGCTGCTTATTTATGATAAAAATGAAAGAGTCTGATCATTATAATAATTTCAATTTTGAAGTATAAACGATCGTCACTTGCATTACGCATCTTATGTTCCGTTTATCAGTAAACAATTACGAACACCTATAATTTTGCACTAAGAAGCATTCTGAATTATTACAGCTTATCTGTTAATTCTGATTTGATCAAATTTAATAATAATGTATGCCTCTTGCCATCTTACGTTCCGTTCATCAATAAACAATTATTAAAACTTATAATTCTGCACTGGAAAGCATTCTGAATTATTACAGTTAGTTAAAACCACATGGCATATCTGTTATTTCTGATTTGATATAATTTAATGATAATGTATGCTTCTAGCCATCTCATGTTCCGTTTATCAATAAACAATTATGAAAACCTATAATTTTGCACTATAAAGCATTCTGAATTAGTACAGTTAGTTAAGATAACATGGCTTATTTGTTATTTCTGACTTGATCAATTTTAATAATAATGTATGCCTCTTGCCATCTTACGTTTCGTTCATCAATAAACAATTATTAAAACTTATAATTTTGCACTAAAAAGCATTCTGAATTATTACAGTTAGTTAAAACAACATGGCCTATCTGTTATTTCTGATTTGATCAAATTTAATAATAATGTATGCTTCTAGCCATCTTATGTTCCGTTTATCAATAAACAATTATAAAAACCTAAAATTTTGCACTAAAAAGCATTCTGAATTATTGCATCAGTTAGTTAATACAACATGGCTTATCTGTTATTTCTGATTTGATCAAATTTAATAATAATGTATGCCTCTAGCCATCTTATGTTCCGTTTATCAATAAACAATTATGAAAACCTATAATTTTGCACTATAAAGCATTCTGAATTAGTACAGTTAGTTAAGATAACATGGCTTATTTGTTATTTCTGACTTGATCAATTTTAATAATAATGTATGCCTCTTGCCATCTTACGTTTCGTTCATCAATAAACAATTATTAAAACTTATAATTTTGCACTAAAAAGCATTCTGAATTATTACAGTTAGTTAAAACAACATGGCCTATCTGTTATTTCTGATTTGATCAAATTTAATAATAATGTTTGCTTCTAGCCATCTTATGTTCCGTTTATCAATAAACAATTATGAAAACCTAAAATTTTGCACTAAAAAGCATTCTGAATTATTGCATCAGTTAGTTAATACAACATGGCTTATCTGTTATTTCTGATTTGATCAAATTTAATAATAATGTATGCCTCTTGCCATCTTATGTTCCGTTTATCAATAAACAATTATGAAAGCCTAAAATTTTGCACTAAAAAGCATTCTGAATTATTACAGTTAGTTAAGATAACATGGCTTATCTGTTATTTCTGATTTGATCAATTTTAATAAAAATGTATGCTTCTTGCACTTCTTCCATTCGAATTTCGTCGGAATTTTGAAATTTGAGTTTCGAAAGTAACAATTCGAACAGAAAGATTTTATAAGACGCTATATATAATTTAGTACTTCGAATGCACTACAACCATTGTAGACCATACAACGGAAAATATGTTGTGATTTCGCAATAATACTTGATAAATGTGAATTAATATGTGATAATAAAAGTTTAAAAATATGTACTTTCCGGTAAAAACATTCATATATTTACGATAAGTCTCAGAACGGTATAAATAACTATATAGGAAGATTGACTTCAATTTTATCGCAGATATGGTAAATTACGTATTTCAGAATAAATCAGATAAAATGAGGCACAATGGGTTAAGCAAGTCCCCAAACCTAATCAACAGTCATCCATGTATGGCCCATAGAAATAATAATTGAAGTTTTTTTATTTTTCCTTTCTTTTGATATTAACAAAACTCCAGTCTATTTTTTTAATAATAATTCGAGTATTCCAAGAAGAAATAATAAAATACTGGAAATTAAAATCGACATTGTTCACATCTTTCAAATATTTCCGAAAATTGTCATTTTGAAATATGAAGTAAAGTTGATAAACCTTGGTATCATTGATTTTTTACCATTTTAGAAAGTGTATGCACACCATTAAATTGAGAAAAAGTGATATGACTTTTGAGTAAATATATACTGTATTGAAAATCAGGCATTAGGCACGCGATGAAAATCCATTCTAAACATGAATAAAATAATTATTAAAAGTTCGATAGTCACTAATTTAATAAATAAATGTAACTATAGTTACTATCGATTCGCTAACACCGTAGCTTCTTCAAACAAATTTTACTTTTGTAATATTTTTTTTGTAGAAGCTACAGTGGTAGCAAAACTATAGTTACGTTTATTTATTAAACTAGTAAAAATTAAACATTTAATATTTATTTTATTTAAGTTTATATTCTGTATTATAAAAACAAACTTTGCAAATGGTAGATAAATTATGTGAATCAGAAAGAAGTAAAAGCGAATCTTTACCAAAATATATAAATTTTTTTTGTTAGAAAGATTTTTCTTAGTTTTTACTAACACTTTTTTTTGAACAATAATAATAATTATGATTGCAGTTTCAATGCTCATCGCATCATATCAAACTGAAACCAGTGAGTAACTTCCTGTCATTTTTTACAGTTTATGGTAGTATTTGCAGATTTTACTGTATATACTAACCTTAAGGGAGAATTACATTATTTGAATACTTCGAACAGTTGTGAATAAATCAGATTAACTTGGCCATCAAGCAAGTGAGATTTCCAATGATTCTAAAAGTGTAACTTTCGGCCCCTTGTACCTACAACTATGTAAACACTAGCATGTGGCAAAGTCGCCAAATTATTTTCGTTTAAATCGTTTGAAAACGTGGAATATATTTTTGAAATACATAAGACATAAATTAAACTTTTTAGATCATGATTAGAAAGTATATCAGCAATGTTCTTAATAATATCACCGAAATATGTGGGAGATATGATTTTTTAGGAAGTAGGATTTTAATTGAAAGATAAATAATGTTAAATTTTTTACTATATTTTGTACCAGTTTATTCATGGAACTCTTATCAAAACCATAATTAAGTGCCATTGCCATTCTATCAACGTTGCGAATTAAGGAAAAATCTAAGCAGTTTCTTTTATTGTTTTCAAGTTTTTTTGCAAAAGGATATTTATTACATAATTTCTTTTCCCGATGGAGTACAAATATTTTGGCTAACAAAAGGCATCTTGACTATATACATTGAAAATAAATTTGGTTACTTCCAGGTAAAGGCAAATTTTTTAATCAATGTTATAATTTATTATATTCCAGCATCAAAACACAGTCACAATTATTATTTATTCCAATGGATACGTGTAGAAATGTCATAATTTTACAGAATGTTTTGTACTAAATTGTTAAATTTGTAAGCATCGAAATTATAGTCACAATTATTAGTTATTCCAATAGTAAACTGTAAACGAAGAAATAATTTAATTTTCATCGAGTCAGAATCTCACCTGCCAAATAGCAAATATGCTTATTGTCATTAGATAATAACAGATTGCATAATAAACATACAAAAAAAGTTTCTAAAAAGATTTTTTATCTCTAGTTTTTAGTTATTTAAACATTTTATTCTTTTTGTGTCGATGTTAGAGATAAATCTCTCAGCCACGTTTAATCGATATTTCTTCTTGCTTTAAACGCCAAGTAATGTGTTATTTATGTTGAATAGACTGAATGTGTTTCTTTTCCAATCAAATTTTGATTCAACATGGTAACATTTGTTTTAATATTTTGTATGCACACCAAATATTGACATATAATTTTAAATCTCTGGAGAAATATTGTATATAAAACCTTCAACATCACATTGTGTCTGTCAGTTAATCTCTTTAATTAATAATAAATTTAAATGTCTTGGGTTTTTTAATTGCTTCATTGAAAACGATATCGATAAAATTAATTTCTGACTTGAATGATGGATACTTCCATCCATTCTAGATAGGTTACAACAATGAGAAAAATAATAACTCAGTAATGGCTGAAAGGCCAACATCATACCTCAATGTCTGGTCTGAATTGGATCAACCAAGATAATTCGACCAATAAGTTGCAGTTATAGAATATTTGTGATATAATTATATTACATACATTCTTCTCATGTTAAGTTTCTGTTGATGAACTGAAGACCCGAATCAAACATTTATTGAAGCAACCGAGTTGAAGTAATGCATCAAGTCAACAAGTGACATATTATACCACTAATTGAAGCTCATCAACAATGTCGAAGTTATATAATTATAGAGCCGAGGATTACGATGGCAATGAAGTTTTACTTAATAAATAATACAGGTCAAAGAAAAACACAGTTCAATTGTGAAACTTAAATTCACTGTGATAATTTTACCGAAACTTTCACTGATTGCGATACCAATACTTCATTTTAGATATAAAGAGAGAAGCATGTTGCGCCGCGTCCGTTGGTTATAACCTACCACTGTGTATATATGAACCATAGCCTACTAACATACCACTGCATTGTTTATTATCTGTAGCTTTTCCCTTGGCATAAATTTCGACTATTGCCAATAATACAGAATCCTTCTAGCATGTGTAGTATTTACGATATCATTACCTATATAAAACAAACGGAATACTTATTTCATTCGTTCCGAGGAATGTTAGTTTGATAAACATGATAGGTTTCATTTGCGATGCTATTATGAACGTAAAATAATATACAGATTGAATCAAATAGCCTAATCTATTGCCAATTAATAAGTGCGATAAAGCATCGACGCAGATGAAAATAGCATGTATCACCAGCCTGAAACAAACGTGATTTATAAGGAACATCTCAGTACCCCTCAACTAACGACACAGACCAGATTTTTTACTAGATGGGCAAAACTGTTATTTCTAAACAGAAATACCATAATCATAATCCCAAGTGCTAATACTGCTATTCTATCACCAATTTCAAAATAATTTTCAAATAAGAGGTAGAAAGTAACATTTGCTATTTGATATTAGACAAAATATGCTACAGCCTTGGGGTTACTTTTATGAAACAACAGTTAAATAACAACAGATCGCTGAATAGCAACACATCTCTAATTATTCTAACTAACAATTGGACCTGTTCATTGCAAACTCCCCATTCCCTATCACACAACACAATTTCTTCTTATGTTCAACTTATTAACAATACTATGCGTCTGTCTCTCTCATATTCTCACTTTAATCCTATACACCGCTCGTTCTGACTCAATCGTAGATGAGCACGCACTTCTAAATTTCAGGGATAATAATAAGTTTTTGACCTAGAAATTTTTAAATTTGTATAGAACGTCCTTGCGATCCCAGCACAAGTTATCAGAATACCACTAATTCATAACATTCCAATGAAATAACTTTTGTTTTGCTATTTAGAAATTTACATTTCATCCAGATTCCAGCGAAACATATTTAATAATTCTTTCAGACCTAATCTGTTTTGTGTTCTCTGCTGGGCGATATTGAATATTTTTAATGGCTTTCTGAATGTACGAAGTTGGCAGTAGTCAAAGTACGATCCATAGTGTCATGCTTCCTCATTGAAAAATATGGATGAAGGCAAGAAACGTAATGTTAACTTTGACGAATAGATCCAGGGTAAAAGTTAAAGGTTTAAAGATCGCGCGAAAGAATATTTGAGCGCAAACAGCTTTGGATACTTAAGAATTGTTTGAAAAAAAGCTACGATCCAAAATAAAAAAGTTCATTATGTTTATTTGTATCGCTTTTGTTCTTGTTCCCGATAATTCAAAATCGTAATGGAACCTTTTTAGAGAGACATTCAATAGATATATGGCGGGGTATGGAACGCATATGTTTATCAATGACCTACTATCCTTGAGCTTTATATTCTCAATTAATTGATCAATTTCTCTCACTCTTCTTTCGTTAGCACCAATTTTCACTTTCAGACGCTTTTGCTCCCACAATACATTGCAAATGATTAGAAACATTAAAGGTTTGTTTTAATTGACAACATATGTGTTTTACAACTATGTTTTAACTATATGTATTATTATAATATTTTGACATCATAGTATATTAAATAACTAGTTTCATTGGGGATGCTCTTAGCGCACGAGTTCAAGTTTGTGAACATCCGCGAAGCTGGTGTTCACCAAAGAACGTGTGCGCTAAAATGCCTAATGAAAAGAATTTTTATAAAATATTTTTTTCTATTCCGCGTTCAAAATGCATTTTTAATGAATTTTAAATTAACTTAGTAAAACTTTAGTTTAGGGTTTTTCTCTTTGATTGAAAACAAATACATTACATTTGAAGTATCCAATTGAAACATTTATTAATTTGACAGATGTCAAATTCCAGCAAAATCCTGTAATACGTACTGTAATTAATTTGGATAAGGTTATGATGATAATAATGGCTGTTTGTCAATACTTCTAAAATCTAAAATGCCCTAGAAATGGCGTATCGTTTTACAAGTCATAGGCATAAGCGTCGCAGAATATAAAAAGGACTCGAAAAAGAGCTATGTCAACCTTACTATATATAAAGTAACTATGGTATGTGACTTATAGATTTTAGAATTGGAATTGGGATTGTTTACCAGTGTTTCCATACAATTTCATTTTTTAAAATTTTGTTCCCAGTATATTATAAGAACGGACATACCAAGATAAACTATTAAATGTAGTTATTCTTCGTATTTTGGTTGTTATAATTTTACCGGGAATAAAATCAAGAAATATATAGTACAGGATTAATAAAATGCGCATGTAGACGACTTGTATAAAAATTCAATAGTGCTTCCATTCTTTTCTAAATTACATGGAAACACTAATAAATAAAACAAGCTATCAAAACGTCAAAAAATTAGTTTTATTCGTAGTAATATATTTACGAGGAATATTGGAGTGAAATGAAGAATAAATAGCTTGAGGAAAATTTTGTCCCAGATAATCATTTATTTTTTCAAATAGCTACAACATATCGAGAAGGCTGCTTAGATAGAGTAGTCTTATTATATAGCATCAGTTTTATCTCGGGAGTTTTTTTTATTTCAGAATGACCTTCAATTAATTTGCAAATATTTTTTTTTCGATAGTTATGATATATTAATTATGAGAATATTGAAGATATACTGTATCTTTATGAACAATTGTCTTTCTAGGAGCGCATTGAAGATTAATAGTTCCAATGGTTTCATTACATGTATCAGGAAATGTTTAGTCGTTCAGTGGTTATGCATACGCTTTATGTTTTATTTATAGAGTTAAAGGCCCTAACTAACGGAGACATGTAGATAAAGATCTATTCAAACAACACATTATTGATTGAAGCTTTCGTGTTCCATTTTTATGACCTTCACCGACTTACGCATTAATCGAATTACTTTCAGGGTTTCATACGATTCGTGCGAAAACGTTTCCTCATATCGTCGATCGTGTCCGCTTCACTTTCATGCAAAAGTCAAGGGAAAACGTATATTCGCTATCTGAACTGACCACTTTACAGAAAGATGTTTAACTCCATAACTCCCATTGAACATCACTATTCGATATGTTGTAGTGTTTCAAAAAGATAACGTTGAATATTAAAGCGGTTCCATTAAAATATACTACTAGCCTTTATGATTCCATTTTACAGGGTCTTTGTTCGAAGAGTATTAATGTTATTTTCAGCAAACAATATGACAATCGCCATTGCGAATAAAACGTTAATAATTATTTCTAAGTGACATTCCATATTCGATTATGATTCCTATAGTATTACAAACAACTTTTGCAGAATTCACTCACTTTTCGATTCTGGGGAAAGTTTAGAAACTTTGATTTTACATTTAAAACCAATCAATCGGTTCTTGCGATATATGGTTCAACTCTCAATATAATCAAAGATACAAACCTAAAAAGGTCATATAATCACTGTGTTACAACAATATGAAATCAAAAGTATCCTAAAACCACAATAGTATTTGGTAACGTAAATCGTATTACGGAAACCAGGTTACTATTTTCAAGACAAAAAAGATTAGTGACTTCTTTTTATCTTCCACAGATTCTGCCAATTTTAAAAATCAAAGGAATTTGTCAAAGAATTCAAGTTCCTGGGAATGGTCTTCGACGAGAAACTGAAATGGGATGCTCACATCAACCAACTCAAACAACACTGCCAGAATGGACTGAATTTACTAACGACACTATCCAGCCAAACATGGGGAGCAGACAGCATCACATTACTTAGAATTTATAGATCCCTCATTAGATCAAAAATTGATTACGGTTCATTTAGCTATTCCACGGCAAAAAAATCAGTATTGAGAAAACTAGATACTCAGGCTAGCAATGGGTGCCTATCAACTAGGGTCCAGTGGAGAGTCTCTATACTGAAGCCAATGAACCTCCTCTTGAAATAAGACGACAATCTTTGAGCCTTAAATATGCTGCCAAACTATCCTCAACCAAAAATAATCCAACCTACGAACATATATTCCCTAAATATCCAAGGCGTCCATCAGAACAATAACACTATGACTAATATACGAATGAAGATACAATATTTCAGCTTTAAAAATACTCTGCCATCCGAAGTAGAAAATCCTCCACCATGGCTTGTAGAAATCCCTCCATGCAACACCTACCTCACATTTTTTCCTAAATCCTCTACACCTAAAACCTTACTACGTCATACGTTCCAGGAGATAGAAGCTGAGTACAGTGGGTTCAATTTACTCTATACCGATGCTTCCAAAACACTAGAGGGCCAACGAGTAGGTGCTTCAGTCATCACAGGGAAAACATCCTCAAATATAGTATTCCCCCAGAGTGCAGTATCTACACAGGGGAGCTATATGCCATAGCAGAAGCAATGAAACACTCGTCCAACTCTAATGCAAAAGAATCGGTAATATTCACCGATTCTCTCAGCTCCATACAGGGTATAAAACAAATGTATCCTAAGCATCCCATTCTGAAAAACATCAAGAAACAGTTGTACGAACTCCGAAACCAAGGAAAGAACATAGAGCTGGTGTGGATCCCCTCCCACATCGGCATTCCAGGTAATGAACAAGCGGACGCAGCTGCAAAAAACGCTGGTGTAGACCCTGCCTCCAAAATCATACAAAAAATTCCACATACAGACATGAAGCCCATTATTCACGAGTATACACAGAACGTTTGGCGCGAAAGATGGCGCAGAGCAGAGAATAATAAACTCTACGAACTCAATCCCAACTTGGAGCCTACTCAATACTCAGGACTGTGCAGAAAATATCAAGTGACTCTTACAAGGCTCCGTATAGGTCACACGAAAATAACACACCAATACCTGATTCAACGTGAAGAGGTCAAGGTATGTGACAGCTGTCACACAATCCTCAATGTGAAACACATCCTTCTAGAGTGTATAACATACCAACCACAAAGGGATGATGCTAACCTATTCAGTGACCTATGAACTATGCTTAGTCCACAAAACATTAATAAATTAGTAACTTTTCTGAAATCCATAATTATATCTTGCAATGTATAAAATTACTGTACCCCGCTAATAACCTAAATGGTTGATGCGGGTAAATTAAAAAAAAAAAAGAAGTATATTAGAATTCGATTCTTTAGCGATCGCATAAAATCTCAGAATATCGACAATCTCTGTATATTTTATGGCAACAATATCGACAAGATACGAATCTCTCAAAAGTCTATCCAAGTCATGCGAATGAAATTTTTCGACCAAATACCTACAATTTTTTGCTGTAGTATACTGAAAAAACATTTTGTTTTAAACTTGGGAGACGATTATCTCTTAATATATTTAAAATTTTCTCATGTTAACTCCAAGTTTTGTCTCATTTTCTTGGTTTACCTGAGGTGGTCATGGACATATTTTTATTTGGATACTATTATTTCTTTGATGCTATTTGAGAAATAGAAACTAATTTTGTCAAAGCGAATCATCAACTGTTCTAAAATTAGGTTTGTCATGTAATTCTCAAAGAAACAGGTTTTTGGGTCAATTTATAGAGAACTGTTTCACTGATACCAGATACATTTTATTTCGCAATGAATTCTTGAAATATTCGAAATTTAGTACCTACAGCTGCTACGTATATCTCGAGACCGTTTTGTGACGTAGCTGATCCAGTTTGTCAAGGGATTTTATAATTTTCATGATATAAATGGTACCTCATGTTTTATTGGAAAAATTTTGTCTGAAGGTACGAAATCATTGTTGACTAGAAATAGTACGAAACACCAGCAAAAGTACGAGGGATTTTTCTTTGCTGGGGTGGAGTGCTTTTGCTTGATTAAATAAGATTATAGGCAAAATGTATCAGATAACTTATGAGGTAGAGTTATATTCGACTGGATAAATGTCTTAGGCAGTCATTCTCGTTTATTTCTATCAAGAATAGCTAATAAACCAACTGGTCATATTACCTTAACAACACTGATAAAAATAGTTTTTTTATCAAAAGCAGGTGTTTTATCGTTATCAGGAACATTTATTGGGAAGGAAATTAATGTGATTGCATTAAAATTGATGGTTTCCAAGGATGAGTGCATTTTTCTCAGATATTAGATCGCTTCGATTCATAGGTAGGGTTCAACTGTTGTTTCAAGTGCTTCAACTAATATATTCGAGGAGTGAATTCATGATCTCAAAAATGAGTTATTTCTAGCATAGCGTATGATTATCCTTGGTCGCGATGCGGTACGAGAATCGGAGTGTTGTTGGCAGGTAGAGACGTCTTTAAATCCTGGAGGCCGTCGTTTTAAGGTATATGAGTGACCCCGTTATTTTGGTGAATGTATTATAATATGTTATATATGAAGGTAACCGCACAAAAGGCTCTCCAAGAGCCGATGTGGAATCACCTTGTTATTATAATTGTTTTCAATATCTATGACATATTATATATATATATACAGGGCGAGTCAGTTTTTTGTAGACAAACTCCAAGTTCCTATAAACATATGTCGTAAGAAGACTTCGTTTTCGAGATACAGTGTGTTGAAATTGAAAGAAAAATTTCGTTTTTTGCGAATATCTGAGGAACCGTTTATCGTACAGAAAACAGCTTTTGTGAGCATTTTCTACTCATAATAAGCTGTTTTGTGCAATGAACAATTTTTTCAGTCATGATTGGTGAAGATTTTGAAGGGGTAGTGGGTGTTCTTCTACTCAACTTCTACGCCACTGGAAAAAGTACGGTTTTGAGACGCCCATTTGAACCGCCAATGTTTTCTACACCAAAAAGTTATAAGCTCTAAAGTTGACCGTTTCCGAGAAAATCAACTTTTATGTTGAAAAACATGGTCAATTTTTTGGTTTTGTTACTTGTTCTAACGTGTAAATGAATTTTATTTAATTAGTAAAAAATAAATTTTATTTCAAAGAATTGACCATGTTTTTCAACATAAAAGTTGATTTTTCTCGAAAACGGTCCGCTTTAGAGCTTATGACCAGGAGTACCTTTTTTGTGTAGAAAACATTGGCGGTTCAAATGGTTGTCTCAAAACCGTACTTTTTCCAGTGGCATAGAAGTTGGGGAGAAAAACACCCACTACCCCTTCAAAATCTTCACCAATTAATAATAATTATAAAAAAATTTTTTGTATCGCACAGAACATAGCTTACTATGAGTAGAAAATGCTTACAAAAGCTGTTTTCTGTACGATAATCGGTTCCGGAGATATTCGCAAAAAACGAATTTTTTTTCCAATTTCAACACCCTACCCTGTATCTCGAAAACGAAGCCTTCTACGACATAAGTTTATGGGAACTTTTCTTCTTGAAAACATCTGTTCTATCTCCTGTTGGAGTTTGTCCACAAAAAACTGACTCACCCTGTATATATCTACCTGTAAGATCTGATTTGATGTTGAAATATTATATAAATGATTATATTTGTTGTTGATTTTTGACATCAAAGAACCGAAGTTGTTCATATGGGGTACTTCCCAAAGTGAATATCAATGAATGATGAAGTATGTTATTTCCTTTCATTTAATGCTTGGACAATTAAATATTCCACGATTTTTTATACATTATATAAGAATCTGACAAAAATAACGTCGAATCTTACAATATCTTTCAAATTTAGCTATTATTTTAGATTATCACACGGATATTTAACGAAGAATTTATAATTATATACTATCATTACACGTATTTATCTTATTATTTAATGGTGGTTTATTATTGGAAATACTTAATAATAGTAATTTGTAATAAAAATTATGACTTTTTTTGTTTAATTTACTATTAAAGTGGATTTTAATTTGAAATTGTAGGCAAGTTGATGAAAACTGTGAAGACTACTTTTCATATAAAGCTGGGAATGTGAAATATAGGTAAGTATTAAACATTTTTAATAAAATGAACAAACTCTATGATGGACATGCAGTTTTTTTGTAATTTATGACGGGAAACTCTCCCAGAATGCAGTCTGAAGTTGCCATGACACAACTAACTCTTCATAGTTACTGGGATACATTTTGACATGAGCGGAAAGCATGTATCTGATCTAGGACCTACTAAACTGGGTTACGAACCAACTTTAAAATTCATACATACAATTTTTAATCTCACAATGATCGTGCGATTTTATTTTGTACTTTTATGGGATCATCGATTATGACGTTGCACGTTACCTTTGGAACGTGTATTATTTGTATTAGTTAATAAATAGCCAACATCACCTGGATTTGGCTCACCTGTTGCTGTGAATGAAGAAATAGGTAAGTTGACTCTGGATACATACATATACATACGTAACGTATTGCGTAAAGATTATTGAATGCTATATTTCGATTAGGAACACGTTGCTATTAGGTACGCTCTATTTAATGTATGTCATGTTAACATGTATTTGTGACAACATCAATACAAACGAGATATAAATTCTCGTGCTAACTAATTACCGCGTCTGTGCTTTTTAATTGAAACACAGGTCAGTCAAAGGGCGTACAACTATTCCAATATAGATTTAAATTTTGTTGGCAGCCTAGAAACAATAATTATTCTTATGAATGTACTTATATTCTATGTAGCAACACCTATCGTCGTTTCATTATTTTTGTTGTTTATTTTAGTTTTCAACTCCTCATAAGCACATAACTTAATTTAATACGGCTAAATCCTACATATAATCATTAAGTGTCAAGTGAAAAGTCTTTACTATAGTGTTACACTTATCCGGAAACTCATGTATTACTAAAGAAAGAACTTCCTAAACTCTTCAGTTTCTTTCACTATCCAGAGCTACATTTTATATTTGAATTTTTCTATAGGGAAAATTACAAATCGCGAACAGGACAGCATAACATCGCCTCTTGAATTAACATTATTTTCACCAAAATATTTATTCCAATTCTGAACATGTCACGTTCGTAATTATATCCTCATAAATAATCGGTTATTGTCTTCTATTTGATGGCAGATTTAAAAATACTGTAATCTTCAAATTTTTCTAGAGCGGATTCGTTCGGTTCTTTTCGCTCAAAAATTTTGTCGGGTTATGCTCGATTAAGCACACTGTAATTTAGATTTAATAATCTTAGTTTTTAAACTAGTTTAGAATTTTTCTTAGAATAAATGTGTTATGTGATCGATATCAATGTAGTTTTTAATATTCAGCTTTGGAGAACCCATCACAAAAATCAGTTATAATACAAAATACATTTTGTATTATAGATCCATAAAATCGAAAAAACAAATACACAAACAGGAACAAACAAAGATATAAAAGCAATAATTTATTCAACGAGTTTCAGTTTCGGGGTCGATTACTAACATTTTAGCATAAATTGAAGTGAATTTATACCGCATTAGAATAAATAACACATAATAACTGAGAGGACGGGCGGATGATTTGAATAGCAAAGTTAAATTTTACGGTAGGCCTATTAGAGATTCACTCTTCAACGAAACTTTCAGGAATCAAAAGCAGCTGACATTGGCCGACGGTAACCATCATCAACCGATATACATGATGGTATTGAAAATATTCTGATTGAACAGGGTCACGAATATGCTACTTACAATAAATGTAATATACGAGAGAGCTAAGAAATAATAAATCAGTTATTTTGAATTAAGATTTTAGAAAATCTTAATTCATCAATATGGTTGCAATTATCAATATATAAGGTGATTTGTAAATAATATAATATTTTTTGAGTTGTGGTGATATTATGCTGATGGATAAAAAGATAATAATTTCTTCGATGAAAATTATTTTAAGGCATCTGATAACATCCAACATCACTGGGTCTCATTGATACATGCTCATAATTTTCTGGAGTTCGACAGGCTTTCGAAGCAGAGGCTATATATACGGTATCGTCATAATTTTTTTGAGATATTATTATAATGGAATGCGGATACAGTTTTGTTTTGATTAATATCATTTATAAGAATAGTTGGTGCTGACGTTCATTACGTGCTAAATACAGAGGGCTTTCATTTTCCGATATTCATAAATCACAAGAAGATCCTCCCGTTTTAGAATTCTTCATCTTGAACGTAAATAATCTTCAAAACTATGAGTATTGTACTTGGTGTTACATTGCCTAAAAACGTTCTTATGGTGAATTAGATTTTAACCACTATTCAAGTTTTGGTTTATGTATTAAATACGATTATACACGTCCACTTGACAACAAGGGTATCTTGTAAAGCTTATGTGGAAAGGAGGGTAGCATAACATATACTAATCCTAACAATCTATTTCTCTACTTGGCCAGAATATGGAGAATATAGGCTGCGATAATGCTAATGAATATTCAAACATGTAGGCAATATTGAAATTAAATATACCAATGCTGGCTAGTTAGACTTTCTCTCATACGCCCACTAGTTTGGTATTTCATAAACTACAATAGCAAATTTCCGGCGCCAATTGCTATGCGACTTATGTCAAATCAAATTATATTGTTTTCTTGATGAAACCTTTTCGATAACTTTACGAAATATGCTAAAATAGAAAATGGCACAATTCCTTCACTATTGGTTTATTTTATAGAAGTACAATTTATTGGATGTTCAAACGTCAGTTCCTCAAGATAAATGTGTTTTATACTCGTGATTTTTCTAGCGTTTAACCCAATATTTAACAATTTCAACATGACGGAAAAGATCCTTTCATGCTATTATCGCATGTATAATCAAATTCAGAATGTTTCACTTAATTTCTCACAAGAATGATATTTAAGACGCTTCATTTCTAAATTGATTAAATTACAATCTTTCAACAAATGAAGTTTCTTTCCTAAATCGGAAACAAATCTTAAGGGTGTGAATATAGGGTATTATTATAAATGTAGGGACAACCGGTGAGGTTCTTTTATGCCTACGCCAAGGCCATTATCACTTAGTGGAGCGGTTTCCACTATAGTCTTCGTCAAGCTCCTGCGGTGGACGAATCAGTGGCGGCCCGTGAACTGTTTGAGAGAGGAGACTGGACATAAAACGTTTTTGTAAAAATATACTATATTCAGTCAATTAATTTAACCTTCGCGCAGCGACCGTACCAGCTACTTCAGTGACAAAATTAATTGTTACCCAGCAAGAACCAACGTGGAGGTATAGAGTTTCTCTTGCCCACAAATTTTTTTCGTCCGTTTTTTGTTTTTTATTTTTTTTGGATTTTTAATTTTTTTTCTTTTTTTTTGGAATTTTTCATATTTTGTTTTTTTTTATTAATTTTATCAACTTTTTTATATATTAACGAAATTCTACGTTCTTTAATTTGCGAAAAATGATCAATAATATTATCATAAGATGTATCATTATGTTTTAAGTGTTTTACCAAATCTTTTTCAATAGATATTAAACTAACATTGTATAAACGATTTTGGCCCATTGTATTTCGCATGTATGTTTTAATTCGTTTGAGAGTAGAAAATGATCTCTCCACCGATGCCGACGTGACAGGAATGGTGACTGTCAGACAAAGTAGTTTATAAAACTGAGGTAAGACTTGTTGCAAATCATTATCTATCATATATTTTATCATATCGGCGTGACTGTCGTACTGGCCTAAAATATCTTTATCCCAGTATACAACGCATAATTCATTGTGCAGCGCTATTTTATCAAAAAAATTTTATTTTAGAACTAAGTTATCTGAAAGTGTATTGAGAAACTATTTTGAAAAAGATTCGAAAAATCTTCTATTCGTCAAATCGAAAAAGTTGAATTCATGTAAATCGGAAAATCGAATCTCAATATTTGACCTTTAATAGTATCTAAAATTTCTTAAAAAAGTTGTTTGTAATGTAGTTTCTTGTCTACCAAATTATATGTTTTCTCCTTTTCACGGGAGAAGCCTCATCAGTTGAATAATTTCCAAATAAAATATTGAAATGAAATTCTGTATGTTTTAAACGATCTCTTGAATAAATTATATTAGTGAATTTATGTTGTAAAATCTGAAAAATAAGACCAGTTTGTTCAAATATTAATTTAAAAGTATCAAGAAAAAACAAAAATTCTTGATTTTCTAAATAAGATTTTAAACCAACAGCAGCATTTAATGAAACCTGATCTGTTGAAAAGTCATCACTGTTTAATATAAAATCAAATGTTCCAATTAATTTGTCTTTATTTTTATGGATGGTAAACTAAACATTGCACGTGATGTAAAATTCCATCGAGTTCGAGCATTACAGGGAATTCTGTTTCCTACTATATTATTTAAAACTTACGTTCGTTTGTTTGAAGACCGTTTAAATTTCCCGCCATTACAGATGCCGTCGTAAGTCTGATTTATTCGCAAAGTCGAATCGTTGAAATGTTTCCATTAAAAAATTGAATAAATTGACCGCTGTTCTTCCCGAACTAACATCGTAGAACCCTAAAAACCTTTCCACTAGTTGTCCATTTTTACAATTAATAATTTATCGAACAGACGAATTCTAATCTAACCTTATTTCGCGTGGCGTCACTCAACCATTATACCCGCATAAAACAAAACAAGCACTGACGCAACACGCATGTGTCGTATTCCGTACCACACCAACTGTATTGAACTTAAAGGCGGGCGGCAGGCTAGCCTCCAGAGGGTGTTGCCATTTTCACTGTTTCACCTTATTTGGCGATTGACTGGTCGGAAAAACGGCAACTGTGTTGAACAACACATGCTCAGCGTTTGAGATATATAGAGAGACTAGCCTCAGGGCACTGTTGCCAGATTAAAAATAACTACTGAGAACGGGGAATTAATTGTAAAATTTAAAAAATTATTAGAGAAACAGGAAATAAAATGAAGAATGATCAACAAGATAAATTTGTGAGGAGGCTGAGCCTCCTTAGCCTCCTTCGAGGAGCCGCCACTGGGACGAATAGGTAGTTACCGTCCTGAAGAGGTTTCACACCGTCCTCGTTTCTAGTTTCTAGATCACCTCAGTATCCCATAGGTCTTCGGAGAGTGATCCGCGTCTTGGGGGAATCAATGTTATGCACCTGCACAAAATATGAATCGATTGTCGTTTCGTTTTCTTGTTTACATCACCTGCATTTATTTTGTGGAGGCGGTAGTTAAATGGTCAATTTCCCGTTAGTATCTGTGTCAGTCAGGAATCGGTTTCAACCATCTTCCTCAACTGCCAAGACCAGTCTTCTCTAATGTGCGGTCCAATCAGTGCTTTAGACTGTCTGCAACCGTTTACTTATTGTAACTCTTTCGACAGTTGAACGCAGCAGTGAATCGTCTCTGTAATGTTACCCTTCGAAATGCCCACCTATTAGGGGTTCTTGACCCTAGTTTTACAAACTCATCGGCTATTTCGTTTCCATTTATTCGAGATTGATTGGGGACACAGACTAGGGCGTCTGCTTTCGTCTTTCGTCCGCTCTTAGATTGTTTAGCGTATTAATGTAATCACATACGAGCTTTGATGTTATCCAGCGCAGCAAGACATGGTTTGTTGTCTGTGTATCTTTCTTCAGTCGCTGTTTGGGTACAGTATTTCCGCTTGGAGAATAGTGGCGGGTTTGACCAGAGGTAAGGCTTTTCCCTGGGCATTTGCGGTATATTCCTGCTCAATGGTATTAGGAACAAACAAAAATTCTATAAGATGTAGCATCTAGAATAAACGGAAATATTCAGAACCAAAAAATTCCTCATATGGAGAAGGTATGCCCAACTCTTACACATCTAAAATTGTCATACTTAAAGTGCCAATAATTTCTCAAATACTATAACGTATGGAAGTAGTTCTGAATCACTTCTGCTAGCTTATTATAAATATGAAAATAACCGGATACTTAATTTTCGAATCGGGTCAGAGATGGAAAGGAGGCACGAAGAAATATAACCTTATGCTGACATTGGGTATCAGAAATGCATTCAATGCGGCCAAGTGGGACTGCATTCTGGACGTGCTAACCAAGATGGATGTGTCGTGATATCTACGAAGAATAGTGAAAAACTATTTCAATGATAGAATCCTCAAGTATGATACTGATACAACCCCGCATAGTCACGGGCGGTCTTCCTCAGGGCTTAGTATGGGGCCACTCCTACGGAAGGTCATGTACCACGATCTACGGAAGCTGGTGCATCCGTTCGAGGCTGAACTGCATTCGCTGACGATGTAGCCCTGTTGATAGTTGCTAAATACCTAGAAGAGATAAACCACATCTTCGCCAATGGATGAAGTTAGTCGGACCAAAGTTGGCAGAACGTAAGAACCAAGCAGTGTTAATCGCCAGTAGGGAGAAGGTGGAAACCATCACCCTGCCAGTCGGCGACAACGAACTCACGTCCCAGCCGTCTCTTCAGTACCTGGGAGTAATGATAGATGCCAGACTCAATTTCAAGCATCAGGCTGTGCAAGTCAGAGTAAAGGCGTCGACAGTCAGAACTATCTTGTCCCAGCTCATGCCTAACGAACCCGAAGCAGATAATTATTGTCGTCGGTAGTTATGTCAGTCCTCACGTATGTTATCACCATCTGGCAGAACCCAGTCAAGACACAAGAATTACGAAGGAAAGTGGGATCAGGCTCAGTGCCCTATGCGTGGTCAGTGTCTGAGGATGCCGTCCGAAGGAATCCAAGATCCGTTTACTGGCAGAACGAAAGAGAGGACCGACAGTATATGTTGATGACAGGTGCTGTGGAATACTTCAATACCATCTAAGTTTACAGTTGAATGCCTGGCTCAATTGGCTAATCGGGAGATCCTTTCAGGATATGGATGCTTCCGGGTTTATCTTTATAGACTTAAAAATGAGGAATCACCGGAGTTGGAGTAATTGAAGATGCGGAATATCTTGGTATCCCGCGCTTTTTATAGTTCGCAGCACTTGGGAAACGGTACTGGGGCCAAATATATTGCCTGAGAATATGTTGAAAGCTATATTCATATCAGAGCCAGCATGGGAGGCAAAGGTCCTCAAAGACCTTCGGAACAAAATAGGAGCAAGGAGAAGAAGAATAGTAAGAGAAGCTGAACGACGGACACAGACAAGAAGTAATTAGCAACAAGAAGGAATACCTACAGCTGGATTTGCCTTTTCGTGAAGAAATGCCTAACGGCAGTCCCACTAGGATCAAATGGAGGCAGACGATTGAGAGAGATGTTTTTTAGTGGGTATTGGTTGCACATTTGCTGAGCAGCGCGTTACATCATGTGAATGCTCGTGGTCACACAACACCTGATCCGAGTCCAACACACCCTGACTTCCGACAGGAGTGCCTAAAGGCATTTTTACACGAAGAAAGTAAAAATAAGCAATATTTTAGGCCGGTCATGATAGTTTTAATAATTTTTTTAGGGTCAAACTACATCAATTTTGAACACTATTTATATTTATCTATTTCCCCCTTTATATTATAGGAAAGTTCTTAAAGGGAATATGTTCTAATAAAAAGCTGGCGTACCAAAATTGATCAAAATTATAAATTTCAATCAGAATGTTGTTCCTTCTCCATAAAAATCATTTATATTTGTAGAAATCTGGAAGGACTATAATGTATTCGACATATACTCTTCACATATTTTAAATCGATTTAAACTGAGTTACTGTAGTGGTGAATACTTGATGTTTGAAGTGTTGGGAACATCTTTGAATGTGCGACTACGTACGACAAAACCTGAAAAGGTTTCTATTTATCGAAGTAGCAGTAGAATGGTTTTAAAGTTAAATTATGTAAGTCAATAGTGTTGCGTGCATCATACCGATTGATTGATGTTTCTATCGAGTAGTAATGTGAAAAACCCAACAGATTTATTCTTATCTTCATATTTAAACAGGTGCGTTGAAAGTTACGGTAGGAACGTTTAAAATAAAGCTTAACCTTCACGGTCGTGGCCGAAGGCCGCGTGTGGACTCAAACAGATGATAATATTATTTATGAGTCACTTATGTAATTAGTTGTTTATTTTCGTAGATAAGAATAAGTTTCCTGAATCGGTTTGTTTCAATTCCATTCCAATTCCGATTCACGCGATTTCTACTCAAAGTACTGCTATAAATTCTAGGTTGAATTCCGCTTTTCATCTCTGTCTTCACTCCTCATATCTGCCGACAATTGTAATACAATCCAATAAGTTTGCTGAAAGTGAATCGCCAAAACACACAAATTGGCGAAATTGTGTAATAGAGGATAAACCCAACTAGAGTTAACGTTTCAAATTTAGAAGCGGTATAGGCTAGCTAATATTCGGTTTATCGTAATTTTTATTATGTGAAATCACGATCATGTTCTAAGTTAGCCGCTTGAAAGTTTGGACTGATGCTACTCAAGAAATGTGTTCCAGAATTAATACCAGTTCTTCACAGGTTGTTTACCCTTACATACAAACTTGATGTTTTCTTCCAGCTGAAAGGCAAATGGAGACCAACCAATTCCAAAAAAGGAAAGGAGACCTTTCCTAATAATTGAAGCACTGATTTCAAAAACACCGTAAGTCACAAATGACTAGTTTAGAGATAACTAAAGAAAACTACTTAACTTTCTTAAATATTTTCCGGCGAACTCTGAAATTTGCCACGTCATACAACAGCAAAATAACTAATAAGATATAATGAAGCAAGTGACTGTTGCCCATATCAAAAGAGGTCAGAGGGTTAAATGTCACATGGACTTAGGGTGTTTCTGCATTAAATCAAATACGACTATCCAATTTTCTGAAATTTTATTACTGAAACGAGAAGTATGAAAAAAGCATATATGTAATAAACAAAACTGATATGTGAACTAAAATACTAACTTTATTAAGTGAACAAAAAAATAGAAAATTAAGTGTCTACATCCTTTTCAACGGTTGGCCAGTCAAAAATGTCCCGCCAAAAGTTCTGAGATTCTTCATTTTGATCTACAAACTTATGAGCCTTTTTGATATGCTCCATTTTCTTCGATGAAATTGGAACTTTTCCGTCGGGGATCGCAGGTTCTACTGGAAAATCAGTCGTAATCACTCCTGGCAGCAGCAGTGAAAAAGTATTAGTGAAAAGTCCTCCAATATATTCTTTGGCTACAATAACACCTCTGCCACTTTCCGCATTGCACAAGAAGTAATGAAATCTTGAGATGTTAAAGCGTTCTTTTGCACTTCTAGGTACTGATCTGGCAGATGTTTCCACTGAAATTACATCTTTCTTAAAGTATTTGCTCCACCAATTCCGGAAGTCTTTGATTTCTGAGGAGTCTACCTGATGAACTGTGAAGTTCCGTTTGACGGAAGAGCTTACTATCATCTCCACATATTCCATTAGAGTATACACTCTGTCTGTTTTCTTTAACTTCCGTTTTATCAGACCAAAGTCCCTGTCGGAGGGTAAGAATGAATGACCACGAATAGGGAAAAAAAGTTCAATTTTCTGAAAGCGGCCCGAGATTAGAAGGGCTGAGCAAAAACGGAGAACTACATGATTTTTATTTTGCCCGGGGCAATTATCACAATATAGCTGTAATTCTGTAATATTATCATCAACGTAGCTGTTGATGTACTGCAACAGGAATGAACAAACTTCATTTGGGCTTTTCTTTGCTTGGCCTTCATGGTACATAAAGAAAACTGCATTATCAGTTTTCATATTATGCACACCAAACACGCTAACAGTTAGTTGAGATAAATAAAATAGGTCTTGAGCAGGACATCTGCGCAATTGCAAAATTTGCATGTAGTCAAACCAAATAGCAAGCATATTATCTTGGGTGATACAAAGCTCTTTAGAATCTTTTAATGCATTATAAAACTTCTTAGATCGTCTTTTATGAACTAACAGTTCTGCTGCAGCAACTCTTTTTGCCGTATCGTTGAGAGATTTATTTTTTAGTTTTAGAGAGAGGATTTCACACTCATTACATACATCCACCTGTTGTCTTCCGAACGATATGTTGAAATTTTCTCTGAACGCTTTGTTATAATACTCATATTTCACTTTTGAGGTTGGATACTTTTCCAAAAATAGAGAATGCATTTTCTTAACATTTAATTCTGCATCCAGGTACTTATGTTCGCGAGTGCCATAATGAGTTTCTTTAGTCGGAAATGAAGAAATATGTTCCATTACTGAAATACTTTCTGAACGCTTTAAAGCATTACCACGTTTTATTTGCTTTCCTCTCTTGTCATCCGGAGTACGTCCCGCTTGCAATAAAAGTCTGATTCGTTTTACACGTTCATTTGAAACTCCATACAAACCTCAGAATGCATTCCTGCAAACCTCTCTTCCAGCATTCCCAACTAGAACGTTGTAAGAAAAAGAGTTGCTTCTGTTCGTTGCTCCTTCTTTACGTGGTCGTTTACGCTTAATTTCTTTACGAAGTACTAAACCTTGTAGAAACACATCTTGTTCATTTTTAGACGGAATCTCGTGGAAATTTTTTAAAATATCTTCTTTTTCCACATGGAGTAGTTTGTCGGTGCTTTTGTTTTTGCACTGGCAGGGTGCCAATTGCTTTGCAGGGACTACCACAATTTTATAGTTTACACGAGCTTTCTTGATTATATTCCTTTTATACGATTCCTCCTCCCTTACCCGTTTCTTAGACGCTGTTGTTTCTGGTATTTGTTCAGGATCACTCATTACTTTTAAAAAGTTACATCGTAAAAGCATGATTTTAACAATAAACTTCCTACTTACTTCTTTATTTCACTTTCAAAACATTAAAAACATCGATTATTTAGAATAAACACCATCACTGCTTCCGTACAGTAATAATATATTCTGATTTAATATTAAAAACAGCTGATGTGTGATGAGTGGCAGGCCTCTAGTGGCTGGTTGTATAACCCACCTCTAAGCGATTGAGTGCAGAAACAACCTAAGTCATGGACTAAGGTTAGTTCTGCACTCAGTCGATATTTTCTGGCCGTGTAATGTACCTTTAAGATATGTGACTGAGGTTGTTTTTGCGTTTAATCGATAGGCCTACGTCTTTTTCGTATTATCCAATGTGTAACTCAAATATGCCAAAAAGTGGACTTAGGGTGTTTTTGCAATCAGTGCTTCAATTATAGAACCTTTGCACTACTATCTGTGATCTCTAAAGTAATTTTGATTGATTTATTTAGAAATATATAAACGGATTAAATAAGGTTCTTTATAATATTGTTTCTTGTCATCGCATCGAACAACTGTGGCTTAAATTTAATTTTTCTATTGAAGAAAATATTGTTGCATATTCGGAGAATTGGCCCCCTGCGATTTCATCTATTTCCAAACTTGAAACACCTATTTTGAATGATTGCCGAAATCGTATTATTTGGAAGGGATCGTAAAATTAGAAAACGTTGGATGAAGTGTATCAGGCCACAAGGAATATTATGTTGAGAAATAAAATAATTTTGATGTTGCCCTCGTATTTACAATTTGTCTAAACCCTTGGCGTCAAAAGATATAAATGAAAAAAAAATTTTTCGGTTTTTCACGAATAACAACAAAAATCTTTATGCGCTTTTCCGGAAAATTTGTAGTGTACCTACTTAATGACTATCTTATAGGAAAGTTTCTGAGTAACAGCTTTATCGTCTTCAATTTTTCATAAAAGGCACCGTTTTATACATATTCGTTAAAAAAATATATATGCACATATACGCTTGTACTTAATTTTCCGGAAAAGTTAAGAAAAATTTGAATTTTTACTGATGTCATATTATAGGAACAACTTTGGTCTCTTTCAATTTTTTCGGAGATATTTACGGTTGTTGCAAAAAAAAAGCGAAAAAACATCGTTTTTTTGGACTATTTTTCCCATAAGGTACACCACATTCCCCACCTTTTTAAATATTCATCTCATTGGCTGGAAAAAGTACCAAAATCGAAAAATTCCCCCAAAATTACTATTTGTTGCTTAACTCATCATTTTTGCCGCAATCGCAAAAACGCAAATTTTTCAAAAATACGTATTTTGGTGGCAAAAACTGCGATAGCGCAAAAAATCTAAAATCCAGTTAAAAGTAGACCAAAAATTCTACTTTTCCTGGAAACAACATATATGCGACAAGTAAATATTCGATGAGAAATAAATAACTTGTATTCCAAAAGTTTTTCGATATAACGCATACTTTTCGATTTATTCACGAAAAACCGAAGAATTTTTGCTACGGGTTTAGACAAATTTTACAAACACCATCGTGTTCAGCGCAGCAAAAAACATAAATATCGAATATAAAATAAAACTAATAAAAACATCTATTTTGAGTGGGTTTTTCATCTCCTTTCTAAATATTTAAATATAGTAAAAACTTAAATTAACTAGCATCATGATTACTCATCATTGGTAAAACAATTACTACGTTAATTGATATGAACGATGAAAAATTGTTATTTTAATATTGTTCCCCTGCACAATCAAATAACATTTTTTCGGAATTAATCATTTATTGAATCATAGTTCAATTTTGACTCAATAATGCATGTTATTAATTGAATCGACCGATGAAATGAATTTACATCACAGTTATGATAATGACGTCATTCGCAACAATGTTATCTATATTATTCCCAATGCAAAATTTGTCAAGGGTAATTGCTTTTTGTCATGAGTATATTAATTTTGGATATATTGATCAGTTTGATTTAAAGACGAAATACATTTTAATTCGTATACAGATCCGCACCAATTAACCAATTTCCAAAACTGGCATTTTGCAAGTGCCGTAATGTAATAGATTTCCAAAAACTTCTTCTATCTAAGATTAAAAGTAAATAATTAGGAAAATCAATTACTTTACACAGTCGCCTCAAAAACTGATATGAGTTGGCTGTCATGATTATTCTTAATGTGCAGTCTATGAGGTTGGTATGAAATAATGAAATGAATATAATAATAATAATGAGATGTCTAATACAATCTTAACGTAACCATCGATAATATCAATAAAAATTATATGTTCTGTTGGCTACGTAATATGAACATTGCGACCTTGTGAACATCAGATTGCCATATCATGTGTGCGTTCGTTCTGACATCGTTAAATTCAATATCAAAATTTGCAAAGCGTGCGGTTATTTTAGATTCTAGTTTCGAGGTAACGCTCAAAGTACAAAACTTTGAAGGATACGAACGAACTAATCAGTTAAGATTACTCGTTTAGTTATGTACAATTAATTTTCCAACTTTACCGAATGAATTAAATGTATCATTCATTTAATAGCAGAAAGAGATGATGCCCCCTTTGTTAGCTCTTCAACTTTTAACGTTGTTCGTCTTAAGAAATTAATCGAATTAATTCTGTCAAAAAACCTGCAAAGAATAATACCTGTTACAATAAAAATAAATGTGGCAAATAACAATTAGACATGTTAGCTCACTGGTGCACATTCTGCAGAAACATCAGATTTAGATTTTTGGGGCCATGACACAGATACATCTTGAAATCACATCGATTGTTCGAATGATTAAAATAACATTGATTATTTTTCTGAGGTGAAGTTATTAATACTATATCCATCAATCTAACCGACATGAAGAGGGGTTCCCTGTTTTTAGTTAAGGACTCAGATTTGAAGTTTTCTGAGCATACGATATTTCGTATACAAACATTTTTGCAGGCGATTGTTCCCAATAATAGTAGGGTCGGCGTAACAGTTATAGCCACTGCTCCAGTTATAGCCACTTCCCAGGTTTTTCTCTTATAACTAAGATATGTGCTTTAAATAGCCTCTCCTTAAAGTTTAAAATCGCTAATCAAACAGTCTAGCCTGACGTCACACAAGCGCATGGCAACTGTGAGTCTAACCTAAAAATTTACGCGAATGTGTTTCCCGGCTTGTCGTATTCTTAGGAATTCGTGTCGGTTTGCTTAAGTACACGGGTAAGTAACAAATTGTATAATTAATGTTTGGTAATATTGGCGCTATATAAATGGTTGTCTATACATTTATATGTATAAATTAGAAGTGGCTATAAATAGAACACAGATAATACTTTTTTCCATGTATAGCCACTGAGATGGCTATATTTAGACAAACGTTGTGCCGATTTTAGCCAGGTTATTTTTTAGGTTCATTATTTTGTTGAAAATGGCACCATCAAAAAAGAAAAAAAGACCAAAAGAAACCTATTAGATCTATGCAAAGGAATAAAGGTCCTATTCATCAATATACTCAAGAACAACTTGCGTGTGCACTTCAAGCAGTCAAACAAGATGGCATGGCGGTGGCAAAGGCCAGTAGTAGTTTTGGGGTACCTAGAACAACCTTGCGTGATAAATTAAGTGGAAAAACTTCAACAAAGATGGAAACAGTTGGAAAAAAGTGTTTCCTAGGTAAGGACAATAGATAACCCCTGATTAAAAACAAAAAAAAAACAATATTGTTTCTAGGTAAGGATATTGAAGATCAACTTGAAGACTGGATATTAATAAACGCAAGCCATGGATTTCCAGTAAACAAGGAAGGACTAATCTATTCTGTTCAGCAAATATTGGAGAAGAATCCGCTAGACAGTCCTTTGAAAAACAATAAACCAGGAAGAAAATGGTTCGAATCCTTTTTGAAACGTCATCCTCGAATAAGTCAAAAACATTCGGAATATATCAACAGAGCCCGCGCCGCTGTTACCGAAAAGAAGATTAGAGCTTGGTTTGCCGAAGTTAGGGATTCAATTGAAGACATTGAAGTTTTTAACCACGCAGAGAGAGTCTGGAATATGGACGAAACCGCTGTGTCGCAGAAGGGAGCATTGATTTTGGGAGAAAAGGGAAAAAATACCTATGACATACCTACCTAGTTGTAAGCAATTCAATTCCCTCTTTATTCATTTCAATGAAATTTAAGTATGGTGGCTAAATATAGTGCATACACGAGGCTATTAATGGTGATGAAGAGGCTATAATAGGAAAACCGGTAGTTTTTCTTTTTATGATTTTTCATCATTTTGCGGTAAGATCGTTTTATTTTCTTTCACGAGTAGCTACAAAAAAACTATACAATCTATCATTTAGAATCATAGAACGTAACGACACGTTAGTTCTTTGCAAAATACAAGACATGGAATTTTAGAAAATCCTTAAACTGGCTATAACTGGTACGCCGACCCTACCCTTCATTTCTAGGCGATAGTACCCAATAATGGTAACAACCGTTTATAAACTACGCGGGCAAGGAGAAAAGTTCCTGAAAAATAAAACAGATGAAGCCAAAATCGAAAATCCCATGCGACATTTGTGATGTACCATCTTTAACTAGAATGCATTAAAATTTTCAGATTGATATATCATTCAGTTCTGTTTTGACACATCGAAAGCAAGCAACCTTGGACATTTTTGTAAACATGGAAAAAAGTGAATTTCGCGTCTTGATTAAACATTATTTCTTGCGTGGAAAACACATTACGCAATCGCTTGTTAAACATTACGGGGACTCTTCACCATCGATTGGAACGATTCACAAGTGATTTATTGATTATCGTTGTTGTAGTATGACCACAAAGGACGCCGAAAGTTCTGGTCGTCCAATTGACGTTACAACGCCAGAAATCTTCGATAAAATCCATGGTATGATATTGGACAATCGGCGAGTTAAAGTGCACGATATTGCTGAGGCTATGGGCATCTCAACCGAACGGGTACGGAACATTTATGAATATGAGAAAGCTATTTGCCAGATGGGTGCCGCATTTGCTCTCTGTTGACAACAAGCGCCACCGCGTAACAACTTCAAAGAAGCGTTTGGCGGTGATCAAGCACGATGAGAAGGACTTTTGCGCCGTTTCGTAACCGTGGACGAAACATGGATCCATCACAACACACTAGAGACCAAAGAACAGTCGAAACAGTGTACTTGTCCTGGCGAATCGAAGCCGAAAAAGGCCAAAGTGGGTTTATCGGCCAACAAAGTCATGTCGACAGTTTTTTGGGATGAAGATGGTACCGTTCATATCGATTACCTTGAAAAGGGCAATACGATCACCGTCGTGTGTTATGCCTAGCTGTTGGATCAATTCGAAGCCGATTTGAAGCGAAAGCAGCCGCATTTGGCAGAGCAAAAAGTGCTCTTCCACCAGGACAACGCAACGCCGCACAGGTTCGCAGTCGCAATGACAAAATTGCATCAACTGCGCTACGAATTTGTTCGTCATCCACCATATTCTCCAGATTTGGCCCCCTGCGATTTTTATCTATTTCCAAACTTGAAGAAATGGCTCGGCGGAAAGAGATTTGGCTCCAACGATGTGGTCATCCCTGAAACAAACGCCTATTTTGAAGAATTGCCGAAATCGTATTATTTAGAAGGGATCGAAAAATTAGAGAAACGTTGAACGAATGTATCGGGCTAGAAGGAGATTATGTTGAAAAATAAAATAAAGTTTGACCAAATAAACCATTTCTTGTTTAATTTTTCAGGGACTTTTCACCGCGCCCTCATACCATAAATATAGATTTCAATAATAGTACCATCTATTTGTAGGCGATTGTTCCCAATAATACAGATTTTTAATAAAAAAATTTAGGCGGTAATTCGAAATAATATGCATCCATTTGCAGGCGGCAGATCCCAATAATAGTACGATCCATTTGTAGGCGATAGATCTCAATAAGTACCTTCCATCTATTTGTTTGCGACAGTTCTCAATAATAGTACCAACCATTTGTGGTCGATAGTTCTCCATTTGCATTTGTTCTCTCATCTACCCCGTACCATCCCCAAATGAGGAAACATTTCTGACCAGATTTTGGGAGTGGGGTAATTTAAATATGTGAGGTTTGTTCTTTTTGTAATTGCATCTTCCGCAAGATACATATACATCAAAAAGCATTTGGCATCGTCTTAGGGATATTTTGACAGTAAAATTATTCTTTTCTGGTTTAGTTTTCCGAATTTCATCGGACCGGGAATTAGAGTTTGGACGGAATACTGGAAAATATTTTTCATTCAATCTGAGGTGCTGCTGTCGATTAATGAGTAAATGATCATTTACTTATTAATTACTCATATGATTAATTGTTTAATCTCAATGAAATAATCGATTATTCCAGGGGTTCGATTGATCGTTGCCATCTCTACTCACATCCAGATTTGAAGTGCTAACCAGCTTAGAACAAATATGTAATTTTGTTTCTGTTGAAAAGGAAATATCCTCAAATCGGTTCATGAGGTACGTTTGTTAGTTTCTAACCTGGTAGAAACGAGCTCACGCAACTAAACAGATTGCGGCGCACGATCGTTATCGGCTTATGCGAAAGACGGGGGTGAGCGCAGCGAGAGCATAAGCCGATCCTTTCGGCAGTCGGCACACTCACTCTCTCCGCTTAAGCCCTTCAGCCATGCGCAGCGTGTTGACCGACATAACATTTATTTAATAAATTAACAAAATCAAATAGTTATTTTATTTAGGAAGACAAGAAACATACTGTCAAAGTTGATGAATGGATCCAGGAAAAACCATCGTGGAGAAGAAGAATATCTGTACCATTCAGTATAGTTTGAAAAAAGATATCCAAACTTGAATTTGTACGATATTATTTATTGTTCAATTGTCAAAATCGTAGAGAACCTTTTTAGAGGCAACCTTACAATTATAGAATTTTGGACCAATGCTAATAACTCGGATGATATATAGTTGAATGGGATTTTCTCAACCTTGGTTTATTTTTGGTATAACCATATGTGGTCGAAAAATAATTAATAATAATTAAAATGCATAGTGCATACTTCCTTTATGAAATAGTAGCCTCATATTAAAGACGCATCTCCAATTCCAGGAGGGCATTTGCACTTGGCAATGAGTTTCATAGAACTCTTTCTGCAATAGGAACAACCCATTTTATATAAATTCGTTTGGCCTCTTAGTTCAATGATAAAAATTAAATTACTAATTTTGATAATCTTTCAAGAACAAATTTAATAAGCGACTTCGAAAGTAAAGGTCAACGCTATCATTCCATTGTATTCGTTAATAACCACGTGCATTTACAAATAATGTTTATTTAAAGTTTGGAGAATTTTGTCCTCGGAGTGAAGCGCAAGTGCTGTTATATAAAGCAGGCGTCTAAATGAGTTAGCATGAATTGAATTTGAATAAAAACGCTTGAAAAAGATGCTTATACTTGAACGTTACAAGAAACATGAAATATCTACATATCAGAACATACCAATATTGCTACCAACATTATGGACCGTATTTCCCCCTGTTTGTTCCCAGACGTGTAATATAATACAAGATACGATCAAGGAATTTGATCATTATGATTTATCTAATGAAAATTTTCACATAAATGCAATTGCAGGAATTTGTTTAAACTGCAAAGTAGGTAGGACTTGTACAGAGATAGAAATCGAAGTTTTTCATCATGAATTCAAGTTCTGGTAAATTTTAGAAACAAAGTTTGTCTTGGCGAAACATTATTATACCAATGAATGTGACCACAATTCATATTCAAATTTCATAAGCCTCATTGTTGATTCTACAATACTTTTATACCTGAAATATATGCCATCATAAATCTTATTGCCGAGCAGTGCCTCAATGTTGATTCTTCATAGGTATTGCCAAGGTTATTCCTTAATGCCGAGGTTATTACCTAAATGCCAAATATAGTTTCTAATGTCGTTGATAATGTTTCCTATTATGTAGCCAAGTTTTTGAGAATATGAACTATAGAAAGATACATATTATAACATTTTAGTAAGGGTAACCTAAACCTGAGCGAGAAATGTAGAAGACTATTCTGACGCTATTTTTGAATAATTTTAGAGCAGCTACATTATCATGAAAATATTGGGAGAAAGGTTTTGCTGTGTTTGAAAATCAAACTTTTGAAGGGCCTATTTTGTTATAAAATAAGAAAGATCTGATAAACATCTGGGCCCGAAAATGTGTTTTATGGGATCTCACCCTTATAATGAACTGTAATCCATAGATCACTTTCCACCCACTCTTGTGCGTGTGGCGCAAATCTGGTATTTGCCGCGTCGTATGCGTACTGCGTGTTTGATGAAACGTTGTAAGCAGTCCATCGCTTTGACCCGTTTTAACATGTTTTACTCATTTCGCAAGGCCGCAAACTAAATTACTGGTAGGTTCAACAATGCACTGCATGACAAAAATACTGTAATATCAGGACGCACCGCTAGAGCTACGCTTGAGGCAATTTGATTTGAAACAATTTAGAAACCAAATGCCGTTTTGAGATCTGGTTGACTCTTTCCTAGATACTTATTTCTAGAAAATCCTTATACTAAACCAGGTCAATTTGCCAAAATTAAGAAATTTCATAGAATTTTCGATATAATTGTAAAAATTTGCTTAAATGTCGATCATGAAATGCGATCAAATCACCTTAGCCAAGTGGTTCTTGAAAATATGAATATTTTAGAAATATTTCATTTTAACAAAATAATAATCATGTAGCGATTTGAAAAGCGCAAATGAAAACCACCATGTGGGCACTACTTATACTCATTGTAGTAACCGAGACAGAAATGAAAAAATAGAAACCCCAATTCATTTCATGGTTACTCCATTTATTGCCGTCTATTATTTCCTATCTAATGCCGATTACTTCCGATTTAATGCAATTTCCGTATTTCTTATTCAATGCCGACGATTGTTAATCCCGAGAATTTTCCGATAATGCAGCAAGTATTACCTTCATTTCCGAACATTGTTCACACCTATTGCTGTCGTGTGAACTGTATTATATCAAAAATTAGTAAGTGCATAAAACTGGTGCTTTTACCTTGAATTGAGAAGAAAATGGCTAAAAGCAATTCCTACAAAACTGTGAAACAACCCAATCAACCAATAGCAAAAATTACAGTATTTTGGCACAATCTTTGGTTTAAATCGATTTTAATCGAAAATGATGCGTCCAATCGAAACAAAACCAAGGTGATCTTTTTAATCAAGGAAAGTCCAAATTTCAAGATTTAGAATGCAAAATTATTTTAAAATCACGTACAACAAAGTTGAGAGATTTTTACCTTACGCGTCCCCTAGTTCTAGATGTTCCTAATATAAATTAATATTTTTTTTGCTGACATAGTATACTAATTTACCATTTTGAATTTCATAATATCATCTTGAACCGTTCATAGATATTTACAAAAATCTATCTTCCGTGCTCTCTTTATTATTGACGCGGTGTTCAGATAATGAAATACCTACCAAATTTTAGTTTTACAGATGACTTAACTTGTGTATACAAAGAAAGATAAAGTATGCCAATATTAATAGCTCGATTGAATTTTCGTGATATGATAAAGAGAGATCCAATTAATAATTAGTTGCTCTTCTATGCACCCATAAAAGTGTGACACCAAACGGGGCCAATTATGTCTGTAACCTGCATTTGCTATGAATGAAATATAAGGTCGTCACAATTGAACTCTATTCAGTACTTCAGAATATGTATCAATAACGTATGCACCGGGAATTATTATTACGAATGACAGTGAGCGATAAGTTTAATACCGGATTGAAAAACTCAAATCTGCAAAAGGAATTCACCTTAGAAGATTATTGTTCAATACAGAACTTTCTTTCGTTCTCAGATATGAAATAATTTATTTAAGAATTTTGGGCAGAATAATTTAAAATGAAAAATGCAGTTACCCAAAATAGATTTAAAAATAATAATTGGAATTAGTTGAACCTACCTACTAAAAGGTGAAAGTAAAGAATAACATTTAATAACAAACAAATGTATCACTTATAACTATCAAAGAATCACATGAATCTTCATTAATTTATCAACTGCTTCTAGATAAACGTTTTGACCAAATGAAGGCTGCTTTTGAACAACTGAGAGAATAAAGTTCACAATATTTCACTTACCGAAGAAAATAAGAATAATCGTTAATTTTCTAAATACACAGATAACCCAAACAAGAAAATGATGTCGTGATTTAATTAGTGACAAGTGAACTGTAAATTATTTTCGATGTAAACTGTTTAGAGCACAGCTACTACATTTCAATTGAACGAAAAGGAAGAAGTCCAATATACCGCTAGTTGTACAATTTCTGTCACAATGGAAACGAAAGGAGTAGTTGTTCAAAGCAACATTTTGTAATGAAATGTTGAACTATGAAGAAAGAATGGGTGGTCCTAATTCAATGCATACGATATTTGATTATATGACATAGTTGAAAATTAAGAGTAATTACTAATAACGTTAACATGAAAATGTTAAATCAGTACTTATTATTTTAATCCTATGCTTCTTAGCCGTTAATAGTCAAATTTCGTTTCTGACTGGATATATTCAAAGTTAGTCTCATTCTACGTCTTGAGATGAAAATAATCACATTAATCTACGATTCTCTAATCTTTGATCATGAATATTTCAATTGAGATATTTTTAAAATCATCCATCGTAATTACGAGTGGAAAAAGACAATCCTCAATGACACTGCATCCAATCTTACTTTGAGTAGATCTAGTACGAGTTATTTGGATGTGCATACAATATGATATTGGTAAATTAGATACTGATATAAATCAACAAAATATATGTCCTTATATTTATGTGCACAAACATTACTGTCCCCCACATTACGGACTTATGATGTTTGTGTCTGCTTGTTTGATTGAAAATAATAATTATATATGAACTTGTATAAAGCGACTAATTGTCTCAAACTTGTTGGTACAAACATTCTGCAACCCTAAATGATTCGATATTTAATCTTCAATATTTAAAGTAGTTTTGCGTGTACGAAAAGTGATGTATAGGTTGCCGGATTGTTTGTGCAATCTCAAGAATAAAAACATATTGAGAGAATCAGTGGAGTTTGAATTTTTGTTTGTGTGACGTTGCGCGCAAACAAGTCGATACACGTAGGCTGCGTTATGATCATTAAAACTGAAACAACACCGTACCATTCAGCCGTGAGAGCTGTTGAAACGAAAGAAGGAAAACTGAAAACTGATGATGCACAGACGCTAACAAAGAATTGGTTTTTAAAAAGTAAATTTGCTTAGGACACTGATTTTTGGAGAGTTGAAAAATCCGTGCATGGCACATAGATAATTTTTCAGATAGGCCTCCGATGAAACTCTCCATTCATCAATTAAATTCAAATGTGTACAGTTACTACTGTTTTTATACCAGTCCTTGCACCCTAATTTTCTCCATTTTGATTTTTCTCACAGCTAATGATAAGCAGTAGCAGCACCGTTCAGTCCAGTTCAGCATCTCGACTTCAGCGAATTTATTGATAAATTATGCGTGATTTTTGCATTAAACATGTGTCTGTTTGTTTCTACATATAGTTCACTAGCGCATCCCTACACAAATTATTTGTGCGTTGTTTTGCATAAAAATATTAATTCAAACTTGTTCATACGCGAATACCTTAGTGTAGGTACGGTTTAGTACGAATACTTAATTGCACATTAAAATATGTCATACAAGATGCTACGTTTAAGGGAAGCTTTAGTTCAAGAGCTTGCGACGTGTTTGTAGATACAACAATGTTGTTATAATAGCGTTAAAAGTTTCGTTATTTATGTAAACGATAAAGATTTTGGCTTTGAATTTGAAATGAAGAAATAATTATAATCTGATATGTTGATAAATATATCTCGAGTGTACTACGAATGGCTAAACTACATCCAAGAAGATTCATCTTCTGTACTTAACCTTTTGTACCAAACTAAACGTTTTCAGAAACTATAAATAGTTTGGCTGGCCTAATGTGCACATGTACTTCTTCCATACTACTGGAGCTGAATTCTGTATGCTGTATGCCTATGCACCGAGCACCGACCGAGCCGCAGCTGCACTACAATATTCGTACGTACTCACGACTCACGATTCCCCCACATGGCCGCTCAAGTCTGTACCCTTAATATACTTACTTGAACTGTCGATGTCGGTTCATGTAATTATAATATGAACAATCGTTAGCAAAAGAAAATAAATTTTCGTCCTTAAAACGGATGTATGTTCATTTGTATGCATAACCTTGACCTCGGTGCACCTGTCAAATTATACATTTGGAACAGAATCGTACTTATGAGTATGGCAGTCGGATGTGAATGCTTTACACACATCAATGCTTGAAAACAACTAAAAAAGCGGTTTCGAATGTTTCGGAATACACTTGTCCAATAACTTAAACATAGTTTGATCTGGTTGTCGTTTTTTCGGAATACATGTTCAAACACATTTCCGATGTTTTAACACTGTTCCTATCGTTTTGTAATACTCTAGGAGCCAAAGCGATATTGATGATGACACCATCTTAAATAACTTTATTGTAGGTCAAATAAAGATTTAAAATTATTGCCACCACTCCTTGCCTATTTCAACCCCTCAAAACCCCCCTAAAACCACCCACCAGAACAAACAAAACAAAAAACGGCGGTTTCGATTTTAAACCCAGTCAGAATCTCAATAATTGACTAATTTATCATAAAATTGGTCATATTATCCATATTATTCATATTTTTTGGGGGGTGGTTTTAGGGGGTTTTGAGGGTTTGAAATAGGCAAGGAGCGATGGCAATAATTTTAAATCTTTATTTGACCTCCAATAAAGTTATTCAACATGGTGCCATCACGCTACCTTGTAATCTGCATGGTTTAGTCACAAAATGAGAAAAAAAAAACATTGTTGGTCCAAATAATGGCCAATTACTCGGAAATGGACTTTTGATAGCATAGGTTATCTTAACAATGGTCAACACCAATGAACATTTTCCACCAGGTTTGGGAGGGTTAACTTGCAGTTCATTTTCGTTCCAATTTCAACTGGTCAGCCTGATAAACGGACACGATACGAAATGATGGCAGATGGTGGGAGTGTATAAGAATGGTATGCTTCTCAAGTAACCGCAACTTGAAAAGGGTTAACCTCCAGTTAAAAAATAAACAATTTGCGGAGGCTGTATCTCGAGATCTAGCAGCCGGCGAAAATTCGGTCTGTGAGATGAATTGGTCATTGAACCGTCCTCTAACGATAAACCATAGTACCATCGGGGTAATGTTCAGACCATCAATATCGCTCTGACACCTAGACTGTAATGAAGTTTTATTATATCCCTTCTTCTCTATTGGTAAAGCTCTTTTTGCAAACAGTACGGGGCGACTCACAATGTATAAAAATATTGTACACCTGTGACTGATTGAATGTCAATGTTAAAATGTCCAAAACCCACTATTTTATAAACTTTTTTTTATAATATTTATGTTTTTTGGAACGTATAATTTGAGATACATCATGAAAAAGGGTATATTCAAAATTGCAATTATCTAATATGGCACTCTTAAGAAGAAAGGAAGTTAATGTTTATGTTGGATGGCAAATCTGAAACTCTATAAGGTAAAGGAGAAAAAGTGGCAACGTCAATATACAATTTGTTTTGAAATCCTTCTCATTACAAAGCCAGGAGAAAATGAAAATGAATCACCTCATATTTCTTAGTTTCCAGATCCCAAAGGTGATGATCGAATTTGAAACACCCGGTATCAATATATATTAACGGCAATATCACTAACTCACTGACTCTTTCATCACGAAATCTTCGAAACTATAAAGCGAACCGACTTGAAACTTGGCAGATATATTTCTTATACGACGTAGGTACCCGCTAAGAACGAATTTTTCGAAACTCAATCCCAAAGGGGGTAAAAGAGATTTCGATATATTTCGACGTTTGTGACAGCCCATTATAATAATTATAAAACGTTTGTTTATACGATAAAAACTCATACATCGATGGCTAACAAACTATCCGTGGGAGATCACAGATAACCCCATAACAAGACAGGTTTATATGAAAGACAGCTGATACATTGAAAGTCACACAATGTTCGTTGCAAACCACACCTTAACATAGATATCCCAGTCAACTCAAATAAACTGTCATATAAGTAGTATAATTTAACGTCTTTCCATGCCTTCAGCTATTTCTAATCATTTGCAATATGCATATAAGTCTTACAAACTCGTGGCGGTGATACTCCTAAACAAATGTAAGACTACTACTTAAACCATGGAATTAATTCGTCATTTCAACCGAACCTGATGTAACGTAGAAAAAAGCTACAAGGTTTAATTTGACAGATGGTGTAACGATTATCGATAAAATGTGAATAAAAGTTATGAAAAACTAGTATAATGGAGGCTTATAAGAGTTGTTTCCATAGCCAACTCGAAAAATCAAATTGGTGCTTATTATTAAGTTAGCTCTAGGAACACTATATATAGAGGAGTACAAAATTAAAAGGTCTTTCCGAATCGAAATAAACTCGTTTTTGGAACATCCTGTATACTGCACCTAAGATTTAATTGTGGGATATAAAGCCTTAGGATCCTGGTTAGTTGAGTTTTTGAAAATTATAGGTTTGTTAATACAAAAAATATAAAATAAGTAATACCTCAAAAACCGTCATATAGTCATATAATATGCAATAAGTACAGTTATTCAGAAACACAGAGAATTGAAATATAGCATTTGATACAGGATGTTCTATTTAAAATTTCATAGTATCTGCTACTTCCTAATAGAAGCGGCTACATTGCACGTCCGAAAATGTATTAAAAAGAGACATCATACCTATGAGGTTAGATGGTGAGGAGCGCCATATATTGTTTCAAAACGGACTCGATTTCGCCATATTGGTGCTACCTTTCTGTCAATTCTGTCAAGTCAACGGTGGGTTTTGCGATATCGTATAGTTCATAATATATTTTAAAGAATATTTTTGTGATTGTTTCACATATTCGACTAAATTCTAACATATGTCTTTTAGTGTGCAGTGCGTAGTTTTTGCAGTCGGCAAGGCGTTATACAATGTGTATTATTTTAAAGTATACGATAAAACATTTTTTCGAGGAAGTTACTGTAGCCCGGCTTTGCATATACCGCCAAAATGCTGGAATAAATTCCGCCTAGTGATACCGTTTATACTTACTGCATTGAACGCTAACAGACAAATATTCCATTTATTGTTTGGGTATTAGAATAACATAACCAAGTCAAATCTGTTGGTCTGTTTATGCCTTTGAATTAATTTGAGGTTAATTAAAAGGTAACTGGTGCTAGGTTTGCATGAAAAAGCGTGGTTGAGCATTAGGAAATTAACAAGTTATCTCAGTTCATTTTACCAATGATTTTTGGTAATCAGTAGTTTGCCATTTTCAGATGATTTAGACTAGGGGTCCTCAGTAGGATTTTTTAGAGAGCCTAATTGTTTTTATCAGATTTTCCTGAGGGCCGCAAGTAAAAAATGTAATTGGAATTGGTCCTTTTCAACTACTTTCCAAAACTCATAGTGAGCCTTATCCTTCTTTTTTTCTTCAAAAATACTTTGATGGGCTGTATCATGCTGAAGATCAATTAACTCATTTTTCAAATCTATAGCTTCATATCCAAAAACAGAAAGTTGAGCTACATTTGCTGTTATTACTGCCCATGGATTTTCCACTAAGCGAAATGGTTTTTGATACTTCCTGAAGTCACTATACCTCACATTCATTCCGTCTTTTAGGTTTGTCAACAGCTTTATTAAATCAGAATTTCATCAAACAGAATTTTAATTGAAGGAAAGCTGGAATAATCACCCTTTGACAGTTCTTCAATATACATATTGAACTTTTGTTTCTGTGAAACTCATCATTTTCGTTACAATTTTGTTGTAGTCTCCTTGCAATCGAGTCAGTGTTCCATTCACAATGCCCATTGTGTCAGTGAGAAGCCACCAACCAAACTTATAGACTTCGGGATACTCTTTTTTCTTTGTAGACAAAAACAGGGTAATCTCATGTCGAATGCTACAGAAACGTACCAATACCGTTCCCTTACTCAGCCATCCCACTTCTGTTTGATAAAGCACGTCTCCATATTGCGATATAACTCTTTCATAAACTCTTGAAACATTCTGTGATTCAGTTCATTTGAACAGCCGAGGGCCGCAAAAAATCATTCCGAGGGCCGCATGCGGCACGCGGGCCTCGTAGTGAGGATCGCTGATTTAGACAATGGTGCGGTTTCTAATCAAATTAAATGAAACTTTTCCGGAATACTTCCATCTCTATACAAAAAAAATGTCAACTTATGCTCGATCATACGCGTTTATTTGAAGTACTTATTGTATCATTCCATTACAACGAAGTTGTATGTGAACGATTATAAGTAGTGGGTCATGGCTTCAGCAATCGGCCATTGTCTCGGCCATGGCATTTGCCGAGGATGTTTCCGGAGTGGCGTGGATTATTTTTGATAGGTGTATTTAAATTGGATAATCAGTCACAAGTAGTCATGTTGTTTGTTTCATTGAGTTTCAGAGTTGAGAAAGCTTAGATTAAGTGAATAAACATTTTTTTTAGTTTTGTTGCAAAAGCCGTCATTTTAATAAAGTTCACAACCTAATTATAAACTTCATCAAAAAACGAGACCTAAAATTCGGTTGAATTATTGCGTATGGACGCTCCTCAATTCAATTCATGGGATTTATGTCACATGCTTTCAAATAGACTCAAATTAAGAGCATCAGGCGCACCCACCTATTCAATTTCAGAATCAACTAAAATCTACATCCATAATAATATTGCTTAACGAATCATCTGGTACTCTTGTTTATATTGGATTATATACTCGTAGAATGTTTTCGCACATTACATTGGGAAGTAGGGTTAAGATTGGATTGACAACGATGGTAATGTGGCGCATCGGTACCATTATCGCCTTTCATAACCAGGTTTCCAATTGAGAACAAGCTCGTCGCCGTCGCTGCTTGTTGCACGTTGTTACAGACCGAGTAGTGAGAGAGAACGGTCGGGGCCGACCCCTGACCTGGCCCGCTCCGGATCTAGAGCGGAGATGTGGGGACTCCGTGCCGTTCTACTTTCACACTCTACATCAGACACGCGCGCCTACAAACTGACTATCTTTCGCGGTTCAGTTCCGTATTTTTCGCAACATTCGCTGTCACAGCTCACTCATTATTATACCAATCGAGCATTATTTAAGATGCGCTCGTCCATCGCTCTAGAATCTAGATAGCTTCTGTAAAATGTGGATGCTAGTTGACCGACGCATGGATAAAACGTCGCTGTTTCGGTTCGGACGCAAGGAAAGTAGATCGCCTTTCTGTGAAACCTTTACATAATAATATAGATAGTAGATACCTATAGAAAATATGTAGAGTAGCATTTAGTAAGGCTGAAGTTTTCTATTTCGTATATTGAATAATAATTGCTTAGTAGCAATAGGGATCACTTGAATTGATAAAACAGCGCACAGAGAAATGTTCACACCACCATTTTATTAAAACTGAATTAACAATTGGCATTGGCACTAGGAAAAATTAGGGAATAATTAGAATAAAATGCCATTTACCTTATAATCACAGTTATATTAATAACTGAGTTTTGATGGTACATTTTTAAAATACACAGGAGAACCTCTAGGTTCACACAACGGTTCCATAATATGTGTACCCAAGATAATAATGTCCTATCTTGGGGATATCGGTAACGGTGACATAAAAAGAGTTTTGTTTAAATAGGGACAATTTGCCATTTATATGGAAGTATACAATTTCTAGTATCATTTTTAATTTACGTAATTTAGAAAAAACCGAATTTATTGATTTCCTATTTTAATTTTCTATTTACAGAGATAGAACAAAATTTTATAAGCTTTCTTGTGTTTCAAAGTAAGTTTCAATGCGACGTTTTGTTGTTGATCAATCAACATTACATTTTTGAGGCTCTGTTTTATGAAGTATTTTTCATTCTGCATTCATTTATGTCATATCATATCATATGTGTGGTTCGATTTGTTTCAAATTAGTAGTAGCGATCAAGATTTTTTGAAAACGTCAAGTAAGTGCCAGCCTGCTTTGAAGAAAAATGTATGAAGTAGGGCAGGGGTTTCCAGAGAAAATTTATTTTAATTTTTGAAAATACTATTGTACCTCATATTGCATTGACTCCAAAATTGAAGGTATTTTATCACACGCTAGTGCGAATGAGGTAACTTTCAAAACTCGAACGTCTACGGCTTCTAACATTGACCTCTTGAAGAAGACGAACTAATGGTTTGTTCCGTCACTTGAATTTCATGAGCCTCTCGAAATTGCTGTAATGGTTAAGTTTCTACGGGCTAATTGACTAATAAATCGATCGTGATTGGGGGTTGTAATGCAACGACGAGGTTGAACTATTTTTCAGATTTAAGAGTTATATACCGCCAATTGGTTTCCCATACGTCACTTTAGTTGGCCCTAACAATTGCAGCAATCTGTCTTTGAGATGTCACATTTTAATAAGTTTCACTATATGACCCCTGTTTGCCGTTGGTAAACCTTGGGAGGGCATTTTAAAATGAAAACAATTTCTTTTTAAAAAAATGTTACGGCTAAGCGATCTACACTATTGACTATACAATAATTGTATGCGAACAGGATTGTATTGAGAAACAAGGCTATCAACGAAGTTTAGGTTCTTTTTTTTATGTTAACAAATTCATATCTGCGAGGGCAGCTTCGCTTGACTTTGAAAGAAACGTCTTAAACTCCCAGTTAAATTTTATTCTCCAATATAATCGCCCCTGACATCAATGCACTTATTAAATCGTTTCAGTAATAATTCAATGAATTGAAAAAATATTCTTTCGGTTTGTCTTCAAAATGTGCCCAATCTGCAACCTTCACCTCTTCGTTATCACTGAAATGGTGACCCCGAAGGTCCTTTTTCAAATTCCCAAACAGCTAGTAGTCACTGGGGCCATATCTGAACTATACCGAAGGTGATCGATTTGTTCAAAACCACAGTCCTAAATTGAGCTTGCTAATTCCAGCACTACGCACAGCTGCAAATCGTACAAGAAACGATCGCCTCTGGGCTTATGAATTTTGTCGAAATTTGTGCAGTAAAAATGGCCCCGTTAATTGTGGTATAAGGTTCTATAAAGTCTATGAGAAGAATATCCTCACAATAGCTTCTCCTTTTCGTCTCCATTCCGTACCGTTTTGGACAAAACATCGTACTCAAGAACCATGGTTCCATCAAGAGTCGATCGCCTAATACGAGATCAACAATTTTGTCGTTTGTCACCACTTCCACCGTCCTTATTACTACCGAATGAGATGGTGAATTTTCCCCTTACATCCCATACCTTGTTGAGTAAGAAATTTGATAACAGCACGATATTCAGTTCTCGTGACTGGCATCGTAATAAATAAGTGACAGTTGTGAGTAAACTAATTGACGTGAAAACCATTTTTGCTTTGACTTGTGTTTAACAACATTTTTACCCGCTGCGATACCTGAATCCATGACAGGGCGAGAATTTTTGGCGCTCCCCCCGTGTATTTTATATAAATATGAGTTTGTTATCATAAAAAAGGGTAAAAACGTTGAGCGATAGATGAAAAGATTTTGTTCCCTTTTATGATAACAAACTAACAAACTCATATTTATATATTCTATACACGAGTTTGTTAACATGACTAGGACGTCGTTCAGTACGCATATGCCCAAAGGATTAAGACGGAGGGGGGTGATGATGAGCCAAAAAAAGGAAAGGCTTCGTTCGTTATGCTTACTCCGTCTTTCGCATAAGTCCGTCGTAATTAAATTAGCGAAAAGCGACATTTGTTGGGTGCCACAACCAGCAGATGCGACCAGCAGCAAACGTGTTATTCTACTTATCTCTACAATTGGCCAGATAGTTAGCGCACAGAAAGACATCGATTATTTCGACGGACCCCTACGCTCAAAACGCTCAATTTGAATTTTAATGGCAGTCTCATATCTACTCTTTGTCAAAACTTCAAGTGGATTGTAATTACCGTTTGGTCACTACACGAAAACGTACTTTGTGCCATATAACCAGAGAATACTTCGTTCGCTTCGTTCACTCCGTCTTGAAAAAAGGATATCACGTGATTCGGTAGGAAAACTACAATATCTATGTCAATTATATTTAGAGTATTTCTGGAACAAGTTACTGTTCATTTCAGACAGTACTTATATGGAAAATCGAATTGCAAAAATTGGTTGCACGTACTATAAAGTCAGTGCTTTTACTCATAACGTTGAATATGATTTTAACTTTGTTGTGATCTAACAAACGGACATCTCATTGGATGCACGAATATTTCTATCAAATATGGTCGCTTTTGCTGGCATAAATTCGACCGACATGCTCCAATACAGAGTAAATTTTCAGGTGTTCTGGCAAACAGAGGGTAAATTTTGCCTTTCCCAGATACAAGTTCTGCGATGAAGGCCAGTAAAAGGGGCGGAAGCTTGGGGTGAATACCGAGAGGGATCGATACTTCGCTGAATTTTTACGCTACGTCTGCTGTGTTAGATCAGCTGCGTTGAGAGTAGCTTTCAATGTAGATAACAGTATCCTAATTGCCTAAGTTTAATCATCGGTGTAACTTGAAAAATTAGAGCGAGTCCCAATTTTATCGAGGTCGACAATTGGAGCGAAATTCTTAAGTTATAAATATAACCGCATATCATTCGCGGTTATCGAGAGATAACTACAATCGAAATATAATCTATTCACATTTTAAAACGTCAAAAATTTACAGTTTACCGATGCAATTTATCTCTCGATATTTATCCATATTTATCTTCGTATTGGCCTTCTATATCTTACTAACAACCATTTGCCTTTTACATTCTCCTAGTACAGTTTATCACAAGAAACTCCGTTTCTTCCGAGCAATTTCTCATAAGTCTATTCATTCAATCTAAGGAACGTGTGTAAACGAAGCTGCTGCTTTATCTAGTAGTGTTCCGTGGATTACGGTGGAAAAAAAGGAATAGTATCATAATGGAGAAAGGATGTACACAAAACTGTCTATCATATCACTTACATTATGAATTTTCGAGCGAATTTCTTTATGAGAAAAGTTGCTGGCAGAATTCGCGAATTTTTATTCTATCCGAGATTTCGAATTTTCTATTTTACTTTTTACTTTTAATACTCGTAGTGATGAAAATAATCGACATAAAAATCAATATAGTCGATTACTGTCATATCTCGATTGTGATTCCGGAAATTAGTATACTAAAATTTGTAGTGGTTTTCATAATTCGTCACATGAGCTCGACGTTTCGACATTAGACTTAATTAGTACTTCGATTTTAGTGTGTCTATTTATCCAGTACCCGGACGAATAATTTTACACTTGATAGTCCAGCTGTCAGGCGCCCCTAAGCGGTCCTAGTGGCGATACTAGACAGTCGGTATGATCTCGTCTGCATATTTTATTGCTTCCGATAGTGTAAGTTCGAAACGTTTGTTTTGTTATAAAAGAGTTCACACTATGGATATACCATACTATAACACTATAAATAAGAAACAATCACCCGTATCTACTAAAAATAATGTTAAAATAAAGACATTTTAGCTGATAATCACTACTTGACAGCTGAAATGTCGTAACTTTAACACTATTTTTAGTGATAAGGGTGATTTTTTTCTTACTTATAGTTACTCAAAGATTATCAGGACAGACGATAACACAAGGAGACGCGGTTAACGCCAGAATTGCTGGATCTACTCCAATAAGCACAAATTACCGGACGAATAATTTCTATGTTTTAAGCTTATTAGTCCAGTTACCCGACGAATAGCCCACCCTTTACATTACTTTCCGGTTGTATGTACATAACACGATCAACTGGTGGGAATAATTATGACGATTTCGAGATATATAGAACTACTGAGACTGAACGGAAGTAAATAGAAAATTAATAATTTACTTTACGGAAAATAACTTGCAAGTTTAGATATGTTCAACGGAATTTCTAAGCGAGTACTTTAATGGAATTTTATGGCCATTTATCGTAAAGTTATCTCTTGTTCTACTGAAATAACTGATTTAAAGTTTTTGCTGTATTGTCAGAATGACAGTTCCATTAATTCTCTTTTGAACACTAGGGACAATGGAGACAAGAAAATTGACACTGCATCTTGTTCGGGCGACAAAGACAGGAAGGAATTTGAATCTAAAAACATCAAATAAGTTGGGAAATTTTTTCCGATAAAAAATAATGTGTTAAAATTATAAAATTCGTGAATATAATGTAAAAGATGAGTCCGGAAAGTGTTGCTTAGTGTTCCACTTTACGCCGCAAATTTATGACAGTATGAAATTCAAAAAATTAAAGGCTACATTAATATTTTATGGCTCTAATTATTTGCAAACGTAGCAATAGGAATCAGTTTGCTGCATAAAACACCAATACAACATTTATCAAAATACAACTGAAATTACGTAAGTACAGCTTTGGCGATAGGCGGGTGACGGTCAATATCGAGATAACAATTCATAAATCAAGACAAGGCAAAAGAAAATTAAATAGTTTTTATTTGACTTGTATGTGCCAAATGTGAATGCAATGAATCATTGTGTTGAAGAAATAATTGTAGAAAAATGGTTCATCTAAACTTGACTAGCAAGGATACTGATACTACTATAATAATTTAAAACTACTAAATTAGGAGGTTATAATATGTCAATTACTAGTAACCGATTACTGAAATCTATCAATTATTCCCATCACCTCTTATTAATTAGTCAGCAAGAAGCCATGTGATCCCTTTTGAATCTAAAGTTTCTCAATCTGTATTATATTACTGGTATTGGTACAGCTATGAGGGTTACAGTGGATACCATGAACCCAGGGTAACTCAGATATTAAAATACCATCAATGAAGAAGAAACATCATTTTCCCTAGATTTTTTTTTTGCTTTAGATGCTGGTCCTTTTCACCAGCCACACCTCAGCCACTAGGATTGTGTCTTTTCATTTGTGGCCAGTGATGAAATTTATTATTGTTCAAGACTGGTATCTACTCATTTTGAGTAGTTCTTCTGTTCTGTTTTTCAACGGTTCTCTAATAAATGTCGTTCCGTGATGCTTGCAAGGAGCTTCATTCCAGCGCTCTCTTTGTTGTAGTTTGATCCAGTCCACATGCATACTTAAAAAGAGGTTTTTGTCACTCGGAGTTCGGGTTCTGGGTAAATATTTGAGCGCTATTCTGGCAAGTTCATCAGCTTTTTAAAAAATAAATCTATATCACTCTTTTAACCCAAAATATGCATCTCGTATGCGAACGAATTGTTTGATGTTTTTCACTCGCAGATTATTAGAAAAACGTAACGCAAATGTCTAGCTCAAGCAGAAGCAATAGGAATTTAAATATTTATAGAAGAATTTGGGCGATATGGCGGCCAACTGGTGTATATATTATTTTGGCAAGGGTTTCAATAGATTATTTGCAATGTATATTCCCGTAGGACAAAAATTATAAATATTGGAATAGGGTTTGGGGGTGGCTCATTTAATTGCGACTCATGTGTACGGAACTTGCAATAAAGGTAAGTGTATATTATGCTTGGAGATTTAAGATGTTTCCGGCGTATATACTTTTTCAAGAACTATTCTTAATTATCGACCGACGCATAATGTAGAATATTAATATTATTCTGCACAATATGAAGAATGAAACTGTATCTTTCAAGTATCATAAATAAAATCAATCATGGCGTTTCAAGTTCAACGATTTGGGGTTGTTGCTCGGCTGACTATGTATAAGTATTCATAATTCACGGTGTGATAACGAGAAATGTTGGTGATACAAAACGGTCACCAACACTCGTAGTAACGCACAGAGTCTATTCCCGGCCGATGACCGAGGCCTTGGAGACCACCTGGGTCCGATGGCCCCAACACGAAGAACAAAGTAAACGGCACAACAGCCATACTTTGATGCCGAAGGAAACGTTGAAAATTTTATTGTTTTGGAAACATTGTCAGCAAACATTTATTATGTTACGTTATCTTTTGCTTTTCCGAGTGAATACTTTAAATCATTGTTGCTTTCATAGTGATAATATATCGCTTCAGTATTGAATGGCGAGAAAGTTAAAAAATAATCATTGAACGGTATTATGTGAATTACTGTGAACTAAATAAATTAAAAAAATTATTTCGTCAAGTATTTCTTATTTCTCATAAATTTTCAATACCAGGTTGACGATTAAGAAAACTATGATTTGACCAGAGCTTTGAACCTTTGATGTTATCAGTTATCATGTTCTTAAGAATATGCTATTCATTCTTCCTGATGCAAGTTTTATTGGGTATGATAAATTTGTGCTAATATTGTACGGTTCGCTAAAGTTGACCGTAGGGGTAAGGGCTCGGGTAAGGGTAACTGTGGGAATCAGAGCGAAGTTATACGAAGTCATAAGCGTTGAGCGTAAGGATATAATTCATATCATGATACTTATGAATAATATAATAAATCCCAGACGAAGTAGTTTACAATATCTGAAATAAAATAATTACGATGCAATAACTAAATCGGTAATCATTGGAATGCACGTTTCAATTATAATGTGTTTTAATCATTAAACCAAACTGTTTAGAATACGCTATACGGGATTTCACCCCGATGACTATTGTGTTTCCCTTCTCCGGCGACATGCCCCTTTCAGAAGGAATATATAGTTATGCAGCACATTAATTGCAATGACGTCGAAACGTAAAGGATGAAAATCCGGTTGTATCGAGTAAGGGGTTAGAAAATGGAGTAAAAATAAACAAGTGAAATAGTACACAGTAAGAAATTTGGTCCGTGTAAAACAGCTAGTGTAATGGGTGAAAAATTTAGAGTGAATTTTAAGTGTTAAATGACTATTTTTTGTAACACTAGAATTGGTGAACGATGTTGTTTACACTAAACTACTCTAGTTGAGTTGTTCTACTATTTTAATGTTCATTACTCACACTACAAAATTACATTTAAATTGTTTTAGTGTCTAATGTTCTAGGTTTACACTAAGAGTGTCAAATGCATAGAAATATTACACTAACTAGAGTGTTCTGACACTGCCAATTGCGAAATGCCGTTCGGTTCAATCCGCATCCTACGTTACCCTGAGTATTCGCATTGGCTTTACGTTAGCGGCTTTTATTCTTTCTTCAAGCTTCAACCTGTGTTGTGTGTTTACTGGACCTAAATCGTGACCTGTGTAGCTTTATTTGTTCTTATAAGGTAAGTGTTGTTGTTTAATCTTCTTAATATAATCTACTTAGTAGTAAACTGGACATAGTCAAATAATAGAGGTGATGAAATGTGTTTTAGTTCAAATCAAACGCCTTAACCCCCCCAATTTCTGGTTCATAATATTAATGAGGGGCACCACCGACTGGAAAGTTACTCGTACACCTAGTTCTAATAAATACCAATAGTAATGCCTTTAAATTACTGAGCTCAGCTAGTCATAGTAGACATAACCTAATAGTGAGGTACATCGTACATTATTTTTTGATATTACATTTACTGCCATTTTGTGAAGGTTCAGTTGTGACCCCACATTGCAAATACTGTGGCGAAGGTCAAATAGGGATTCTAACGAACCGATCTGAACGATTTGAAGTGTGGGTCATATTGATTGATTCGTCAAATATGTATAATGGATTCCATTCTCACAAAGATAATATGTTACAGGTAACCTATATGATGGATTTTATTAAGCTGAAGTATATTCATTGCTCGAAGGTGGCCAAAGTGAAGCAACACTGTACATATGAAGAATACGAACAATTAGGTTGGCTATTATACAAGGTCATACAAATCTCTGACTTTTATATTATTTTTATAATACTGTTTAATTTTTATGTATCATATATTCGATAGTGTTCAGATTTAAATGTTCCACATATTCGTCTATTCATCGGAATTGCTCAGTTGTACCTATTATGCCATACATTTATTTCTAAATAAACATTTTATATTTGCAAGTAGTGTATTCTTTATTTACCCAACACTAGGTAGTGCAGAGCTAGAGTTAACGTACACTAAAAACAGTATTTTGTTTACCAAAATCAGTGTAAATCCAACACTAGGTATAGTTAACATACACTGAAAATGTTTTGCGCATCATGCTTAGGAAAGTGCAGGCTATTGTTAGAGCTGCAGGAGGGAATACCAAGTACTAAATGTTCCTGTTGCCTTGAATCAATGTTATAATCGAGGTAATAATGTTATTATTGCGCATTCCAAAATAAATGTTATAGCCCAAATGGAGAAATTTGACTAATTCATTCATGAATCTGTTGTAAAGGTTCAATCGGGATTTCAATATGAAATTTATTTGTTTATTAACAACGTACAATCACTCCAATGTAAGAAATTTAGCAATAGAAATCACAAAAGTAAAAAAAAAAGATCTGAAATATAATATACAGGGTGTCCTCGAACTGCGTGGCCAAAATAAAACCGAAGATTCTTTGATTCGAAAAAAGTTGATGAGCCTTTTTACTTTTGCCTCAAGTGTCTTGTTTACCCGGTAGAGGGCTTCAAAGTTGCAAAAATGATTTTGTTTTTTCGGTATAACTTGAGAACGTGATGAAGAACTTTTACAATATTTAGCAGGTGAGTTACTGTCAATAATGGCCATTTTTGAGAGTGGAGCACAGAGCCTTAGAGACCATAGAAATGGCTCAAACTTGAGGATGTAACGGGAAAAGTGTCCAGAACTTTTTTGTGGTCAATGTAATTCACTCGATATTTTTTATGTAGATAGCTTATCTAATTAGAAAACTTTTCTTACTCTTAGAAAATTTTGATAAAATCAACGGATTAGCTTGAAAAAATTAATTTTCGAGTCTCTGCAATTTTGGCTTACTAATTTTACTTGATTAAAATACCTTAGTTGCCTTTGCTTTTCTAATGTCATTTTGGCATTTGAAGAATTTATTCTCAAAACTATCAGTTTTTACTTTGCTTTCCGTAAAAATTTTATAAAATTATGGCTCAAAATTTCACTAACACTGAAATGGTTGATATGTTATTGATTTATGGACTTTGTCGTTGCAATGGCCGGAGAAGGGAAAGATATCCGCATCGCAGAATTCCAAATCGGCAAACCTTCGCGAAACTGGCAAATTTGAAGCAAATCGCAGAGAAACTGGACGCAGACGGACAAGAAGGACGTTACGAGATCGACGAAGCGATACTGGAAGCGGTTGAAACTGAACCTGGGATAAGCACACTACGTTTGGGACTTCGTATTGGAGCCTCAAAATCATTAGTTCATAATGTACTGAAAGAAGAACTGTTGTATCCCTACCATATTAAAACAGTTCATGACTTATTGCCCATGGATCCAGGTCATCGGCTAGATTTCTGTCGGCTTATTGTCCAAAGACAAAACGCAAACCCCAATTTTTGTAGAAGAATTCTGTTCACGGACGAAGATACTTTCACGAGATGTGGTCTTTTTAACCTCCATAATGAACATTTCTATGCTGATGAAAATCCTCATGAAACGGAAGTTACATATTTTCAGAATCAAACTAAAATCAATGTTTGGGTTGGAATTGTGGATAACTTTATTATTGGCCCTACCGTTATACCCGATCGATTGAACGGGGAGAACTACTTGAACTTTTTGGAACAAAGACTACTTGAACCGTTGGAAGACTTGCCCTTACACATTCGTCGTGGCCTGGTTTATCCATGATGGTGCACCTCCTCATTTCACATTAGCTGTGAGGCGACATTTGAATGCGGAATATCCAGATCGCTGGATAGGTAGAGGACACGATGCACCAGTGAACTGACCGGCCCGCTCCCCTGATTTGACGCCCGGCGACTTCTTTCTATGGGGCGCTTTGAAGTCGAAAGTTTATGCAGCTACAGCAAACACACGAGAGGAATTGTTGCAACGAATTAATCATGAAGCGGATTTATTGAAGAATGATCCTGAAGTACTAGCCAGAGTTCAATCCAATTTCTTGAAACGAATTAATTTGTGTATTCAGGAAAATGGGCAACATTTCGAACAATTGATGCCTTAGCGATTTCCCAAAAAGTTTTGTTGTTTCTTTTAATTTAGCATTTGTTTTTCCTAAATAATCACATCGTTTCCCCATTTCTATTGTTTTTATTATTCGTGTTTTACCGAGATATTAACCATTTCAGTGTTAGTGAAATTTTGAGCCATAATTTTATAAAATTTTTACGGAAAGCAAAGTAAAAACTGACAGTTTTGAGAATAAATTCTCCAAATGCCAAAATGACATTAGAAAAGCAAAGGCAACTAAGGTATTTTAATCAAGTAAAATTAGTAAGCCAAAATTGCAGAGACTCGAAAATTATTTTTTTCAAGCTAATCCGTTGATTTTATCAAAATTTTCTAAGAGTAAGAAAAGTTTTCAAATTAGATAAGCTATCTACATAAAAAATATAGAGTGAATTACATTGACCACAAAAAAGTTCTGGACACTTTTCCCGTTATATCCTCAAGTTTGAGCCATTTCTATGGTCTCTAAGACTCTATGCTCCACTCTCAAAAACGGCTATTATTGACAGTAACTCACCTGCCAAATATTGTAAGTCCTCCATCACGTTCTCAAGTTATACCGAAAAAACAAAATTATTTTTGCAATTTTGAAGCCCTCTACCGGCTAAACAAGACACTTGAGGCAAAAGTGAAAAGGCTCATCAAATTTTTTTCGAATTAAAGAGTCTTCGGTTTTATTTTAGCCACGCAGTTCGAGGACATCCTGTATAACACAAACAAATAAATTCATGAGCAACTATATATAGTTACGAAATAAAAACATTCCGATCCCGTGGACCACCTTATGTCATTAGTTCCATACAGAACAAATCTCTGATTACCTATAGTATTTTATAGAACCATTATTAAGTGTTTTTCTAGTTATAAATATATACCATATGTATACTTTGAACCTACAAAAGCGTTAGAAATTCTTATTTTGAGATTTGAATGGCACATAGCTACATTACATTAATAATGCTGCAGACTTTTCAAGAAGAATAGCGTGAGGTATCATGGAACAAAGGTTGATCCTGTGTGAATGATTTTCACTGAGCAAAATAGAAGCCATAAGGAACAATGTCCTACATATAGGAACATAGTAAGTAGGTACCAATATATGCCAATTCTTGTCGATCTTTGGTTAATGTTTCATTTGTTTCAAACTGAAATGTTCGTTTTTTGGCTAACCGGAAGTGGCGAACTAATTTGGAGTACAAACCAAACTTGTATCATTAAAAAATATTTCAGTGAAAACCGCATGCGTCTACGGCAAAACTGAGAATGCACTACCGCCTTATTTATTTTTCGAGAATTAAGTTATTTACTCTTAACTCTACGTAGTTAAACTATTAATAGTCATTATTTTTACAGTTTGTGAGAACTAATAATATTTTTGGTGAAGCAAAAAAAAAATGTTGATCAACATTGAATAAAATTGAAATGTCATTCCCTATTAATAATTTACTATTACTGATGACCAGTTCAAACCGAGCAGGCCCAGACGTTTAGATTTTCGTCATTCTATTAACATTCAAATTTTTTCGTTTTAGTTTTCATTCCACATGAGCTTGTTGTGTGATTGTGAAATACAAATTGAATGACCAATGAACTTTTTGAAAAATAAAATAAAAATCTAATTTCCTACATAATAATTATTAATAACCCGCTGACAGTTCGTCGAAAGCGAGTTCTGAAACAGCGTGGTTCGTTCATTCTAGAGTCTAGACTAGACCATCTAGTTTCAGTCCCAGCGTTCAGCCCAAGTACCTACCAAAGGTCCCGGGTTACATTCACCCATGGAAAGGTGTACATATTTTAAAACACCAACTCACTTTTAGATAGCATACATATTTAGATTATTGCCAGGATTCTTGTTATGTAAGGCTACTGCGGTAACTGGTGAGACAAACATAATATATTATTATCAACGATTGAACCGGAAACGTCTAATTGTTGCTGTTAGGATAAGAGCAACACAATCCCGAGCGCATCGGTGTTGAAAATATGAATTTGCAGCAGTTGAATCAAAAACAAACTCTTAGGTTTCTTATACAGCTTGCTGAGAATGAAGACAGCAAAAATTTTCACATACACCTCAATACCTATTTCATTAAGTCATACGAAGAATTGTTCTTAATGTATTAAGTGCGTTTCGTACAGAATTTCACACCGACAATTTTCGACCTATGAAATACTTTTATTTAGACTTGTTGCCATGCCAACGAAAAAATTTCAGCGGATATTTTTTCTTTTAGGGTATAGAGAAGCAACATTATAGTGGATATTTTTTGACGTTTAACAAATGAGTTTGAAAGTGATACAATACAAAATGTCAAATAATATCACATCGAAATCATTTTAAACTAATTTTTCTTCGTTGTGAAATTCTCTTACCGAATATTCCGAGTGCACAAATTAATTTCCGGAAATTTTGCACATGGGATATTATAAGTGAAAATTGTAGTACATACATGCAAAATTGTATCTCGGGGTGAACCTGCCGAATTAAACAATGTACTCTGCATCATATAGAAAGCTAGTAACATGGCATTCGAACGCGATGTTCATGGTGATTTAATCGGCATTTTGGGGTCATTGAAAATCTGTGCATTGAGGCAACCAGCCGTGCTCTAGATATCCTGGCATACATACGCTGTGCTGTTTACACGCTTTTTATTAATATTTATATTTTAGTTAATTTTGCAAGACAAGTATTAAACTCTACCGAAATCTAGATCAACTCAAACTAAACGTAGCAAAAATTCAAACTACTTCCCATCTCAGAGCGGCATCAGCAGCTAATATAATCATTATCGTTTTCAAGGTGACAGCTAGAAAGCAGTAAGAAATATGAAAAACCTTACCTGGCCAAAGCCATTCTGATATGAAATAATCCAAAATGATTGTTGTGTAAAGTATAAAACTTGTCACTAGGTACTTGAACCATTCACTTTCATAATGTGTTCACTTAACCCTACTTTCGATGTATATCAAACGTCGATGAATGAGTAACGAGAGATGTAGCGCACGAATACGAACAACTCTCTGATACACCAAAACCGCGACTAAAAAAATAAACAAACTGGCGAGGCGAGTGGCGATGCCAGCTTGAGAACGCCAACCATTCTGCCCCTTCCCAGAAACTTTAGATTAGATTTGATCGGCTACCTTCGCTTCGACTCGTTACGATTAATTCTCTCAAGAAGTTGCGACAGTTGAGAGGTTTCAGGTTTCAGGGTTTCACTATTTTTCGTCCTTCGGAGCGCAATTGATGCGAATTTACATGTTTTAATTCGCAAATTTGGAAAGTTTCAAACTAATCTCTATTTAGTTAATTCGGTGAGATGGGAAAGGCAGAAATATTTAGTGCAGTTCGATTACAACACTGAACGTCGATAAAGAGATACCTATTAATCGAATTATATGAGATGATTGATCACATTTTGAAATATATGAATTCTGAATTAACATAATTTCGAATCCAAAAATTAAAGTGGGCAAAGGAAATAGCTGAAAATAATTTTTTCGACATTCCAGGTTCCCCTCGAAAAGGTGAAATTCTCATGATGAATCATTTCTAAAAAATGTGATCACTTAAGCGATATAAAAATTATGTGTTGCATGATTGCATAATTTGGACCCCCCACCTGTTTCTCTAGGTTGTCAAATGATGGAAAGACATCATTATTTCACAAATGAGAAAATAATTGGAAAACGAAGGAAGTAGTGAAAACCGCACGTTAATTTCTTTTTTGTAACAGATGTTGGTAATAGAGGGCGAGGATGGGTACGAGAAATTATTTGTTTCTGTGAAAACAGCATTTAATGAGTATTTATTATATGAGATTGAATAATTTTGAGTGTCCAATTCAATCTCCGTCGGGTAGGAAACACAGCAGCTGCGATTTCAGAATTAGAAATGCTGTTAGTCGATTTCTGAATTCTCCCAATTATATCTACTCTTGTAGTATGTCGAGTTTGATAGACTAGATCCTTCAATCCCCCCCCCCTGCGCGAAATCGAGGCAAGTCAAATCAGGAGATTTCGCTGGCCAGAGAAATAAACTTCCTCTTCCAATCCGCCTATTTGGAAAGTGCTCGTTAAGATAGCCAGAAACATTCAGAGAAAAATTAGCAAGGCATTCATCATGCTGGTACCACATATTCAATCTTCTATCTAGAGACACTTATCCAGGAGCGGGTGGCAAATCGTGAATTGTAAATATTTATTGGCATCAAGAATACTGTATCATACATTCACAGCCCACGATTCTGATAGTGAACTTGCTGTAACCAGAGTGAATTTTTGGCGATCAGTAATGCATATTATGCAGATTTACCCACCCTGCGTTAGTCTCATTCGTCCATTCAATTCGTGACCATGTTATACCATGTTACTGACAGTCAATGACAGAAGTCTAGTCGCATACATATCTTGATGAAGGTTAACATGATACTTGCGATCTTGTAAAATTTTATGGATGCTTGTATTTTTGACTCCTTGATATCTCTGACACTAAAAAGGGGATTGACAAAAATGCTCGCCAGAACATTAACGATATTTTCTTTATTTCAAATCCTCTGACGTCTTTCTGGTACAGGAATAGGTTACATATACTCGGCTAGCTAAGCATACAAAAACAATTCTAGAACGATGCCTTCTTTCAGGACATAGCTTGAGGCAATAACTGTGTTTTCAAAACACTGAAACTAAGCTGCAAGCATATGATAAGCTTCAATGTTTGAGTAAGGCATTTTCAATTATTACTATAACCATACTCAAATACTATCACGAAATATTTAATAAAAATAGGTAAGTGACAATAGTTTTGATATTTCGTTTTCATAACCTACCTGTGATTTACACTTTATGCCTATATGTAGGTTATCCTAAATCTATATAAGATATGGACATATCTTCGGTAACAAAAAAGATATTAACGTGCGGTTTCACTATTTCCTTCGTTTTTCAATTATTTTTTTATTTGGGGAACAATGTTCTTCCATTTGAAGTTTTCAAGAGAAACTAAAACGTTTGTTAATTTTTCTGGAAAGCGCCACCTACCAATCGGTACAAATAACAAATTGAATTCTTGAAAACATTATTTTCCTAAGCGGAAGAGTTCTATTTAATAAGACCAAATTTGTCGGAATCGGAATAAATAATGTCATTTCCTTCCCCCCACTCCTCATCTGTCAAGCTACAACAACAAGTGAGGGCCAACATTATGCAGATCTTCCCAAGAATTTTGATATAAAGGAGCAAAACACGCTCTTTTATGATTTACCATGAGCGAAGTTCTAGGGCGGCGAACTTATTAAGTTTAAATTTATTTCCAGCTATTTCCCTTGCCCAATTTAATAAAAACTTTTGTTTGGACGAACAACGGTTACGTGCATATCACCGGTGCTTAGCCTTATTTAGACAGCCCGTATAAGCAGCAGAGAGACATTCATAGTCAGTTGTGACTCAGCTTAATAATCCTGCCTTTTGAAAACGAAGGAGAATTCTTGCGGTTAGAGCTTAGGGATGTTTTGGGAACAAAGTTGCCAAATGAATAATACATTCATTTATTCAGTGGGCATATTTTAAACAGATCATAAAGAGGGAAATGTAATCACCCTTCTTGAAATTATATGAGGTATAACGGGAGTTACCTTTAAGTTTCTTAAACGTGGAATATGTGTTGTGGGGAACATATATTAAACAAAAGAGATGGGTAAAAACGACATCGCAGCAGTCGCGCCAGAAAACTCAAAAGTCGGTTAACCGTAGCTACTCCTCCCCCCTGGTCGGTAAGTAGCTTCAGGTTCCCAAGTCGTGTGTCCTAAGTAGTCTTATTGAACCCAGAATGACTGCCTTCTGCATCCGGTCTATCAAGATCTGCACCGAGTTCTTACAGGCCGGAATGATGTTCAAGTTCGAACGCAGCGAAGACCGAATTCCGCCCAAAACACCGATGATCAGAACAACTAAAAAGACCTTGTGGCCTGGGTATAGCGTGCGGAGCTCGAACAGGAGATCTTGATACTTTGTCCATTTTTCCTAATCTTTCAAGATTATGTTCTTCTCTGCCGGAGCAGAGAATTCGATGACATACAAAGTCTTGTTTCGTTTATCGAGGAGGACAACGTCAGGCCTATTTGCTTGTATGGACCTGAAGGTCGGAAACGGGTAATTCCAGACGATCTGGCATTTCTCGTTTCCGAAAACGGACTCAATATCTCCAGGCATGTAAGGCAGCACAGGCTCTTGGTCTATTTCGTACGAGTGTCTTAGATAGTAATACAGTACCCGTAGGGCTGCATTATGGCGATAGGTGACGCCGAAGCCGCTTTTGCCGGACATGCCGACAGAAGGTGAAAAGCGTCTCAGGCGCCTTTCGACAGGCCCTGCAGCTGACATCAGGAACTTGCACACTCATCACGTTGCGGCGATAGACCAATATGTTGATTACGCCATCTTGGCAAGCTGCGATAAATCCCTCGGTCTCGGATTTAAGCCTGGCTGACCTTAGGTAGCCGAAGGTCAGTCTGGTTGACAAGCCGAGCGTTTCGATGTTTCTGTAGAAAACACAGTGTATCGGCTTGTCAACATGCCACCTGAGCATAAGATCTTGCTCTGGGGCATTTTTCTGGGCTTTCAGGCGAAGAGGTTGAATCTCGAGGTTGCCCTCTAGACGGCCTTCTCGACTGATGTGAAATTCGAGACCAAGTTCCGCAGCTTTTTGTGCTGCCTTAACGATAAATGCCCCCACTCCTGCCAATTCGTGACTTTTGACAAGGCACAGGAGGGGGTCCGAGCTCCTAAGAGCTTTACAAGCTATACTCAGAACCACACTTCGATGCAGACCCTCCAGGCAACCCCCCGGTGACGTGAGAGATAAATGCGGGAAACGGACGACCTAGGAGGCAAACTGTGATGAATATGCATCATTTTCCGGGTGTCTTTGTCGAGTCTGCAGCTCATCGACCGTCCATTTCACCACTCCAAAAGAGTGGAGCAGGACTGGAACGGCAAGCATATTTGTTGCCGACGCCTTGTTCTCAATCGAAAGTAAAGAAGACCAAATCTTTCGAACAAGGTTTCTGTACTTGCCGCGGAGAGCCACCTCTACCTGGGAAGAGCCACAAACACCCCCTCCCTCCCACCTGTTTTATCCACTGCCTATCTCCCATATATTGAAAATATAACAGATCGAATTTCCAAAATCCTCAAAAAACATAATATTTCTACTCGGTTTTCTACACTTCCAATACTATCTCAGTTTTAAAAACATATCAAAGATCCCCTTCCTCCTCTTCACTAAGAAGAAGGTATTTATAGCATTCCCTGTTCTTGCGGTAAAGTCTACATTGGTGAAACAGGTCGTACTGTAGCTACTCGTGTGAAAGAACATGAGCGCTGTACAAGGTCTCGTGATACCACTAGATCTGCACTGGCGGAACACAAGTTTGACACTAATCATCATATCTTTTTCGTAAATACTAAAATTCTAGCCCGAGCCCCAAACTTTTATCAGCGAAAAATCCTTGGAGCTATAGAAATCCTAAGATATTCAAATAATCTAAGCCGTGACTCAGGAATTTACCTTCCCAACATTTGGAAGCCCATCCTCGAAAATTCCACATCGCAGATGATCACACAACGGCAGAGTTAGGTGCCAGAACGGAGTTAACCATCGGAATGAAGGCAGTGAACTGTGTAGCGTGAAGGATTCTTTCCTACAATAAATACGGCTACGGAAACCAGAAGAATCAGTTTCAGTTCAAGCCTCACGCCTGCCCTGAAGATGACACCTGTAATGGTTGGCGAAACGTCGGCATCAAGTCTTGCTATTGTAATCCATCGGGAAATCAAGATTTCTCATAAAGTAAGTTATTGGTTTTCTTAGGTTTTCAGCAATTTCAACGATGTATCTTAATGAAACAATCTTCTCATTTGACGCGTTTCGGGTTTCGCCTTCTTCAGAAATTTATTTATTGTTTACATATATAAATTCTCGAAAAATAGGTCACACTATCACATATGCTTATTATTTTCGTCTCTAATAAGCATGTCTTTGTGTGACCTATTTCCCGAGAATTTACATATAATTCTTACCTGGGTCAAGAATAATTATTAATTTATTGTTTACATTTGAAGTGAGTTACGCGGAAGCACACTCATCTTGGCTTTGAAATTCAGTCTGAACGTACAGAAAATTCGTAAATTATACCTCGAAAAAGTGGATTTAGAAAACACGATCAAAAATGAGTAAGTACTTGTTATTGAGGAAAGGTTAGCCATTAAGCAGCTAAGACATTGAAAAATAAGAATTTCAAAACCAAGTTCTCTTAAAAGTTCCTTCTATTTCAGAGTATCTTGAAATGCGGATAAAATTTGGCTAAAGGACATTAAACCAATTTTAATGAAAATTTGGTTGTACAATTTTGCTGAGAAAAGGCTGACATGGAAAAGTATGATCTCATGAAAATTTTGAGTGGTCCGAAAGGCATTGCTTCCTCCAGTACAAATCGTTTCGTTATGATGCGAAAAAGTAGAAATATGTAAATATTCAAATTACCAAATTGGTATTTTATATTTTGTTTTAGTCACTGTGCTTCGATGTGTTCTAGTTAATAAATACGTTTCTTCCTCTTGGAATGACCTGTATATGATGAAAGTTTTTGCAGGCATGTTCTGTTTTGCTAGAATTCAACAAGTGGCGTTAAGAATACTGTTTACCTTGGTTAGTTAATTAAGATTTGTTAAATGTAATTTGAATTATGTAAATGACAATTTCAGGCAATGGAAACGAGTTGCCGCGTTGCCGATGAGTTGTTAGGACGAGCTCGTTGACGCAGACCATGAAGCACGATGTACTTTTGTTCGGTAAATACGAACGCACGCGCCTTGACTGACATTGAGAGGACAAATTGGAATAAACGGAAACGGCATTGAAGCCAAGAAAATCGTAGGGGTTATACGCCAGAGCGTGGATTGTTCATTAAAGGAAATTGTAATAAGTAACGATGACATTAATTTGTGTATCGAAATTTGTTTAAATATAAACTAGCACTAAACTCTTGAACAAACTTATCTACAAATTATATAAAAAATTCTCGGGAATTAGGTCACATTAACACTCTGTTATAAATGTTCGTCTTTACGTACGTTTCGGTCTCACGACCATCATCAGAAGACTTATTTTGTTAAAAAGGGGTTAACTAAAACTAATTAGCACAAGCGTCCATATCGCACAATCTTCAATCAAAAAGCTCACGCCGTCGAAACGAACAGAACCACGAATAATCGAAAATTGTATCGTTAATATTAACGTATAGATTTTTTTGTAACAAGAAACCACTGTTAAGTAATATTCTCATAATTTACAAACGCATATTGCTATGGTCTCAAAGCAACTGAAGTTCTAAGCTATTTGTTTGTAATAACACGACCCAGATGTAGATTTATGACGTACTTGAAAAGGTTTTAGACCTGCATTGGAATTTAGTTTACTTTAAACGTTCTTCCTAAATATACTTTTAACATTATAAAGACGTATGTAGGAATTTGCAAGAGTTTTAATTAATCAAGTTAGTATAAATCTGACTCAATCCTTGAATATCATTCCTATGATTTACAGAATTTGAATCCCTTTATATGTGAATCATCTCCAGGATAGATCTTTTATAATAATTGGTTTCTTTAGTTAAAATATTAACATTTTTGTAATCAAATTGATGGTTATAATCAAAACAGTGCTTAGCAAGGGCGGTGGAATTTTCTAAGTTATTATTTCTTGTGCTATACTTATGGCCGTACATTCTTTTTTGTAAATATTGTTTAGAGATTCCAGTATAAGTTCCATCACAATCTAAACAATTCATAAACCTACTAACTGTGTTGGGAAATATTTCTCAAATCTAAAAGCTGTAATACCTAAAGATAAACAAACCCACACAGTATATAAATTGAATTGTTTAGATTGTTATGGAACTTATACTGGAATCTCTAAACAATATTTACAAAAAAGAATGTACGGCCATAAGTATAGCACAAGAAATAATAACTTAGAAAATTCCACCGCCCTTGCTAAACACTGCTTTGATTATAACCATCAGTTTGATTACAAAAATGTTAATATTTTAACTAAAGAAACCAATTATTATAAAAGATCTATCCTGGAGATGATTCACATAAAACGGGATTCCAATTCTGTGAACCATAGGAATGATATCCAGGGATTGAGTCAGATTTTACTAACTTGATTAATTAAAACTCTTGCAAATTCCTACATACGTCTTTATAATGTTAAAAGTATATTTAGGAAGAACGCTTAAAGTAAACTAAATTCCAATGCAGGTCTACAACCTTTTCAAGTACGTCATAAATCTACATCTGGGTCGTGTTATTACAAACAAATAGCTTAGAACTTCAGTTGCTTTGAGACCATAGCAATATGCGTTTGTACATTATGAGAATATTACTTAACAGTGGTTTCTTGTTACAAAAAAATCTATACTTTAATATTAACGATACAATTTTCGATTATTCGTGGTTCTGTTCGTTTCGACGGCGTGAGCTTTTTGATTGAAGATTGTGCGATATGGACGCTTGTGCTAATTAGTTTTAGTTAACCCCTTTTTAACAAAATAAGTCTTCTGATGATGGTCGTGAGACCGAAACGTACGTAAAGACGAACATTTATAACAGAGTGTTAATGTGACCTAATTCCCGAGAATTTTTTATATAATTCATACTGGGTCAAGAATCTTATTATATTACTTATCTACAAATTCCTCTCTGCAAATACGTCAGAGCTCCCTCCGTACATGAAATAGGATGCTACTCAAAATAAGGAACTGTAGCTGATAATATAGTTTTTTATTTTAAGTAGACATATTCAATTCTAGGGAAATCTTTCAGATATCTACATTACACTATTTATGGTTCTAGTTTATGACACTTTCACACATGTAGTACCTTATGATATGTATATAAAACATCGTAGTTAAAATTTGAACGGGTTTTCAAAGAGTACGTACGATTGTGTTTGCCTGAAAATTTAATAAAAAGTTTTTGGAATCATCACAGCAGTTCGGACATAGAAATTATGTAGAAATTAATATTCAGCCTTGTATTGTGTAGAACTCACTTAACTACTGAACCAAAGACTTTTATAGAACTGCCTATATATAGAGAAATATGCTTTTTATTTAAAAAATTTTCAATTATAACAGAAGACGAGTATTTCAGTTTCGCAACTCTTGCAATCATCTGAGGGTGTTGAAAACAAACACAACTTTTGGTCATAGAATCTTTTGTATTGAATAGTAGACTTCCGCGGATAGCTAATCTTGAAAAATCTTGGCCATCCGGAAGCCAAGATTTTTCATGAATCTTTTGTACCATTAAAGGGAGGTTTTTCATAAAAGCATTGAAATATTTTTCCACCCGATCCCAAATGACATTTAGTTCAGTGTTGTTACCCATTTAATCAAAATCTGACATAAAACATTTTTGTTAATTTCAATTAAATATAAATTCGAGCAATGGATAGTAAATACAAAAGCTAGTTTGGATGAAATTTTTAAGTAATTCTATTATACAATAATATTAACTGGTTCTTTTTTAGTTTTATTTTTTCTGTTGAATTAAAGGTTTGTTTTTTTGAAGTGAAAACTTCTTATGGCGCGTTGGGCACTTTTGTGGGAGAGCATTTTCAGCCGTTCTCGCGACAGATGAGATTTTACACAGATATACTCCGCGTGTATTCTTATAATATATGTATACTATACGCGCTCTTTGCATGGGCATTCGTTCGTGCTCTCGCGACAGACGAGATTACATACCTATATGTATACTCAGAGTGTATAGGTATGCGAGTGCGCTGCATGCTATACGCAGTCTTTGCATGGGCATTCGTTCGTGCCCTCGCGACAGACGAGATTGAGAGTTTTTTATATTTATTTTATAAATGAATATTAAACGGAAAATTTATTTATTTAAATATTTCATTTTACTTGTGTTGCTGCTATGGTATTGTGTAAAAAAAACAAATCTAAAGTGTAAATAGAATTAATAAAAACATTGTTGTAGTGCAATAATGCAGTATTCACAAGATATGTAAATAGATTTAAATCAAAATTGTTCATTTCATACTTTAGTTACCATAGACCTATTGTTTCAGTTTTAGAATTTGATGAAAATCCTGATAATAATGATGAAAATGCTGATAATGATGATGTAAGAGTTGTTGAAATTATGGATGAGAATTGATAAATTTTGTATTCACTATTTACTAATATTTACTCATTTAAATAAAACCACTTCCTTCGAATATAGTTTCTATATTATTATACTTCATGTCTATTCAAAAAGTGCCCACATTGCTTTGATAAACTTGATTTTTATGAACAATTTCTCATGTCGCGAGCGCACCTAAAAATGCTCACCCAAAAAAGTGCCCAACGCGCCATAAGTTCAAGTTTTCACTTCTGCCTGCACTCCCGGAGTGCGCTGACTTTTTTTTTTTGTTATACATATACATATAAATATGTATTCTTTTATTGATATTCTTGAACCATTTGTAATATTTGTATGTTTTCTTGGTATATTGGTTCGTATATATACTGAAAATGAAATAAAAATTCTGTTTGACGTTTCGACAATGTTTATTGTCTTTATCAAAATGTGAATTAGTGTTTCCATGTAATTTAGAAAAGAATAGATGATTTCGATTAATGAAATGCGTCTGCAGCCGACTTGTGTTTTAAGATCCAATTAAAACTGCAGAAAACATTGGATCGGTTGTGTGTGAAAGAGTAATGTGTGGCTAATTACAATTTGAAATGGATTGAATTTGATTAAATACAAGATATTTTAAGATTGTACAATTATAAATATCTATGATTATTGTATGAATTAGTTATTCTATGATAAACACTTCCGATCTATCATAATCAACTATTCAAGTTTAAGATAATTCTATGGAATTTAACCTCAAAATTGTTACTCATAATGTCATAATTAAATAATACTTTATCTTTTTTAGGTTGAATTTTAAATAGACAAGTGGAAAGTGGCACTTCAAACTAATAAAATTTTGTTAAGTTTGAATTAGATTATTATAAAGTTTCGAAAGATTGGAATCTATTTTGTCATTTACACAATTGTTCTTTTTAATTTGAATAGATTCCAATATCAAACGTTTGTTGTCGTTTGTTTCAATATTTAAAATTTTTGTATTGTTGTAGTCGAATGTATGGTTAGTGTCTTTTACATGTTTATTTATTTACCTCGAAAAAAGGTTGAATGGTCACAAATATACCAAAAATTCATCAACTGCGCTCAATAAACATGTAAAAGACACTAACCATACATTCGACTACAACAATACAAAAATTTTAAATATTGAAACAAACGACAACAAACGTTTGATATTGGAATCTATTCAAATTAAAAAGAACAATTGTGTAAATGACAAAACAGATTCCAATCTTTCGAAAGTTTATAATAATCTAATTCAAACTTAACAAAATTTTATTAGTTTGAAGTGCCACTTTCCACTTGTCTATTTAAAATTCAACCTAAAAAAGATAAAGTATTATTTAACTATGACACTATGAGTAACAATTTTGAGGTTAAATTCCATAGAATTATCTTAAACTTGAATAGTTGATTATGATAGATCGGAAGTGTTTATCGTAGAATAATACCATAATCATAGATATTATAATTGTACAATCTTAAAATATCTTCTATTTAATCAAATTCAATCCATTTCAAATTGTAATTAGCCATTACTCTTTCACACACAACCGATCCAATGTTTCCTGCAGTTTTAATTGGATCTTAAAACACAAGTCGGCTGCAGACGCATTTCATTAATCGAAATCATCTATTCTTTTCTAAATTACATGGAAACACTAATTCACATTTTGATAAAGACAATAAACATTGTCGAAACGTCAAACAGAATCTTTATTTCATTTTCAGTATATATACGAACCAATATACCAAGAAAACATACAAATATAAATACATATTAATATTACCTAAAATTAACTAATTATATTTAATTTATTTTTATTTCTATATTTACTTTTTATTTTATTTTATTTTAATTATATTTTTTTTGTCTTATCCAATATCTCATACTCAAGCCAATGCGGCTTAAATGGGAAAACAAATATGTTAAAAATATTACATAACTATGTATGAAATTAGATTAAAGACAACAAATTTGTATTAAGGGGCAAAAAAAAAAATTTATTATTTTATTATTATTATTAAGTAGTTTTAATAGCCGTTTTGTAAGGGTGTATAGGGTAACTCGTTATCTATAACAGATACAAAAAAAGGGGAGTCACATTCACGATTTCTTTATTTGATACAAATTCATTGGCGGAAACAAAAATTTGCTATAGTCTTTTGTTTTCGAGTTATAAACAAAAGTTCGATTTTTCGAGTTTTAGACACATGTGAATATCGTGGTTGTTTGTAAAGTTAGGAGAAAATTACTTTTACATTTTGGAGGCACTTTTTTCCGTAGAATCCAGTGGCGCCGAGAAAATTAAAAAAAAGGTGCTATTTCGAGTTACGGTTAAAGGAGAGTCATAGTTGGCTATGGTTTAGTTGAAACGGATTTTTTCATTTTCTAACTATGTACCATATGTCGGGTCGCTTTTGATGTGTAAGTCTCTAATAGCGAAAATAATATTTTAATACATTACTTTTTGCGTTTATTATGTTTATTTCAAGTAGGCAAGTGTCATCTATGACAGCGTTTATCCGTTTGTCGGTTAATTACATATTAACGATTTTGTTTCCGTCATTATAACAATTAACTCATTTAATCGTAAAAGTGAAGAGGTCTTACGAAATTTTCGAGAAATATGATGTTAGAAAGCTTTATTTAAAGTAATAAGAATTGTGATATTGCATCTGAAATTTATAATATAAAGATTCTTGACCCAGTATGTATTATATATAAAAATTCTCGGGAAATAGGTCACATTAACACTCTGTTTTAAAAATTTTTATCTTTACGTACGTTTCGGTCTCACGACCATCATCAGAAGACTTATTATGTCTACAAATTTTTGATTACTTAAAACTAATTGTATTACACAAAGCGTCCAAATCGCACCAATTTCAATCAAAATGCCCACGTCGCCGAAACGAAAGGAACACGATTAAACGAAATTGTAATCCTCAATGCTATAGTAAAATTATCAAGAATCCACTGCAGAGAAGAATTCTTAACAAAAGCGTACACATGTCAACACAGTAAGTGATCGACTGAGACTAGGCAAATATAATTTAAGTTTTAGTATACAACTTTCAAACCAGATGTTAAAATTTATGAGCTAAACAAAAAGGTTCTTTCGTGACAGGAGGTATACTAGACATTTTACCTAATATATACTATTACATTATAACGAGGCATGTAGGAATTTGCAAGAGAATTGAAATTATTTGATCAAATTTGTATAGATATGACTTAGATTTTAAGTGTCTGTCCTATGATTTACAGACTTAGAGTCACGTTTTATGTGAATCATCTCCAAAATAGATCTTTTATAATAATTGGTTTCCTTAGTTAGAATATTAACATTATTGTAATCGGATTGATGGTTATAATCAAAGCAAGAGCGGTGGAATTTTCTAAGTTTTTGTTTTTTGTGCTATACCTATGGCCGTACATTCTTTTTTGTAAATATTGTTTAGAGATTCCAGTATAAGTTCCATCGCAATCTAAACAATTTAATTTATATACTGTGTGGGTTTGTTTATCTTTAGGTATTAAAGGCTTTAGATTTGAGAAATACTTTCCAACACAGTTAGTAGGTTTATGCGCGACATTTATATCGTACTTTTTCAAACAATTCTTAATTTTCTTTGAGGTCTCCGGAATGTATGGTAAAGTTATATAATTGTCTGTAATACCTTTTACGTTATTTTTATATGAAGAACCATTATAGATTCTGTTTATTCTTTCTTTAATGATCGGATTGAAGAAAGTTTTTGGGTAGCCATTCAATTCCAGTGTATTACGAACAATTTTTAAATTCTTGGGACAGTCCTCTGCGTGGGACAATTTTATCGCGCGGTCTGTAAGGCTGTTTATGACACTTTTTTTATAACAAGCTGGTGCAACGGAATTGAAGTGAATATAACGTTGAGACCAAACTTCTTTAGTAAACCAAGAAGTTTTTATTTTTCCATCTACATCATGCCTAATGTTCATATCTAGGAAATTTGTGTTTTTGTTTACTTCTATTTCACAAGTGAATTGAAGTTTACAGTGGAAAATGTTAAATTTATTAATCACATATTGAATTTTATCGTTGGGAACACACATAAGGCAATCATCTACATACCGTTTAAGAAATACAGGCTGAAAATCTAATGAACTTATAACAGATTCCTCTAGGCATTCCATAACGAGGTTAGCAATTGTAGCTGAAATAGGAGATCCCATTGCTGTGCCGAAAATTTGTCCAAAATATTGCTCACCATACTGAAAATAAGTGCATTCTAAACACTCAAAATCTAAGTCTTATCTATACAAATTAGATCAAATAATTTCAATTTCTCTTGCAAATTCCTACATGCCTCGTTATAATGTAATAGTATATATTAGGTAAAATGTCTAGTATACCTCCTGTCACGAAAGAACCTTTTTGTTTAGCTCATAAATTTTAACATCTGGTTTGAAAGTTGTATACTAAAACTTAAATTATATTTGCCTCGTCTCAGTCGATCACTTACTGTGTTGACATGTGTACGCTTTTGTTAGGAATTCTTCTCTGCAGTGGATTCTTGATAATTTTACTATAGCATTGAGGATTACAATTTCGTTTAATCGTGTTCCTTTCGTTTCGGCGACGTGGGCATTTTGATTGAAATTGGTGCGATTTGGACGCTTTGAGTAATACAATTAGTTTTAAGTAATCAAAAATTTGTAGACATAATAAGTCTTCTGATGATGGTCGCGAGACCGAAACGTACGTAAAGACAAAAAATTTTAAAACAGAGTGTTAATGTGACCTATTTTTCGAGAATTTTTATATCTGAAATTTATTTCAATCCGTGGTCCAGAAAGAAGACAACGTAATAAAGCTATTTAGAGGTTAAAAGAAAATCTTATTAATTCTGGATTCTTCAACAAGCCAAGACCAAATAATTACAATACTGAAGATGCTGAAGAAACTAGAATATCTTTTATTGGAATGACCGTTGCAAATCCTTCATATTCAACAATCTTTATTTCAAACAACCAGAAGTTACAATTTAGATATTAATCCTAAAACATAAGGACAGGGTTGAAACACGTCGCACAAATAACCATATATCAACAATACATCAAAAGGAAAACATAAGATATCACACTTCCTTAATAACCAGAAAATGTTATATGCATACCCACATAATAGTCTAGGAGCCAGAGCAATATTGATGGTCTGAACATTAACCCGATGGCGCTACGGTTTATCGTTAGAGAATGTTTCAATGACCAATTCATCTCACAGACCGCCTGCTAGATCTCGAGATACAGCATCCGCATTTTTTTTTGACTGGAGATAACCCTTTCCAAGTTGCGGTTACTTGAAAAACATGCCATTCTCATACACTTCCACCATGTGCCATCATTTTTTATCATGCCAGTTTATCAGACCGACCAGTTAAAATTGGACCGAAAATGGACTGCAAGTTAATCCTCCCAAACCTGGAGGAAAATGTTCATTGGTGTAGTAATTTCCGAGTAATTGTCCATTATTTGGACCAAAAATGTTTATTTTTTTCATTTTGTGGCTAAAACTTGCGGGTTACAAGGTAACATGATGGCACCATGTTAATAACTTTATTGGAGGTCAAATAAAGATTTAAAATTATTGCCATCACTCCTTGCCTATTCAAACCTCCCAAAACCCACTGAAACCACCCCCCAAAACGAAACAAAAACAAACAAAAACTGCCGTTTCGATTTTAAACCCAGCCAGAATCTCAAAAATTTACTAATTTATGATAAAATTGGTCATATTATCCATATTATTCATATATTTTTGGGGGATTTTGGGGGGTTTAAATAGGCAAGGAGTGATGGCAATAATTTTAAATCTTTATTTGACCTCCAATAAAGTTATTCAACATGGTGCCATCATGTTATCTTGTAAACTGTAAGTTTTAGCCACAAAATGAAAAAAGAAACATTTTTGGTCCAAATAATGGCCAATTACATAGGGTATATTCACAATTGCCAACACCAATGAACATTTTCCACCAGGTTTAGGAGGGTTAACTAGCAGTCCATTTTCGGTCCAATTTTAACTGGTCGGCCTGATAAACGGGCACGATAAAAAATGATGGCACATGGTGGAAGTGTATAAGAATGGCATGCTTTTCAAGTAACCGCAACTTGGAAAGGGTTATCCTCCAGTCAACAAAAAAAAAATGCGGATGCTGTATCTCGATATTTAGCAGCCGGGGAAAATTCGGTCTGTGAGATGAATTGGTCATTGAACCGTTCTCTAACGATAAACCATAGTGCCATCGGGTTAATGTTCAGACCATCAATATCGCTCTGGTTCCTAGACTATAAGCCATTTATCACATTTACATTAATCATTACAAAAGACAATTATTATCGAAAGAACTCCCTCAAATTGTACGGTTCTACTCGTACCTAAATAACTTTATCTTAAACAGTTTGAGATTATCTAGGCAACTGATTATATAGTCTAAGTGACATGTAAAGAGGTCCTCTTTCAAACAATGTAAACCTGTGTATAGGATATACATAATCCCTGCTTGTAGTGGGATACTCATGTGATGGTACACTCTGACTAAACTTGGGTTTATACTTAAAGTTAAATATTAAACAATCATAAATGTATATCCCTGTTATTGTCAACAAATTGAACTTCATATTAAATATTGTCCGAACAACTTGTTTCTAAATTACAAAAATTCTTTCCAGATCACCAGACATACCCCAAATTATATTACCAAACCTTACACGTGAAAAAAACAACTATGATACACAGATTTAATAACTGTCGTATCTAGATACTTCGAGAGAATTCTAATACTATAGCTGATGCTATTCAATTTCCTACTCAAAGTATTAATGTGAGCGGACCAGCGTAATGTATCATCAATAATAATTCCCAAGCTTTTTACACTAATGCTCAACATTACATTGCTGTTATTAATAGAAATTGAGTTTGGATTTTGATGATTTTTATTTGCAGTAAACACTATACATTGAGTTTTAGTTTCATTTAAAATCAAACAATTCATTTCCAACCACATTTTAACTCTTGACATTACATCATTTATTTCTTGTTCCAATTTATCAAAACTGTCGACAGTAATAAGCAAAGAGGTATCGTCTGCATAGTTCCCAATTTTATGAGGGGTAGAATTCAAGATGCTTAAAAGATCGTTTATATAAATATTAAATAATAGCGGCCCAAGAATGCTGCCCTGCGGATTTCCCTGACACATAATTCTCACTGATGATGGATATTTCTTATTATCCTCAGTGATTAAGACATACTGTTTTCTGTTTGTATTAGTTTTAGAGCTGTTCCTCTAACGCCATAGCTATTAAATTTTGATGCTAAAATTTCAGGATTCACCTGTTCATAAGCCCTAGTTACTTGGTTAGTTAGCTCAATTTCAAGTGATCACATTGAAGCTAAATATGAAATTTCAAAACGTCTAGCTTTGGTCTAGCTTTAGTTTGGTCAGATGATGCTTACATTAGCAGTGCTGGAATTTTCAACAGGCATTATGAGCACTATTGGTCTGATACTAACCTCACCGTACCGTCGACGTTCGATCTCAGGGACGCTTTGGTTTCAGTGTTTTGTGTGTTGTACGAGGCAACAGCGTTTTAACATATCACATATATCAAGACAATCTTAAAGGCTGATGGTACTAAGGCGAAATCTTAAACCAGAAAATTATTGAGGAATTTATGGATCACCTCACCATATCAGGACCGTCGTTTCAGAATTATTGAATATCAATTTTGGCAATAACCGGACGGACCAGTTAGGTGGCCATCACGATCACTTGACTTAAGGCCACTGGATTTTTTGTTTTGGGACTACAATAGAGAGAATTTTTACAAGAAAACCAGTGTACTCAAACAAAATTTTATAGACTGTGTAAATTCCGTTTCAAATCGTCATGTTTAGAGTGTTATGAGTAGGTGTAATTTTTGTATCGAACATAACGGAGATCAGTTTGAACATTTACTTGAATTTTTTTGTATTTCTATTTCTTAGTTGTAGTATATTATAAAATAAGATATAAATATCTGATGTTTTGGTCTTGGCTTATTAGGTTGTCTTCTTTCTGGATAGCGTTTGTTAGATGCAATATCACAATTGTTATTACTTATTTGAATAAATAATAAGAACAAAAATAATAAATTGCCTTTATTTTGTACAAAGTAATAAAGAGAGGCGAAGTTGAGCTTATGCTACTCATACTTAACCTAACAAAAATAAAATAAAGAGAAAGACTTGAAAGAAATTATAAACTCACTTATCGAATTTTAAACTACCAAGAAAAAAGGGAAAAATAATAATCTAAAGTTTGTTACAGAGAAAAGAAATGAATTTATGCAATAGTAAATAAAATACTTCAAAAACTGTAATATATAACTGTTCTTTTTGTAAGTCCAGTAGCGTCGATTTAAGTTTTCTCTTGAGAAAACCTTCTGAACCTGTTTTGAACGCAAGGGGTATAGAATTATATATTTTAACTGCATTGTAGGTAACCAAGCAAGACGAAATTTAGGCAATAAATAAAGCTTCATAACATATCATATTTCGTAATTTTCGTAAGGTATCTTCAGTTTTACGATTAAATGAGTTAATTGTTATTATGACGAACATAAAATCGTTAATATGCAATTTACTGACAAACGGATAAACCGACTCGACATTATGATACATAGTTGAAAAGAGAAAAGAAAATCCGTTTTAACTAAGCCATAGACAACTATGATTCCCAATCGAAAAAATAAAATTTTAGGCCATAATTCCAAATTGCACCTTCTTTAAATTTTTTTCGACGCCACTTGTTTATACAGCAAAAGTGCCTCAAGAATGTAAAAGTAATTTTCTCCTAACTTTACAAACAACCACGATATTCATATGTGTCCAAAAGTCGAAAGATCGAACTTTTGTTTATAACTTGAAAACAAAAGACAATAGAGAATTTTTGTTTCCACCAGTGTATTTGTCTCAATACAAAGTTTCTTCCATTTGTTTGTATCTTCTATAGTTACCGTGTTACCCTATATAAACAGAAATTTGTCCACCTTGTACAGCCATATTCTTTATTTTTCAGCTATAATTCTTTTATTTATTTATATTTTTAATACTTTTGTTCATTATGTCAAATGATGAACTGAGCGGAATATTCTGATTCTTTTTTAATTTTTTGAGTATTCTGGGTTATCCAAGGGCGTACCCAGCGAGGGGCAGGGAGGGGCAGCTGCCCCCCCTAGAAATGAAGACTCATCTGGAAAAGTGTTGCCGTAGTGCAGTTTATACGTCGCTAAAAATACAAAATGAAAAAAAAAAATTATGTGGCGAAGTTATTAGGGAGAGTATAATAAGTGATGTTAAAAAAACGCTGGCTTACGCGGTCTTAGCTGATGAAACAACGGACATAGCTGAGAAAGAACAGCTATCAATTGGCTTGCGGTTCTACGAAGAATGCAAGGGGAAAATCCGAGAAGAATATGCAGGTTTTGTGGAACTAAAGACACAAGATGCCTCATCAATCGCTGAAGCAATTGACAATGGTTTGATTAGCTGTTATCTATCACCAGAATATTGCGTAGGATTGGGTTTCGATGACTGCTCTACAATGGCAGCCAAAGAGGGCGGTGTACAAGCAATTTTAAGGAAGAAATATTCTCGAGCATTATATTTTCATTGCTCAAGCCACAAACTAATTGTTGTAGTGAACGATTCAAACGAGATACCGGAAATTAGAAATACTATTGCCACTATAAAGGAAACAATAAACTTTTTCAGAGAATCGACTGCCGTAGAAATTTAATTAAGTTTATTAAAATCCTTAAATTTATTTTGAATTTTAGTTGTAGCATGGCATGTCTAGTGATTATTACAGGTTCTCGGTAGTTTTCAGTTTCCCATCCTTTTCTCGAAAGAAATATGAGCTGTACCCCCCCCCCCCCCCCCTAGTTCAGATTCTGGGTACGCCCTTGGTGTTATCCGATCTCTTTCATTTGTTTTAACATTGTTATTCGTTTGTTTCTTTGAAATAAAAATAATAAATTTATTTTACGTACCGATGGAAATCATTCTCGTCTAGGAATAAAAACATTAAAATGCGAGTGAAAAATTCTACATGAATATACATATTATTTTGATCACATTAAATGAATGAATATAGTACAGCGAAAACTATCAATCATAATATTGGATGAATTAGGCACACGTACAACAAGAATTTCGTAAGCTGATTTGGGGCTAGTTAAAAATTATTAGTTCACCAAAACGTATTTCCAGTTTTCCAAATTTTCATCGAACATTGTATCTTCTATTGATATTTATTATATAGCTTTTTATCAAGTTTTGAATGAATCAATTCCGTGACGTAGAATCAAAACTTCATACCTAGTACTAGAATTTTAATTGTAAGTTTGCGCTGTTTCTTTCGTAGACAGGCCGGAAATTTTTGGAGCTGCCTTGGCATAAGCTTTATTCAAAGGAGGGCGAAATTATGTCACACATCCAGGAGTGACCAGAACTACAAGGCGTTTCCGTCTGTGTGGAAATGTGGGAAAATCTGTTATATTTTCCATTAGTTGAGAGGAAAATACCATATTGGTTGCTACATTTAATTTCCCTCATCATGTATATTTTTGAGATATGTTTGTTTTTTACATTTTCCTATCTATCATTCATGAGAATAATAAAGATATTGACAAGCTATATTCGATTGTAAGTTTGCTTGTACTGAATGTGAGATTTATTTTTCATTATAACACCAAGACCACCCACCCAGAAATTTTTTTATTACACCAACCATCGCCCAGAATTTTCGACAATGTTAGTCTTTTTCGGGAATTTCCAATTAATAATCTAGCCGTGAATATACGGAGGAAAACCTACGAAATTGTTAGTCCAGTTGAAATTGTCGACTTTATACGCCTCTGCACATATATCATCGGCCTCTTCACTTATCTCAACAGTATAGTCTCCACATATCCCACTGAATTTGCCAGTGCAAAAGTGCAAAAATGGAAAACTGCTTATTATTGTACTGTTAAAAGAAATTCTTGAAGGTTCCAATTGATTATTATAACAGCAGTAGATTGTACAGTGAATTAATATACATTTTTGTAATTATAATAAACAGTAACGGTTCAACCCGCTTTTTCAACAAAGAAAATATTAGACCAGAAATTTACTTAACTTAAAGTATAGTTTTGTACATTTTACTTTTCGTTGAAGAAGAAATGTATCGCAATCGTCAGTAATCGAGTTAAATATTGATGAAGTTTACGTTTCTTCACCCCAAGTACTCAAGACCGATCTAAACTTTTTCACCAAATGTCATTCATAAGTCTAAAAAATAAGAAATATTCCTTTCTACTTCCCTTTGCTCCCTACTTAGATATAGTATAAGAGAAGTATTAAAATCGGACCAAAAAATATTTTCCGGATTTTCGCGGATATATCCCTTGACAATTTTTGAATCGATCTAGACAATTTTTGACATGGCGTCTGTGTGTATACGTATGTACGTCAGTACGGAGACGATCGTACCGTTCCTAATGGTCGTATAGATTTAAAGTGGTGAAAATAGGAACTGTCCTGTTTTTGGACACCGTACCCAGTTTCAAGTGGTATTTCTGACATCCATCTCCATTTTTCGAATGAAATTATGGTATTTTATTGAACCAAAGGACAACCGTGTTTTTCTGGTTATAAATATATATCCAGTTATACGAAAGTGTCCGAAATTCATATTTTAAGATTCAAGTGACGTCAACGATGTGACGCGACGATCTATTTTATGTCTTTATTCCGTTCAAGAAGTCTACACTTTTTGTTTCTGCATTTTGATAGTTCATGTGACAGTGAGTGTCAGTATAAAACAAGGTTATATTATAAGAGTCACGAAGCGATGACAGTCAGACACGGCACCCCCCAGACGAGTGTACATGCACTTTAATAATACATGTGTTCAAGGGCAAGGAAAATCAAATACATACAAAAAAGGAACATCAATCATTCAATCACATTAGAACCACCAAAAATATATAAAAATTCAAAAACTAACCCGTCACTGCCGATGTAGACCATTTAGATAAAATTTCACTGTAACGTAGAGTATAATTTAACGTCTTTCATTAGCGTTTTTTTTCATTAGCGAATCATGTCCAAGGTATGTTCTGTTCCCAAAATCATTTATATTTGATCTGTTGTTTTCTATGAGTTGAACTGTCAGGATAAATGGTTAAAATAGTTTTAAAATAATACACTATTGATTTTTAGGATTCCTTTAAGAAATTCTGCATCAACGAAAAAATAGGTGGGAATTGTGCGACGTTAAAACTTTCATTTCAACTGCTGCTGACGGTTTTTGTAGTTATAAGTTTACAAATAATGATTATTTATGTAATGCTCCCATCGTCAAATGATGATTGTATCGTGTGTATCCTTCAAATGGTATTAACAAAATGAATATTGCTCCACAATTTTGTTTTCAAAAATTATTTCATTGAAAATCGGGGCCTACTTGTTTTGTGAAATTAGAAGTAAGTATAAAAGAATCTTTTACATGTTATAATGGGAATGACTTCACATAACACTGCGTTTCAGTACCAACTTCCTAGATTATCTATCTCTCGAGGATGCTCAATATCCTGTGTTCTGTTTTCTTATTTTAAATAATTAGAGTTACTTTTTTTCTTCGAAAATTTGGTAAAAATAGCAACTGTTTGGGAATTACATTTAAGATTACATATAATTTGTATTATTTTATATAATAAGTAAAAACACAATTTTGTTTGTACCTAACACAATTTATTATATAACGATGCTTCAAATCTGCAATAGCATATGACAACCGGTTGATTATTCTATAAGCAGAGAATGGTAAGACTCCAATAAAATCAGACGACAATTTGCATGTTTCCACTAGCACGTTATTTGAGAGTTGAAATTAGTTGAAGTAAAGGTAGAACGCAACCTCCTTTGAAATCAATCGGAAATTATTTAATATATATCATGTTGTCAGATAAGTAATACAGCATACAATACCTGATTGTTGTTAATTTGATTGCCAGGTATTCCAAAAAAATACGACATACATTCCCTCACTATATAGTGTAAGGAAAGTATTATAATATGCCCAAAAAAATGTGGCCACATTTTATTTTACGAGTTTACTCGGTGGCAAATTTTGATAGTTCATGTGACAGTAGGTGTTACTATAAAGAACAGAGTCGTTATGTAGACTATTTGAATAAAGTTTCAATGTAACGTAGAGTACTTAACGTCTTTAAGTAGCGGTTTCTAAATCATTTCCAATATATTTTACATTTGAACCGCAGAAGTGTCCGAAACCTATTTTGCTAACAAAGTGAAGGAAGTCGCGTGATCAATTGATCTCAGCTTTTTATCAAACTGACATAAACCAGTTTTCATAGGAGTTATAATGCTCACTTCGTGATAGATAATACTTTCGAATTGATGCACCTCAGAAGAGTTTTTGATTGAATTTGGCACAACACTCGTCTTTGTTTTATACCAATATTGTGGAAATAACATTTATGTAATGATGTTTCCAACATGACAAGAATGTTTTTCTTTAAAAGTAAACTTTTTTCAATTCACGTAAAAAAGTCTCACAATTAAGGTTTCCGGATTTTCGTCATAAAATGCATGTCGAAGGGAAACATTTCAAGATCTTGATTTATTATTCCCCATTGTGTCAGTACGCAAAATAAAGGTAGATTAGACTTGCGTCTTGATAACTCAAACAGTAGCGAATAATAAAGAATATTTTCACCTTACCTTTGAGAAGATTTGTTCGAAAATTCACCACCTTAGTTGGAGCTACAGAAATCGTAACTATAGATATTCCCTTATTTGCAGATAATAAACCTAGGTGACTTCTCGGTAGAGTTTTGCCAAGGGCAAGTCTGAAGCGCTCAGTGCTCCATTGTGTAAATGGTGATTCATCTTAATCCACCAAAAAAACAGTTCATACTCTCCAGACGTTGGAGGAGGGAATGCTGAACCATTCGAGCTGTCCACCACTTTTATCGATAAATAGTTTTTGCGTCGTTTCAAGGCCAGGGTCTATTCTTGATATTTGTCGTTTTACAAGAAAAGTAGTGTATGGGAAATGTTGGTGAAAATATAATTTGGTTGACATGGTAGCGGGCTTAATAGAAAGTTCAGTGCACTTAGCCATAGACCCTTGTACACTATCCCCAGCTACAATTTTCAGAGGGTATTTGGAACCCTGCTGCTCGACAGAATCCTAAGATCTGTTTTACGCTTAGATAAAATTTTATTAAAACAGTTTCAGCTATTCTCAGATCTCAGCTACGCACGTCTAACGTGCGACGTACCAAAGGGAATTTTCTCGCGACTAAAATATACACGAAGCGGGTAAAAGCTAGTCGCCCATTGCCAAAAACACTTTATTACAGCTGGCGCCGGTCGCAGGGGGCAAGAAACGGCCCCAAATTAACAAGACCGAGGTAAAATGTATAAACTCTAACATTCGCGCAGCGAGCTCCTCGAGGCATATGTCAAAATGATTTCGTTCGTAGCTAATTACATAGGACGTCTGGCGTTCATGCAATTATGTTTTAAGATAATTCGAACCTTCTAATTTCGATAGACCACGTGAAAATTCCAGAGTCCAATTCAAAAGTAAAGTAAGACACACGTTTGAGATTCCACAACCACCCTTGACCAAGATAATTTTTGATATCCCGGTATTAACATTGTTATGAGTACTTCGAATCATGCGGTATCCCGGGACCTTACCTCGTTTGGAAAGATCTGATTCTGTAGCTGCATGTGTTTCTCGAATGGCTATGACGTCGGTCATTATTTTCGAGAGGGTTTCCGATTTTGATCTGTATCCTAGAATTCTGTATCGTATTGCTAGCCAAGAGAGCGTGATAGCTAGTTTGGCATCCAATAGTGATAGATCTTTAGCTTCCCTATGCTGAGGCATGTTGATCTCTCAAATGGTACCGTGACATCTGTATACCCCTGTTGTAGGGGATACCAGCAAGGGGGTCTTGAGAACCGTCAAGTCTGGCCCCTTCTCTGACCAGTTTGTCCACTCTCTCATTCCCTTTTTAACCTGAGTGACCCGGGATCCAGGTCAGGTTGAGCTTTAGGATCTCTTTGGTCCGAACAGATTCAATTAATCTCATCAACTTACTATAGCCGAGTATAGCAAGCAATCTCAACTTGGAAGAATGTGCTGAGATCCCTCATCCACACGGAGTACCCATCAATATACCTGGACCGCAAAAGCCTGCTCCCACTCTTGTGTTTGTTTTAGACCCATCCGTATACCAAATGGTGCCGTGCTTTGGCGTGCTGCCATTTTTCCATTCCTCCCTCGATGGGACGACGACCATGAAATGCTGCTCCGCGAACCACAGGGCTTCTGTCCTGTGGTTCTAGTCGCAGCTTGTCAGGCTGCCCCCTAAATAGATGGGATTGATCTGCACTCCATCTCTTCAGGGAGTTATTTCAGCTGAGCCAGTAAGCCGCCATCATCGCGAATTTCCTCATCGTCATTGATAGGGGTGGCAGGCTCAGCAAGGCCCTCATTCCTGCGATCGGTATACTCTTCCTTGTGGATGTGATGCCTCTGATGTCCCTGTATTATGTCCGGAAGTTTCTGGGCTGTAACCAGTTCGGTTCTTTTCCACCATACGAGAACTGCATGACTGAGTCTTGGGATGATGATAGCTGAGTAGATTCATATCAGCTGCTTAGGCCCTAAATCCCATTTCATTCCAATTGCTCTCTTACACTGCCAAAAGATTATCATAGCATTTTGGCACCTAGTCTCCAGTTGCTTGTGCCAGAGTAGTTTTTTGCCCAGGGTGACTCCCAGATATTTCACCGTCTCGGAAAAGCCAACTGACTTGGCCTCCTATTACCATTTTAGTCAGAGGCTCGATTTTGTACTTTCTGGACAAGATGATAATGGTAGTTTTCCCCGGTTAAATGGAGAGTTTGTTCTCTCTAGATCAGACTTCTGTAATTATCAAGGCTTGTTGAACAAGCTTCTGAATGATACCCTCGTAGGTTCCTCTGTAGAGCATGTCATCCGCATAACCTAGCGCATTAATACCAGCAAGGTTTAACCTTATTAGTAGCTCATCGACGACCAAACTAATAATCCACCCTACTAGCTTTCGCGGGATACCATGTCTCTCCGCCGTTTGTTTAATAGAGCCCCTAGAGATCTTGTTAAAGGTGCCTTCTTGGACATAGAATGTAGACAATGTAGACTCCCTTTCACATCAGCTGTCGCTCTATAAAGCCAACAGCCGAGTGGAGGGCAATCTCGACAGATCTGCCCATCTGATAAGCATGCATGCTGTTCCTCGTGAAGAGAAAATGCTTTAGAGGTCCTGTATTATTTTCCTTGAAAAATCAAAACGTGCTTTTCGACAAAATTCTCGAAACAAACTATATAATACTCTTATTTGAGTTTTCTATTTATCTAACTCTAAGTCTGATACTTTATGGGGAATTAACAATATCGATTGGTTATTTAGTGTTAGAATTATGTACGCTACATATCGCTACTTGAGCCATAGCTAATTTTAAAGTACAAAAATATATACTCACGTAAGTGCTTCATTTTGAAAACCTGTAAAATAGAAATAAATATATCACAAAATTCAGCAAAACCATGGAATAAATATCGAATATGTTATATTCTTTGATGTCTACGGAAACTCTGCATTATTTTTATATACATGATTTGAAATATTCTGAATAAAATTGCAATTTGTAAGGAATCCTTGCATAGTAATTGTTTCATCGGAGCTGTATAACTAAATTCAGGCTGCATTACACGAGAGTTAGGGCACTAATTTGATTTTAGGTGTTGGCAGCACAAAGCGTCTCACGACCATCATCAGAAGACGTATAACTTAAACGTGAATTCTTAAGAATAATTGTATCACCACAAGGTTGTCCTTATCGCACTAATTTCAATTAAAAATGCCCACGTCGCCGAAAGGAACAGAAACACGAAAAATCGAAATTATAACACAATGAATGTTTTGAGTATATAAATTAAGAATCCGCTGCTAAGCAGTATTCTTATAAGCTCTATAAACATATCGAATCATAGTATGTAATACGACTAAAGAATTGAACTGAAAATATAACGTTCGTGACTACACTTTCGAACCAGATGTATGAGGTAATAGAAAAACGTTGTCAGTGTCAGACCTTATACACTTTTGACGCATGTAGGAATTTGTAAGGGTTTTAATTAATTCAATTAGTATAAATCTGACTTAATGATTGAATATCTGATCTATGATTTACAGACTTGAAGTCACGTTTTATGTGAATCATCTCCAGAATAGATCATTTATAATAATTGGTTTCCTTAGTTACCATTTTTGTAATCGAATTGATGGTTATAATCAAAGCAGTGTTCTAAATTTTTGTTTCTTGTACTATATTTATGTCCATACATTCTTTTTTTGTAAATATTGTTTAGAGATGCCTGTATAAGTCCCATCGCAATCTAAGCAATTTAATTTGTATACTGTGTGGGTTTGTTTATCTTTAGGTATTGAAGGTTTTCGATTTGAATACACTGGAAATGAATGGCTACCCAAAAATATTTTTCAATCCCATTAAAGTGGACCCCCGGTAATCCGGCCCCTGTCTAATCCGGCACCCCCTGTAATCCGACATGGTCTGGGTTTGCAATGGGCTGAAGAGAATGGTGCATCCTACAACGAACTTCTACTTTTGAGAAGACTGAGGGACAAAGCTTTAATCTCGCGTTTCAACAATGTTAAACAAAAAAAATTGATGAATATTTTCATGCTTCTTAAATTGATTGATTCATAATTTTTGATTATTTTAGTATGTACATTTGTTTGTACACAATCATTTCCTAATGTAAAGTTATTGCATATTTTTTGTAAGTTCTATAGCATTAATGACGTTAATTTTATAATAAAACGTAAGCTCTCTATTGTGTTGTTTAATTTACTAAATTTGACATACATAATGAAGTATGATTTGTACTTCAGAGTACATATATATAACATATAGAATCTTATCATTGGATCTGTAATTTGTCGGATTACAAGGTACTCTTTTGTAAAAAATTCCGGACTATAGGGGGTCTTAGGCAGTACTCTATAATCCGACAAATTCGATAGACCGTGCCCGACGGCCCTTATTTTTTCGATAAATGTCCATTAAATAGGAAAATTTAATTAAAACAGTTTGAGCTATTCTCAGATCTCAGCTACGCGCGTCTAACGTGCGACGTATTTTCTCGCGACTAAAATATACACGAAGCGGGTAAAAGCTAGCGGCCCATAGCCAAAAACACTTTATTACAACTGGCGCCGGTCGCACGGGGCAAAAAACGGCCTCAAATTAACAAGACCGAGGTAAAATGTATAAACTCTAACTTACGCGCAGCGAGCTCCTCGAGGCATATGTCAAAATGATTTCGTTTGTAGCTAATTACATAGGACGTCTGGCGTTCATGCAATTATGTTTTTAGATAATTCGAACCTTCTAATTTCGGTAGGCCACGTGAAAATCCCGGAGTTCAAAGCGCTAAAGACTTCTGAGTGTTACAATATTCGTATAAAATTGCGAAATTTCGCACTTTCAGAAACTTCAAATTAATTATGACATAATTATTTCAAACGTAAAGTAAGACACACGTTTTAGATTCCACAACCACCCTTGACCAAGATAATTTTTGATATCCCGGTTCTATTTAGAATTAATAGGAAAAATAAAGGATTACCCTCACCTGGAGATAAATCTGAATTCACTAAATTGCTTTTTCGCTTATACATCCCCATCTCTTCTAAATTACCTAGTTACCTGCATTTTTTCAGATATTTTCTTTACCATTTACATTTTCCCTACCCACTTTTAGGAATTTTCGAATGGCCATATCTCGGAAAATTTTTCAGAAAAATGTGCATGAGTTTAGACATCTTATTTTGGACCAAAATAGGTTAGTACACATATTTTTTATTTTTACCCAAATTCAACAAGTTACAGAACCTGTGACAAAAGGGGTGTTCTCTACCCCTCCCGATCATATCCGCGTTTGATTTTTTTACGTTTCTCTAACTCAAATAAGAGGTGAAACCCCCCATTCACTGGACTAGCTATGGACTGAGCAAGATTACTTCTAATATATCTTGAAATACAGTGCTAAATTAGAGCAATTAAAAAATTTGGTGCTTCACCGTGTAAAAAATTAAGTTTTTGCTAGCTTGATATAAAGTTGGCAGGGTATTAAAAATAATAATGCGTGTCGAGTTCCAAAACAGAAAGGTTAATACACAATAAATTAGTGCTGTGCCTGAACATACCTTATAATGGCAATAAATACACCTATAGTATAAACATACCTTATATGCCAATAAATATAGCTTTAGTATAATGAAATACATACAGGGTGTTTCAGTTTTTTCGTTCATAACTTCGTCAAACGGTGAAACATCTAAAAATAATAGGGGTCTTTTTTATATAAAATTTTTATGTATAGAAGTGTTGAAAAATTATTACATTGTCTTCATTATCTTCTAAACAAATGAAGATTCTTAGTTCAAACTTGGTAAACTTTAGTTTTACTGGATGAGAAATTTTTTCAGTGATAAAATGTTAAACCTCCTAAGCTTCTACGATAATGGTCGGAAATTATTATTGTATAAAAATCTAAAAACTTTCATTCATTTTTTATGAAATAGTATTCTTGATAAATTTCACTTAGAGGCTTCCTGTTCGAAATATTTTAATTTTTTTAATCAGGGTTATCTTATGGAATTTCTTTTGAAAGGCTATTTGAAAAGTTAAAAAATATTTATATACCTATTTATTGGTAACGATAAAAAATAATTCATAATAAATGCTCAAAATGATCCATTTACTTCAACGCAACGGCGACATAGATTTCTCAACGACCTTCTTGTTCGAATTAACATTTTTAAATTTATTTCACCACAAGCTCATCGAATACGATTCAGTAGATCTCATCTATTATGAACCGGCGTGACATAAGCTTCATCTTTCAAATAACCCCGAGCAAAAAAGTCCAGAGGATCAAGATCAGGTGATCGAGGAGGTTATGCAACTGAACCACCTCTAGCAATCCATCTTTCACCTTACTTCCTATTTAGCCATTCTCGTACTTGTCTTCCAAAATGGGCAGGGTACCCATCCAGTTGTATCCATATATTTGTTCTCTCATTGAGTGGTGTTTCCTCCCACATGTCTTCCTGATTAGTTTCCAAAAATTTGAAAAATGCACCGGCCGTTAGTATGTCTGCTAAGACGTATGGGCCAAAAATATTGTCTTTGTAAATGCCAAGCCAAACATTGACACTGAATTTTTCTTGAAAATTCCTAGATCTTGTACCATGAGTGTTTTCATTTGACCATAAACGTAAATTGTGAAAATTAATAAATCTACGTCTGTGTAAAATGTGATTCATCTGTCCACAATATTTGCTGCAGAAAGTTTGCGTTGTTGTTCAGTTTCTTATGGGCAAAGAAAAACCCATCATGGTACAAGATGTATGAATTTTCAAGAAGAATTCAATGTCAATGTCTGGCTTGGCGTTTACAAAAACAACATTTTTGGCCCATACGTTTCACCATACAAACTAACGGCCGCTCCATTTTTCGAATTTTTGGAAATTAATCACGAAGACATGTGGGAGAAAACACCACTCAATGAGGGAACAAATGCATGGATACAATTGGATGACTGTCTTGCCCATTTTAGAAGAAAAGTACGAGAATGGCTAAATAGGAAGTACGGTGAAAGATGGATTGGTAGAGGTGGTCCAGTTGCATAACCTCCTCGATCACCTGACCTTGATACTCTGGATTTTTTTGCTTGGGGATATTTGAAAGATGAAGTTTATGCCACGCCGGTTCATAATAGAACAGATCTACTGAGTCGTATTCGAAGAGCTTGTGGTGAAATAAATAATAAAATGTTAATTCGAACAAGAAGGTCGTTCAGATATCTATGTCGCCGTTGCGTTGAAGTAACTGGATAATTACCAATAAATAGGTATTTAAATATTTTATTACTTTTTGAAAAGCCTTTCAAAAAAAATTCTATAGGGTAACCCTGATTAGAAAAATCAAAATAGCTCGAACAGGAAGGCTCCAAGTGAATTTTATCAAGAATACTTTTTTATAGAAAATAAATCATGGTTTTTAAATTTGTATACAATAATAATTTCTGACCATTGGCGTAGAAGTTTAAGGGGTTTAAATGCGTACAAAATCTCATAGCTACGCTAGTGTACTTGTCTCAAGAACATTTTTCCACCAAAAAAATTTCTCATCCAGTAAAACTGACGTTTAGAAAGTTTGAACTAAAAATCTTCATTTGTTTAGAAGATAATGAAGAAAATGTAATAATTTTTCAAAACTTCAAAACCCTTTATCTCGGAAACGAAGCGATTTAGAGAAAAATTTTATATGAGAGACAGACACCTATTATTTTTAAAAGTTCTATCGTTTACCGAAGTTATGAACAAAAAACTGAAACACCCTCTATAATGCAACTGAACGTGAGTTCTAGGCACCAAACCATGAAAACCGTTATGGACTGAACAAAATGACTTCTAAGTTATCTTAAGATCTAGTGATAAATTAGTGTTTCAGCGTTAAAAAAAAATTGAGTTTACGTGGACTTGATTTATAAAGCTGACAGAGAAAGCATTTAATATAGTATGTGGCATCGTCCGTTTCAATTGCTTTGCCAGGTTTATATTAAGCCAGCAAAACCATTTTTTTTAATGCTAATTGGGCACTAAAATACCACTAAATCAGCACTATATTCTCAAATATGTTAGAAGTCATTCTGCTAACTTTGCTTTGCTGGCTTAAGGAGGCTGGATTTCTTCAAGGAGACAGGACTGATAACTGAAAACGATTAGTTACATCGGGGCAAGCACAAAAGATTTTTATGCCGCAGTGCTTTGGATCATACGGCACCATTCCAATGGTGAATAATAATTTGGTAGGTACAAATATTCATGGATTTACGTCATATTTATTCATATTAATATTAATGCTTATTATAGTATTCATGGAACCGTTTTGTGTATTTATTATTATTGAAAAATAATATTATTATGGTCAAACAATGGTTTTGACCATGTTCTCAATTGATCATTACCTTTTTTTTTCACCGAGGTATCTGATTTTCCTTAAAAGCTTCACCGAGACTATTTTTTGTGAACTCATCCTTGGTTGAGTTAAGTTTGAATAAACGCGATAAATGCTATTTAACTAGCATACCTTGTTTGACCTCTGGTAAGCTAATTATTGTCAAAATTTATAAGGCATTGAAAACGAATAAAAACTGCCAAATTCTACAGATATCCTGTGCACGGATGTATTTGTAACACGGAACGTCGATTTAGAATTTCCAGTCAAGAGATCTGTTAGCGCACGGCATGTCAGGCCAGGCCACGCCATTCCCCTTTAGTTGTGACCTCCCCACTTAAGGTCACCAGTTTGTACCGCGTCCTCCCTTTACAACTCTCACTCAATCAATTATTATTAAAAGTCTATTTCGGTTACAACCTTCCGCGTTAAAGGTCATTCTCGACAGCGGCTCGGTATTTGCTCTGCTCTACCAGCAAACGAATTTCGATTATGGAAGATACCTAGAATTCTATCTTCCTCATCCTTCATTTGTGTGTACAGCTCGTTACAACATTAGGAAGAATGTTATTGGCTCAGCACTAGAGTGTTGAAATTGTCAAATAATGTCAATGCGGTGGTCAACTTGGTTTTGTTGAATCATAGTACAAAGACAATGACTATAGATATAGTTCCGTATTATGTAGTTCATTTCTTACTGAACCTTTGTTGGAAAAGATATACGTACTTATGTTTGTAAAGACTTTGCATGAAAACCAGTGGAAGAACAGTTATGCGAAGCAAAACGGATAATAAATGAAGCTTTTCAAAAATGCTGTCATCGGTTTCACCAAAGAATTCTTCCACAAGTTGTTTAGTTGCGACATCTGTGAGGAAGTGACAATTTGATTTCTAATGGGGTGAATTTCCTACCATCCGTCAGTTAAACGGTTTGCCACCTTATAAATTGACGATTTCAGCATGAATATTCTTTTATGAAGGTTTAACAGTTGCATAAGGTTATTCAAACGATAATAATGTGTTATTAAAAGCAGCTCAATTATAATATTATAGATACGAGGGCAAGGTGAAAAGTTCCTGAAAAATGAAACAATAAATTATTTATTTGATCAAAACTGATTTTATTTCTCAATATAATCTCCTTGTATAGTCCAAGCAATAGACAGAAATGCGTGCAGAAATTAATACCTGGAAAAAAAAATATGAGCGTATAGGAAATTGAATTTAAAGGTGCAAAAAGTGGTTTTTCTCAATTAATTAAAAAACTATAGCTCGGATCGGAAAAAGTTAAATAAGAAAGTTGTAGGTATTGAATAGATCTAACGATTCGTCTCATAATAATTATAAATATCATTCATCTTTCTCGAGTTATATCGAAAAAACCGTTAAAAATCGGGGTATCGAGAAGTCGTTAACTATTACGTTTTCATATGTATTGTTTCCTGTACATATAGCCCATGGCAAGCTGAGAGAGCAATTTTTTTCTTAATTTGAAATATTGATTTTTTTTCAAAACATATCGATTTTTCTAAAAAAAGAGCTTCTCATAAATTGGCTAGATCTTCTCAGGGAATGGTCCTGGAGTAACAATTTTGGGCTTATTTTCTTTATGAAGAGTTGTGCTATAATTTTATTGAAGAAACGTAGCGATTTTTCCAATTTTTAGGGTGAAAAAAAGACTTTCAACAAACGTCATCTTTTTTTAAAGTGTTTTTTTCAGATTAGTTTTACAATTTTAATTTTGGAGAAATGTCTCTGACGGAATTCGATTTCTAACATTTTTTTACGTATTGGCAAAAATAAATTTTTCACCTACGATCTTCTGGACCAGCGATAATTTTTTTATTTCAAAAAAATCTGTAAGATGCAATACACATTATACAGAAGTGTGTTTTATGGAGGTTGATGTTAAATACCTACATTTTCAATAAAAAAATATTTGGATATGTTTCATTGATTCATAGTATTAGAAATTGAGTAACAAAGCTAAGCGTGCGCGGCTGCCGGAGCGTGAGGCGGAGTGGGGGAAGCATTGCGCGCTCGTACTGAAAACTGATTTAGTGCGTTCTAAGTGGCTTGTGGTTGCAAAATCTTCAATATTTCGGCTCCTAGATAGCGTACAAAAATCGTATTGTACTTAATCTGAGGTAGCTCGATGAGATAAATACGAATACCGTATTTATTTTTGCCTTAGAATCAAAATAGACTCGGAAATATTCATTTTTTACATTTCTAATTTGTTTTACTTTTTGTCATTCAAATTACGATTTATTATCAAAACAGTATTCTCCACTTAATACCTCAAGTTTTTTTCTCTTTGAACAGAAATTGTTCTACACTATCGTTAATTTGTGGAATATGCTGCTGCTATGACGTATTACACGGAAAATACAGTTTTTGTGCAACTGTCAATAAAACTTGACATTTCTACATCTCTATTGATGCGTAAATATTTACTTTTTTTCACTGCCAAAATAATTCACAAAATAAACATGAAATATTACTTTATGAAGGATTTTATTTATATCAGTCAATTATTAATTGATTATTTATCATAAAATAATTTCATTTATTGGAATAATAATTGATAGTAAAGTTTGAACAATTACTCCCAACATGTTGAAATTGAAGCAACTACGAGCAAACACAGTCAAACACGCGGCGTGCCAACAAACCGTTCCTATAGTAACGACACAAAAAGACCACTGGATGCTGTGAAATTATATTGGAAGTATTTATTTTTAATATAGGTATTTCAGACTATGTAAATTCACATTCACAGTTGTACAAAAAATGTTGTTTGTATTTCGTGTATAAAATTCATGATTTCATGGCACATTCGAGAGAATTTTTGGCCTCGACTTGCGGTCTCGGTCAAAAATTAACACTCTCATGTGCCATCAAAAAAACACTCATTTTACGCACTTAATACAAAAATAACTATTCGAAAATTAATAATAGGTCTATTTTGCTTCTAAGGCGAAAATAAATACGATATTCGTGTTCGCTTTGAACGCACTAAATCAGTTTTCAGTGCGAGCGCGCAATTCCCCCACTCCGCCTCACGCTCCGGCAGCCGCGCACGCTTAACTTTGTTACTCAATTTCTAATACTATGAATCAATGAAACATATCCAAATATTTTTTTAATGAAAATGTGGGTATTTAACATCAACCTCCATAAAACACACTTCTGTATAATGTGTATTGCGTCTTACAGATTTTTTTGAAATAAAAAAATTATCGCTGGTCCAGAAAATCGTAGGTGAAAAATTTTTTCTTTCCAATACGTAAAAAAATGTTAGAAATCGATTTCAGTCAAAGACATTTCTCTAAAATTAAAATTGTAAAACTAATCTGAAAAAAACACGTTAAAAAAGATGACATTTTTTAAAAGTCTTTTTTTCACCCTAAAAATTGGAAAAATCGCTACGTTTCTTCAATAAAATTATAGCACAACTCTTCATAAAGAAAATAAGCCCAAAATTGTTACTCCAGGACCATTCCCTGAGAAGATCTAGCCAATTTATGAGAAGCTCTTTTTTTAGAAAAATCGATATATTTTGAAAAAAAATCAATATTTCAAATTAAGATAAAAATTGCTCTCTTAGCTCGCCATGGGCTATATGTACAGGAAACAATACATATGAAAACGTAATAGTTAACGACGTCTCGATACCCCGATTTTTAACGGTTTTTTCGATATAACTCGAAAAAGATGAATGATATTTATAATTATTATGAGACGAATCGATAGATCTATTCAATACCTACAACTTTCTCATTCAACTTTTTCCGATACGAGCTATGATTTTTTAATTAATTGAGAAAAACCACTTTTTGCATCTTTGGGAATTTTTTAGGTTATGTTCGCCATTTCGGATCGAGTTGCATTAATCAGAAACTCACCTTTAAATTCAATTTCCTATACGCTCATATTTTTTTTTCCAGGTATTAATTTCTGCACGCATTTCTGTCTATTGCTTGGACTAGTAGTCCGATACACTTCGTCCAACGTTTTTCTGATTTTTCGATCCCTTCCAAATAATACGATTTCGGTAATCCTTTAAAATAGGCGTTTGTTTCAGCGATGACATCATCGTTGGAGTCAAATCTTTTCCGCCGAGCCATTTCTTCAAGTTTGGAAATAGATAAAAATGGTAGGAGGCTAAATCTGGAGAATATTGTGGATGACGAACCAATTCGTAGCGCAATTCAGGTAATTTTGCCATTGCGACTGTGGACCTGTGCGCTGCTGCGTTGTACTAGTGGGGGAGCACTTTTTCTTTGCCAACAGCAGCCGCTTTCGCTTCAAATCGGCGTCAACTCGATGCAACAGCTCTGAATAATATACGCCGGTGATCGTTTTGCCCTTTTCAAGGTAAACGATATGGACGATACCGTGGGCATCCCAAAAAGCTGTTGCCATGACTGTGTTAGCCTATAAACCCACTCTGGCCATTTTCGACTTCGATTCGCCAGGACAAATCCACTGTTTCGACTGTTCTTTGGTCTCTGGTGTGTTGTGATGGATCCATGTTTGTCCATGGTTACGAAACGGCGCAAAAACTCCTTATCGCGCTTTAATATCGCCAAACACTCCTTTGAAGTTGTCACACGGTCGAGCTGGTTGTCAATAGAGAGCAAATGCAGGACCCATCTGGCAGATAGCTTTCTCATATCCAAAAATTTATGCAAAATGTTCCGTACCCGTTCGGTTGAGATGCTCATAGCCTCAGCAATCTCGTCCGCTTTAACTCACCGATCGTCCAATAGCATATCATGGATTTTATCGCCGATTTCTGGCGTTGGAACCTCAATTGGACGATCAGAACGTTCGGCTTCCGTTGTTGTTATACTACCACAACTAAGATCAGTAAACTACCTGTGAATCGTTCCAATCGATGATGAGGAAGTTCCCATAATGTTTAACAAGCGATGTTTTGGTTTGGGTAATGTGTTTTCCGTGCAAGAAATAATGTTTAATCAAGACTAGAAATTCACTTTTTTCCATGTTTACAAAAATCTTCAAGGTTGCTTGCTTTCGATGGATGTCAAAACAAAATTGAATGACATATCAGACTGAAAATTTTAATGCGTTCTATTTAAAGATGGTACGTCACAAACGTCACATGGGATTTTCGATTGTGGCGCCATCTGTGTCATTTTACCCTGCCCTCGTATTCCAGTCGGAGGAAATTGCAGAAGGTATAATAATCGAGATCGAAATTCATTGACAATGTACTAACTAACCCCAGAAGGAAATTACTTATTCAGTGTGAATAAGAAATCTGTCGATGCCAGATTGATTGGCAGGAGATCTTCAACATTTTTAGTGGATAAGCGTTGTACGGTTTTAATTATTAGTGTGAATTTTCATTGATATGAAATTCACCAAAAATCAACCATAGACATTTTATTTGTAACACACGTTTGTAGTAATTTTATTGAGATTCAGGTGTAGTCTGTCATCCGAAAGAAATACTATTCCCATAATCTTAAAAGGTTTTGCTAACGGATTATTCACAGGATAAATAAAGGACTAAACCAGGTTTCAAAGTTTATCAAATATGTATCGTTTTAATTCTGGATGGATCTCGTCGTCCGGTAGCCGGACGAATAAGCTTAAAATTATCCATCGGGTAATTTGTGAGTATAGTTCAGTCGCAAGGTCACAAAAGTTGATTTGAACATTTGATATGGCTAATTTGTTTGTAAAACGGGCAAAATAGTTAAAAAATTCCTGGAGTGCTGCTAGAAAAGTAATGTACATTTTCTTGCGGAAAAGCTGGAAATATTCCGGGTTTTTTCATTTATTTAAATTAATTTTGAAATAAAGTCTCCAATCAAAAAAACACAAGAGATCAAAGTCTTAGGTAATTTGAATATGCGTCGAATAAGCCAAGGTAGAAGGCATTCGAAGATTATGGAGATAAGGTCCGTTTTACGGTTTACAAAACATTTTTTTTAAATAGAAAAAAGATTGTAAATACATTTTGTTTGCGTGAAAAGTCGGCATTTCTATTTGTCACTGAATTTTTTTTGTCGCCAAATTTGAATTTCGCGAAAAACTTAAAATTGCGATTGCACGCTGAAAAATGCATGTTTTGACTCAAAACGAAATGCATTTCGTTGATTTTGACAACTATTATCTAAAACAACCATCAAATCGCATTTTGCTATAAATGCTGAATTTTGGTGGGACTTTGAAAATGTTTGACCTCGGAAAATTGGAGAAATTTGGGGGGTTAGAAAATTCGAACACAAACCAAATTCGAGATACTGTTAGAGCACTCCAATACGCGTATTTTGAGCTATTGTAGATCAATTTTGCTTCAGTAGAAGTCTAGATATGTATGGGCCCAATTTTGGGCCCATCATACAAATCCAAAATTCAATGGCAAGTAGATGACTTTGTCTATCTAAATCCAAAAGTGAGACCTCTTAGCCACATAAAAAATGATAGTTTGCTTGATAATTTTTTTTCTTTGACTCGCTCTAGATTTTTTTCAATGTTGGCTAGGTCATACTTTTGGATTTAGATAGAGAAAGTCATCTACTTTCCAATGAATTTTGTTTTTTACGCTGGGCCCAAAATTGGGTCCGCTACAGACCCAAACACGTTTACATAGATATCTAGACTTCCACTGAAGCAAAATTGATTTACAATAGCTCAAAATACGCGTATTGAAGAGCTCTAACAGTATCTCGAATTTGTTTTTTTCCAAAAATATTCTAACCTCAAAATTTCTCAAATTTTCCGAGGTCAAAAATTTTCAAAGTTCCGCCAAAATTCGACATTTATGGCAAAATGTGATTTGATTGTTATTTTAGGTAATATTTGTCAAAATCTACAAAATACATTTTGTTTTGAGTCTAAATATGCATTTTTCAGCGTGAAATTGCAATTTTACGGTTTTAAGCGAAATTCAAATTATGGCGACAAAAAACAACAGTGAAAAGTAGAATAAAAATGCCAACTTTTCACGCAAACAAAATATTTTTACAATCTTCTTTCTATTTAAAAAAAAAATTTGTCAACGAAAAAAAATCACAAAATGGGTCTTATCTCGGGCCCATAATCTCCAAATTACTTCTACCTTGGCTCATTCGACGCGTGTATTTTTTTGATTAAAGGCTTTATTTCAAAATTAGTTTAAATAAATGGAAAAACCCGGAAAATTTCCAGCTTTTTTCGATAAAATGGCAATAACTTTTCTAGCGGCATTTTCTGATAAAATAAAAGTGCTTCTATTCATTAATCTGTAAAAAAAAAGGATTTGATCACATTCCAGCCATATCAAATATTGCCAGATTCTCAGGGATTCGGTCCCGCGTTGACCACGTCTCCCGTGTGGACATATTACCACTATAGTGTTGAAAAAACTTATAGGATCTTAATTCACCAAGGTCGTGACACTTTCGAGAGACACCCGCGACCATGGACCTATTATCCTAAGGAGACGAAACATATCATTCATAAAACTCCATTTGACTTGTCGCAATGATTACATGAAGTATGACAAAGAAAACCAACAGACCTCTTTGTCGCTGAGTCATAATTACTCCTTATTTGCAACGCTGTAACTATGATTGAAAACTTGGTACCACTTGTAAGGCAACACCGCACCGCTTCGATATAGCTACGAGAAATACGGAAGCTGTCAAATTGCGTAGTGCAGAACAAAGTCCCCATTCATAAAACGTGCGCGGCGTTGTCGCCTTCTGAACAAATGATGGAATGGAATAGTTCTATATTTAAATATTTAAATATTCTATAATTCGATTGTATATTCCAGGTTACCATAAATTATGCAATATTTTGAGAGAAAACGACATTTCAACAGTATTGCTTCTGATATAACCAATAAATAATGCTATGGACGTTTCTATAATAATAATTATAAATCTCAATCTGACACACAGAACAACTAAACCGGCAATAGCACATTCCATACGGCCATACTTGTAATATACAGCGGTCTGAGTGGCCCGAAACCTTGGCAATGTCTGATCGTGTTTCAATGCAAACAATCCTCCTTAGTATAATAGGTATATGCCCGCGACCGATCGTCTCGCGTCACCAGGGGTGTGAGGCGTGGGCTACGCGTCGAGAAACTGAGAGGCGAGAGCATAGAAAGACTATTTATTCATATTCTAAAATTAAACACTTCCATGTTGATATCATTTTTTTATGGACTAGTAAGTATTTTTTATTTGACACAAATTAAATCAGAACAGAAGCAACTTTTCTTCCTAAAAACTTCTAAAATTCGAACAAACAAGTCTATTTTAAGCGATTATTTTGAGAAAATGCTACTTCTGACAGGTAGCGAAAGTCACGTGACTCCGTCGGAGTAGGCCATTTATATCTTTTTCAAAGCAAAACTTACCGCCCAATATGAAAATAAATTATTATTGAAATTTTTTCCATAAGATGACAAATTTTTGAGACATTGTATATTATGATTATATCTTCTATAATGTTGGAATTTCTTTAAATTTCAATAAATAAAAGTTGTCCTTATTTAATGTTTGTGTCCAACATCCTCCGTTGCAAGTGTTCGAATTGTGTGAATTTTTTGCAATATAAAGAAGAAAATCCTTATCCACAAAAAATACTGAAGGTAAAAGGTTTCTTAAAGAGGAAACTTGACATGAAAGCAAAATCAATCAATCACAAAATCAAACTTTCAAATAACCTACTAACCTAGTATCCCAAAAGTATATGAAAATTTAACAAACTAACCTGCAATAAAGTTGCCGCTTGGAGTTTCAAACCTGCGCTATCCAATGCAATAAAATACGCAGACGAGGTCTAACCGGTTGGGCTAACATCGTCGTTGCAACGTCTACATTGAATTCGGTATATCAACTATTAATGTGCTTACTGGTCCGGTTACCTGATTAATAGACAATTTGTTTAATTATAATTCGATATTTGAGATAACGTACTAACTGAAAGGACATTCAATGGCTTACAGTTCATCCATTTGCATTGTCTTTAGAATAACCCTGCAATGACACATACGAAGTGTCAAGTTATGAATGGGCTAATGGCAAATAACGCTTGTTTCTGTATGTGAAGTTGCCCACATTAGATTCAATTGATCAATGATCTGTTGTAATTTGAATAATTTAGTTGTAATCTTATCATTTTTGTTTGTTGCAATTAAAAATCTATTATTTAACGGTGTACTTATACAACTTTGTAAGTACCAATCAAAAGACCTAATAAAAAGTGTTCAGTAAAAGTCCTACCTCCCACTCAAATATATGATCCTAGCGGCGTGCTAATTCATTATTGATATACTAAATTCAATATTCTGCCTGCATCGGCGGTTGTGGCATAGGTGGTTGACACACTGGCTGAACTAGCTAGGAGAAATAAAGTTCAACTCATCTGGGTCCCCGGACACAGCGGAGTTGCAGGGAACGAAATGGCCGACTCTCTGGCCAGGCGAGGTTCGTCTAGCGCCCCTATCGGGCCGGAGCCAATGGTCGCTTTATCAAAATGCGAAGGTGGCCTCGCCCTTTTGGACCAACTAAATAAAGAGTGGTCTAAACTGTGGCGAGAATCACCACGCATGAGGCAGGCCAAGCTCTTCATCAAAGAGCCTGTGCCTAGGCTCTCAAAAAACTCCTTTCTCTAAGCAGAAGGGACATCCGAGAGATGACTGAAATCCTAACCGGTCACTGTCGTCTTAACAAACATCTCCACACTATGGGCATCGCAGATGACCCAATATGTAGGAAATGCAGAGAGTTGGAAGAAACTGCCTCTCACATCCTGTTGGAATGCCCAGCGTTGGCATCCCTCAGGCACCGACACTTCGGAGAATTAGAACTGCTCTCGGAGGAACTTATGGGAGCCGGCACTAGCAATATTCTGAGTTTCTGGCGGGCCACAAACCTGCTAGAATAGAATAGGCTTCTGACTACGGGGCGCACAATGGGCCCAACTAAGTGGCCTAAGTGCATCAGGGAGCTTAGCCTCCCACCCTCTTCCTTGATGATGATGATGATAGGTGGTTGAACACCGGAAACGCAATTTTTGAAACTCCAAGCGGCAAGGTCTGTCTTTAAATTTTTATATATTTTTGTAACACTAGGTTAGTAGGTTATTTGAAATATGATTGATTGATTGATGTTCCTTCTTTGAACACACATTTGATTTTCCTTTCCCTTGGACACATGTACTATTAAAGTGCATGTACACTCGGGTGGGAGATACGACTTTTGCTCAATAGTCGCTCGTAACCTTAATACTACCGAAGTGACTAGGAGCACGTTGATGTGCGCCTAGTGGTTTGTTTGCGGACACGTGGATGACTGCACTCTATATAACGTGCAACTAAACTTACAATAGCGAACAGGTGGCGGCAGTTTTTGAATACACTCTTGTTAAAAACAGAGAATTTATGTTTCTATATTTTCTAGTATTTGTCGCTGTAACCTATATAATATGTACGGGAACATACAAAAAAAACAACCTGCAACAACTATAAATATACAAAAATAGTTATAATAAACATTCCATATGTGTAATAATATATCTAATATATGTTCTTAATGTGAGTTGGTTGTTTGCGTGGATTTATTTACTGTCTCACAGGGCGGCAAAAAATTTTCCGGGCCAAAAACGGTCCGGGAAATTCCATTGCTTAGCAACGGACTAAATACTAGATTAGCGTATTTTGGGGTCCGAGAAAGTAGGCATTCTTGAACGATTTCAGAAAAAATATATTCCAAATGATTCAGGAGTCGCTAAAGAAAGAAGTTAAATTATACTCTATGTTATATTGAAATTTTATCCAAATGGTCTACATAACGTATTTCACAACTCTATGTTTTATACTGACACCTGGTGACTTTCGCAATTATTCACACCATAGATATTATATATACATACATGGATAGCGCATCAGGGATTTTCATTGACTCCAACATATGGAACAGCTGACAAGTGGCAAAACATCGTTCTAGCTATAAGAGTACATGTTACGGTAGGTAATCTATCATATTATGTTGTTTTCAACAGAAAATAGCAATATTTTGGAAAAAAAACTTTAGTGCTTTGTTTTTTAGTTGTGATTAGTTGTTTGGCTTTTTACTTTCATTTTATCAAATGATATTGTGTAATAACTCTTCGACGACAATAAGGTTATAATAGTGAAGTGTGTGATTAATTAGTCTTCTTGGATACTTTTAATAAATCTAAGATATAACAATGGTGAAATCGTGTTCCGCATTTGGATGTACAAATCGGTATCAAAAAGGAGGACCTAGTTTTCACTGGTATTTACACGTTTAGTAGATACTGGATAGTGGTAGTAGATACTTAATTCACAATAATGTAATTAAAACGTAGACGTTAGAAGTACAATTTTAATCGACTATTCGCAATCAAAAATAGAAAATAATAGTGTAATAATTACTGTTCATTTCAGTTTTCCTTCAGATGAAAATTGAAACAAAAATGGGTAATAGCAATGAAAAGAAAAAACTTCGTGATCAACAAGAATTGTCATCTTTGTAGTGAACACTTTACAGAAAATGATTTCGTGTATTCATTTGGAAAGAAATCAGTAAAAGACCATGTAGTTCCTCCCAGTATTTCAAATTTTTCGGCGAATGTCTTTAAACGTAAGGTGAAACCCAGAGAACTTGAATTATGAATTTTTCATAATTTTTAGCTGGGTATATGTTGTTATTATTATGTTTTTACTAGTGATGAAGCAAACATTATTTGTTGTGAGGGCACCTAGAATGAAGAACAACCTGTAAATGAACCAGAAAGTTGGTTAATTATAAACCTAGTAGATTTATAACATTTTGATACCATCTTTTCTGTCCTATACCGTCATGCCCTAACATGAATATAATTTTTCAAATTGCGAAGCATACTATTGATAAGCAAAAAATAGTAATCAAATACTTGACTACAAGAAATCGTAGAATGAATGCAAAGGTTAAAAAAAATCTGAAAAATTTATTAAAACACGTGAAGGATAGGCAGGACATTTCAGAATAATGCTTACTTTTATTCCCGAGGAATTTGTATTTTTAACAGTACCTAATATCATATAATAATGTTCCTCTGTTGGTAAAATTTAAGTTTTAAATTAAGGTGACCTATAATCTAATTTGTAACTATAAACATTAATGCTGTGAACTAAAACCCTGTTTATATCACTTTTATTTTCTTTAGAAACTGGAATATTTTGCTAATTTTTATTATTATAACACAAAAGGTAAGCTAGCGATTTGGCATCTGCGACTAGTCACAATACCGGAAGTTCACCACTGAATAACAATAACTGTTCACTTACGTAATTTTCAGTTCTTCTTCTCTATATTTAGCATCTTGAGGCACAATCGGATTCAATCTCTTGCTCAGGAAAAATCCAGGTTTGGGTTATATGGTATCAGAATCAGATTAATAATTTTGATAAATGACATCCTGCTTTTTTTTCGAACCACTCCAAGAAATAGCTATATTATTTCTGTCTAATTATTTGAGTATTCTGATAATTATAGTTATATTTCTTCTAGAGCTTACTTAATCTTGAATATGTATATGTTACTTGTTTTCCATATTATAACTAAATCTTCACGACATTATTAAAGATGTTGTTTTATTTATTAGTTCATGTATGGTAATGATTCTGTAGTTGAATATATGTATTAATTAATAATTCAAGTTGTTGATAGCTAAATATGTCATTTAACGTGGGGTAGAGTAATTTCAGTTAATTACATATGTAAGTTTTCCATTGTTGAAATACAGAATAAGTTGCATATGGGTGCTTCATGGAAATATGACTTAATTCAAAATGAGCGATATTTAATTCTATATCTTTAATGTAATTTTATACATAATACTATTATGTATTGTTGCTGAATCATAAAAACCGATCAAATAGGATTATAACTTGATAATTCATGAAATTCGTAAAGTGCTCCATACAAAACAATGTAAATTATGCACAATCTTGCCACTTGTCACGTGGTCAGAATGATCTTCATCTCTGTCTAATACCAGGCTGAAATAGGTCTTCTGTCTCTCTTACGTATTGGAGTCATCGACTGAACAGAGGTTTGTATACCATGCGCTATCCATGTATGTATATATAATATCTATGACTCACACTAAAACATAACCTTCTTTTATACTGACACTTAATATCACATGAACTATCAAAATGTACCACTTATTCAAGAAGTCTAGGATTTCTTGCACAGAATAAACACATAATATCTCATGACTTCACATCGATGACGTCACTTATTATATTAAAATGATATTTTTGGACGCTTCGATCTGCAAAACTTCAAATCTGTACGACCAATAGGAACGGACTAGTCTCCACAGTGGGTTACGCAAGCACATACGCACAGATCACGACATCATGTCATAAATAGTCTAGATGGATTAAGAAATGATCGAAACGTATATATCTGCGAAAATCAAGAAAAATTGTTGTGGGTCGATTACAATACTTCCTTTACACTATATACTATGTATAATGAAGGAAGTAAGAATGTGGAATTGGAAAAGTACCAAACATTTAAAATAATAGGAAATTAACCTTTTATATTAAAGAGGGAACCTAGAGATTTTTTGAATAATAGCATGAGTTACTGGTTCAAGCCACACCGCTTTTGTTGTATTTATTGTTCATTAGCGTTATGGTCATATATCGTGGTGGATGATGGCATTCGATTGATGTTCAAATAGATATGAAGATAAACAGAGATGTAGCTATGTGGGAGAGTTAATACTTATTATTACGAAACAGTGTTCAAATTACTGCATGTGAAAGTGTATTTGATTCGACACAGTTTCCATTTTTAAGAGATATACGGTTAAGAGCGGCGCCTCTGGTCTAAATTTAATCCCACTTGATCCAGAGAGTTTACACACTTTCACAACCACGTTCTGGTTTCGTAATATATCGGGGCGGACCATTATTTCACACGCTTATGTTCTTCTCACGAGTCATTGTTCCGTACAACGTACAGTGATCATTTCTATATTAATTTCAAAATAATGATGATGTATATTCATTAACAATTAAGGGCACTAAAACAAAATAAGTACATGTAACACTTCAGGTCAAATTCAAATATGACTAGTACAGTTTTGTAGTACGTTCAATGATTAATATTTTTCGGAATCGGGGAAGAAATAAATATTAGACGCGCACCTTAAGCTAGCGGGGCCCATTGGGCAGAATTATAAAGAAAATTAAAGGCTAATTAAGTGTCCTAATGCCGAATTTATGGCTTCATATAAACAATCAAATATTTAGCAGGACCCACATTAAAATTCAAAATAACATTTGGATGAAAGAAGACTTTAAAGAATCTCAGATAGAACCATTAAAACAGATGCAAATGTTCAATTAAAAGAAATACACAAAAATCACAATAAAAAATTTTGTTCCATACATCACCAACTATTCTCACTCTTCTTTTTTTCGCATTCGGAGACTTCTGTGGGTTAAATATATGATTGTGATATACAGTGTGAGTATTTTGTTTGGAAACCTCAAATTATCCGCGTTAGGTAACATTTGAACAAAACAGTTGTGATTAACTGATCAGGTGATTTCCCTCACTTTTGTTAGCAAAATAGCTTACGGACACTCCTGCGCGTAAAAGGTAAATGATTGTAGGAACAGAAAATATATTGGAAATGATTTAGAAACCCCTAATGGGAGACCTTAAACTATAATCTATGTTGTATTGAAATTTTATTCAAATGGCCTACATAATGTATTTTACAACTCATGTTTCATACTGACACTTGCTGTCATATGAACTATTACTATTAACTTGTCCAGAGAATCAAGAAGTCTAGGACTTCTCGCACAGAATAAAGACATGAAATACATCGTGACGTCACTTGAACCTTAAAATGAGAATTTCGGACACTTCTTCTGCAGGTTAGGTTTCGTTAGCAATACATCACTATGCCGAAGAGCTATCGAGGCAAGATTTTCAGGGAAAAACCATTACCATACACTCAGCCAAGATGCTATAACAGCATTCAATTCCATACAAGTTAATTCCAAACTTGTCTGGGACTGCTTAGAAAACCTACCTGAGTTGAGCAGTCAAAATGGACTGTCTTTAGCGTGAGTACCAGGTCACAAAGGTTACAAAGGCATCAAAGAGCCCGAAAAGGAGCACGTGGGGCTCTAATTGGTCCAGAACCTTTCTGTGGTGTAGCAAAAGCGCTGCGTAAATCATATAACAGTACTTGGATGAATCAAGCTCGAGAGTGAATAAGGCGCCAGGTATGAGACAAGCCAAGTTCATTAAAGAACCATCGCCCACATTCACGGAGTACCTACTAAGCCAGAATAGGAGATCACCTGGAATCATGGCTCCTGACAGGGCATTGTAGAATCAACAAGCACATGGACAACATCGGATTGGTAGATACAACCATATGGCAGGTTCTGCCAAGAAGATAAAGAAACCTTAGCACACATACTCTGCTATTGCGAAGGTATAACAAGGGAAAAATCACAACCCTCCCATAATATATGGAGGACCTAAGATCTGGCCAATGGAGTCTAGTAATAAAGACAGGTTTAGACAGGGAACTCTAACATAAACAATAGATCTGCATTAACATTAATTATGGTTCAATAAAATCCCATAATTCCATTTGCAATATTTCCCTTACTTACACTATATACTACGCATAGTGAGGGAAGGAAATATATGGAAATGCATGTCGTTGCATTTTGAAAATAGCTTGCAATCAATTTACAACTGCTTTCAACTTTCAAATAGTGGAAACATGCAAATTGTCGTTTCTGATTTTATTCGAATTTTACCATCCTATGCTTACAGAATAATCAACAGGATATCATGTTATTCCAGATATAATTATATATCATTATATAATTCCTCGAGAAATACTCTCCGAATCAGGAACTGAAGGGCAATATTATGTGAGGTAATTCACATTGTAACATGTAAAAGATTAATTTATGCTTCTAATTTGACAAAACAAGTAGCTGAGAAAAATTGTTTTCTAGTCCATATTTTTCACCTGCTGAGATAGAGCGGCAAGTGAATTACCTGAATATGTTACTTCTGGCTGAAAGGGATGCAAGATTTTACTTTCTTTCCTGAATTGAACGGAGAACAGCCGGAAATTATCGATTTAACGTATGTTTTCTGATTTTTTGTAAAATATTTTAAATACTAATTCACTGTTATTAACAATAGATGTGATAATGTCCTCTATATCTTCAGATCCAGAGACATCTGTTGTTATGTAGGTGTTTATTTTAACTTGAAATATATTTACATATTGATTTATCAATATTTTACAATAGATTGATGAGTTGGTTCGCCCCCCCCCCTATACCTAGAATGGTATCAACCCCACCAACCAATATATCGTATGTAATTGTTTTAAATTATGAATTATTCACATGCTCATTTCTATATGCTTTCTCGATAGGTCTATTGACTTGCCTACAGATTATCAACGTCCTCAGACTCTTCCCACACCAACACCTACACCACAAGTAACACCTCCTCCACAAACACAGACACTGGCACCTGAAGAAGAAGAAGAAACTGAATGAATTGTTGTACATGGTACTACGGAAAAGTATCTATGTTGATGGTGGAAGTAAGTCATGATTAATGATTGTTTGTTCATCTTCATTTAGTAATTAACAATTATTGTCTTCTCTTAAATTATAGATGTGTGGATTAAGACAACAGTGGGGGTGTCGTTTTTTAGTTGAGCCTGAGGACCAAATTCTCAGTAATTAATATGTTCATTCATTAACTAACAATTATTTCCTCTTTACAGATATTGGAAATACTGAAATACACTACTGAAAGCATTCACCATGAAACTTCACATACATCATAACACATACTTCATATGCGCTATGACAGATCCATCATGACAGTTCACGAGGCAGCCACCATGACAGTTCACGTTATAGACACTAAGACACATTCGCCATGACAGTTCAATTCACCATGAGACAGATTCACCACGTGAAAAACTCCATGATAGATTCACCATGACAGTTCACGTGACAGATCCATCATGGCAGTTCACGTGACAAACGCCATGACAGACATGACACACACGTCACAGACGAATGACAGATCCTGTGAGACGTCATAGTCGTCATGACAGATCCACTATGACAGTTCACGTGACAGACACCATGACAGACATGACACATACGTCACAGACGCATGAAAGTTCACGTGACAGCCGCCATGATAGATGACATTTTTACCTCTTACAAACAATCTGTATATACAACATACTACACTCTTTACAAACAACCTGTATATACATATAACCAACCAGACCTGCAATCACAGATAACACTATCTACCCGATAACACTAATTACAAACACCGGATACCAATCGCCAGTACAGACCAGATATCCTGGCGGGGAGCTCGCCACCTTAATCTACTCCAATCTCGGAAGAAGAGTTGATGAAAGCCTGCAACAAGATAGATGATGCCAAAGCTCCGGGTCCAAACTGTGTATCGAACGTCGCCCTTGAAGCAGCCATCACAACACGACCAGATGTTTGTGGTGAGCACGAGAGCAGCTGCAGTGGCCAACGCACTGGCCAGAATTATGCCCAACATTGGAGGACTTACTCAGAGTCGCAGAAAGCTACTCTCCAGCGTCCAGCTTTGTCAGCTCCACGATGCTGTACGCAGCCACAATCTGGGTATCAGCCGCGGCAGTCATCGTACGTACGCCAATTGACCTCCGTGTACCCTACGATCGTACGATGCTGTGTTAGTCCAAGCAATAGACGACGGCCTAATGTTAAATTTGCAGAAATTAATAACTGGAAAAAAAAATTTGAGTATAGGAAGTTACATTTAAAGGTGAGTTTCTGTTTCATGCGACTCGATCTGAAATGGCGAACATAACCTAAAAAATTGGCAAAGTTGCAAAAAGCGGTTTTTCTTAAATAAGTAAAAAACTATAGCTCGGATCGAAAAAAGTTAAATGAGAAAGTTGTAGGTATCAAATAGATCTATCGATTTGCTTCCATCATAATTATCGATATCTTCCATACTTTTCGAGTTATATTGAAAAAACCGTTAAAAATCGGGGTATCGAGAAGTCGTTAACTATTACGTTTCCATACTTGTTATTTGCTGTACGTATAATCCATGGCAAGTTTAAAAAGCAATTTTTTTTCTACATTTAAAATATTGATAATATTTCGAGATATATCGATTTTTCAAAAAAAAGGTGGTCTCCTAAATTGGCTACATCTTCTCAGCGAATCCTAGAGTAAAGATTCTGGGCCTATTTTCTTCTTGAAGAGTAGTGCTATAATGTTATTAAAGAAATAAAGCGGTTTTTCCAATTTTAAGGGTAAAAAATTACTTTGGAAAATTGTACTTTTTTTGAACATATTTTTTTCAGATAATTTTTACAATTTTTTATTTTAATTACCAAAAACATTTTCCATCTACGACCCTCTAGACCAGAGATAATTTTTTGATTTCAAAAAAATCTATAAGACGCAATAAACATTTTAGAGAAGTGTACGTTATGGATGTTATTGTTAAATACTTACATTTTCAATAAAAAAATACTAGGATTTGTTTTATTGATTTATAGTATTAGAAATTGAGTAACAAAGTGAAGCGTACGCGGCTGCCGGAGCGTGCGGCGGAGTGGGGGAAGCTGATTTCATGCGTTCAAAGTGGCTTGTGCTTGCAAAATCGATAGATCTATTTGATACCTACAACTTTCTCACTTAACTTTTTTCGATCCGAGCTATAGTTTTTTACTTAGGTATTTAAGAAAAACGCCTTTTGCAACTTTGCCAATTTTTTAGGATATGTTCGCCATTTCGGATCGAGTTGCATGAAACAGAAACTCACCTTTAAATTTAATTTTCTATACGCTCATATTTTTTTTTCCAGGTATTAATTTCTGCACGCAGTTCTGTCTATTGCTTGGACTATGTGTGTTATCGCCGACATGCCACCAATCCGTCTGATGGTGGAGGAAAGAGCGGAGATCTATAGGCTTAGGCGCGAAGTGGAGATACCGACCGACGCACCATAACCCAAGAGGCGAGGATAGCGATGTCCACGCAATGGCAGCCTGGAATGCATCCACCAAGGGGCGGTGGACCCATCGCCTCATCCCCGATATTACCGCATGGTCCAGTTGGAGGCACAGAGAGGTAGATCACTACCTGGTGCAGCTGCTATCAGGACATGGAAGCTTTAGGGCGTACCTACACCGTTTTCGACTAGACGATGACGCGTCGTGCCCTACCTGCCTACAAGTGCCCGAGAGCACGTTCTGTGCTATTGTCCGCATTTCAACGGACCGCGCGGGATCCTGCAAGGAAATCTACAGCAGCAGTTGTCCCCGAAGAATATCGTTGAGGAGATGTTTGAGTCACAGACCACCTGGAATGCTGTGTCCGATTTTACGGTCACCGTATTGCAGGAGCTCAGACGTATAGACAACGAGAGAAGTGACGTAGAAGGAGATGGCGAAAAGCTAGACCAGAGAAGGGCGCATAACAGCCCCTTTGCGAAGTAATGCCTGACGGCGGTCCCGCAGGGTACTGGGACATAACGAGAGGTGGTTTTAGTGGGTAGAAATTTTACACACTGTGAAGCGCGCACAGATTTTCACCTACCCTCGCCAAAAACACATCATTTCAGAAATAGTCTGGATTGATTCTGAATTGCTCAAAAAGGATATACCGCAAAAATGTTTGTGGGCCGATTAAGGGAAGCCTTACACTCTATAATACTCATATATAGTGAAGAAAGTAAAAATGCTAGACACGTCAAATTCTAAATTTAGGTTTTAATTTACTTTAGACAAACATCGCTGTAATGACTTCGTGAAACCTACATAGTTTTTGTCAAATTTAAACAAACAATGGGATTCTAAAAACGAAATATTCATTTTTCATTATTACCCAGAAGCGTCGATAGCAATTGAAAGATTAAATTTTTTGCAGAAAAAACAAATACACGTTCATCTACATTTATATGGATTGTAGGAAAAGACGGAATTTGTTCGAAATGGTCTCAATATGATCTATTATAATAGATTATAATATATATATATATATATATATATATATATATATATATATATATATATATATATATATATATATATATATATATATATATATATATATATATATATATATTATTATTGAATGAATTATATAATTATCAGTTATATGAATTCATTCAATTGAATGTCCTGGAGCTCATAATTGTATAGAGTCTGGAGGTTTAACTTGGCAACTTCCAACTAATACTCCATGATTTCAAATGCCATACATACGGTAATTGAAAAATCACAAATTATTTATTAATGTAGTTTTAAATGTTATTTACCATTTGAATACTTGAGTATTTGCAAATTCTACATCATGGACCCTAGTAGGCTATGTGTAAATTTTCCTTTCATGCAGATTAATAATTAATTTAATGTAATTTATAAAGTAACTATGGTCCATGACCTATAAATTTTCGGATAATCTCTATGACGACACAAAGCACTAAAATGTGACCCCATTACTTCGGTGACATCATGTTATGTACAATCTATCTACAATCGGAATAATTATTAATTAAACTTATTTATTTTATCACTTTGCATATGTTAAACTCAATTGCCGAATTCGCCCATTCGCCCAAATAAATACTCAGTTTGCGATATGAGTGCAGCTAAATAATCGGTTGCTGAAAATATCTTCTATTTCGGAATCAGTTCAACGTGATTCACACATTTCGTGAGCTGAGCAATCCGTAGTTGCTGAAATGCCGAATTTTAACATACTTAGTATTCTCAAAAATGTGTACAAATTTAACAAATTAAACCTGCGATAATGTTGCAGCTTGGAGATTCGGACCAAAATATTAAATCGGGATGATTTGCGGAAATATCAGTAGATGTAATTTACGTTAAACAAATGCCGAAATAGAAATTAGTTTCGGTAACCGATTAATTGACTTTGCTTATATCGCTAACTGTGCATTTATTTTCAGAAAAAGGGCAAATTTGGTATATGAATTTAGCATATACAATGTATATTATAGGGGACACACGGGCAAAACGGGGTAGGTGCCTAAAACGGGGTACCCTGCTCTTTTTCCTTACCACTTGCGCTATCTACCCAAAGTTTTCGAAATTATATTATACACGCGTGCATACGATCATTGTAATAAAGCAGAAATCTGTAGTTGTCAGTCGATCGCTTTATTTAGCACATGTGCGTTTTTGGTAATCAGAATTTCAAAATCGCCGGAGATTAAATTCATCGTAAGTACTACTAAACCTATGTATTATTCAAAAATGTTATTACCAATTATAAGTGGATGTCTTCTAAAGACTTTCATTGTCATTGTGTTGAAAAAAAAATTACTTCTAATAAATTAAATAGATCATAACCTAAAAATCTGCTCATCTGGGCAAAACGGGGTAGCAGCAGGTAGGGTAAAACGGGGTATCCATTAATATTTTTTGTTTTGATCCTAGATGGTGTATAAGTACAAAATAACGACTGATCGTCAAAACTGGCGAAAAGAGAGTATGCAACATGCTGTAAATGCTGTAGTAAGTGGTGAGATGGGTTACCGTCGAGCACGTAAAAAAACAACGAAATACTGCAGATTATTCCGTTTCAAAAGTTTTGGGAAGTAAAAGGCCCATTTTCCCTTTCCAACAAGAACAAGAACTTGTTAATTATCTTAAAGATATGGAAGCGAGATTATTTGGACTGACAATTACATAATTTAGGCAACTTGCCTTTCAACTTGCTGAACAAAATCGGATTGAGCACCCCTTTAACAAAAATCATAAAATGGCCGGGAAGGGATGGATAAAGGTTTTTTTTAATGGGCATACGGAGTTGACAATCAGAAAGTCTGAGGCTGCGTCAGGTGCCCGTGCGATGGGCTTTAACAAGGTGGCTGTACAACAAGTCTTTAAGCTGTTAGAAGAAATTGTCCAGCTATATCAACTAACGGCAGACAAAATCTACAACGTTGACTAAACTGGAGTTACGGTCAATCCAAAAGGGACTTCTAAAATTATAGCTTTAAAAGGAAAACGCCAGGTTGGTGCGCTTACATCCGCCGAGAGGGGTGAAACTATCACTGCAGAAATTTGTTTCTCTGCATCGGGAGCCTATATGCCTCCCATGCTAATATTTCCACGAAAGCGAATGCAGCAGGCTTTTTTGGATGGCCTCGTGCCTGGTGCTTGGGTGTAATTAAATGAGAAAGGGTGGATAGATAAGACATTGTTTCTTTCATGGTTTAAAAAGTTTGTCGAATATTCTAGAGCTTCAAAAGATTCACCGGTTCTGCTTCTGCTAGATGGTCACTCGTCGCATACGAAAAATCTAGACGTAATCAATTATGGTAGAGAAAATGGGGTGATAATGTTATGTTTTCCACCCCATTGCACCCACCGTCTGCAGGCCTTGGATGTTGCATTTATGAAGCCATTAAGTGCATATTATGAGGACGAAGTAAGAAAATGACTTCGAACAAATCCAGGAAGAGTAGTAACATTCTATCAAATTTCTTCCTTATTCAGTGTCGCATATCTAAGAGCAGCTACAATGATTACTGCAATAAATGGTTTTAAAGCAACCGGGGTGTGGCCTGTGGATATGGCCGTTTTTTTTGAAGTAGATTTCTTGCCATCAGCTACAACTGACTTAGAAGTTGATCCAACTGCACCTGAAAGTCAACTAGAACCTATGCAACAACACGAGGACATACATGCTGTACAGTCGATTAGAGAGAAAACGCCCGAGCCTCAACCAGGAAAGTCCAAAGACACCGAACCGGAACATCCAAAGAAACTCAGCCTCAACCAGGAACGTCCAAAGAAAATTACTCTAGTTTTGAGTTTGTAAGCCCCACAGCAATCACAGCAGTGCCTAAAGTAAATCAATCCAAGAAACGAGTATCAAGAAAAAGGGGCAAAACCGCCATTCTAACCTCCTCACCATATAAAACAGAACTGGAATTGGCTCAAGAATAAAGTAAATCTACTAAGGTAAAATCATTGAAAAGAAAGATTGTAAATGATCAATCACACACAATTAAGAAACATAAAGCGACAAAACCCAAAAAACTAGGATCTGATTCAGAAGACGAAGAAGATAGTGAAGCCGACTGTCTTTACTGCGGATACCTATATTCAAGCTCCAGGCTCCACAGAGGGATGGATAAGTTGTTCTAGTTGTCAAAAATGGGCCCACAATTCATGCGCAGGTGTTGACGACGAAGATGACGAAGCAGTTTTAATTTGTGAACACTGTCACTAAAAGTTTTCCCTGTTTCAAAATACTACCCCATTTTGCCCTACGCGACGGGCATAATGGGGCAAATTACATTATTTTCTTTTTTGTGAAATATAAAATAAATGTTTCCTTTTTTGTACGTTAAAATGTTACTAATAAATAGTTAATACTTTAACAATGATATTGCCTTAATTCAAGACTCTCAAAGTTTTAGGTTTTTTTAAAATTCGACTTCAAACATTAAGTACCCCATTTTGCCCGTGTGTCCCCTACATACATTATCGTGCATTGTTTTTCACAAATCTTGTCTGAAGTCTGCATTTGTTTAAAATTATTCGTAGTTACAACACAGTAATTCGGATAATAATGGCTTGCGTATTTTCTTGAATAATTACATATAAATTCTCAGGAAATAGGTCACTGTTCACTATTTTCAGTTGTCTTTACGTACCATTCGCTCTCACGACCATCATCAGAAGACGGATTAAAAATAATCACTGTCTAAAACGGGTTTTCTTAAAAATAATTGTATCAAGCACAAAGCGTTTTTTTTGCATTAATTTCAATTAATAATCGAGCGTATTTGAGTTGTTTGACAAAGATGGGGATAAGTGGGCGTTCTATTCATAACACACCTGTCAAACGTCTAGCTGGATCATGCATGTTGCATCCGAATACTTTATTTATTCCAAGCTGTGGTAAACTTAAAATAATTATCCAAAGATGGTGTTAGAACTAAAATTAGAGTAGATAAGTACTTATCGTAAAATTGTTTTATTATTCATAGAACATATTGCGAGATATTGAAAATTCTTTTATCAATGTATAACTGTGCTTTTTTCGCGAGTTACTCAGTTACTGCCGTAAATGGATAGTTTAGTGAGTGTCAGCGGGCTTGCACGCATCGCATATCGTTAGATACAAGCCAGCGGTGTACTTGTTTCTCTTATAAAACAGTTAATATAATGCGTCTGGGAAATAAGCTCTACATATATTATATAGAGGGTGTTGGTCTGGTTCGCTCTAACTCACAACACTTCCCCTAATGGCATCTTGTTAACTATTAAAGGTTATTCACTCGCAACCAAATACTGCGACAACGCAGAACACGCTACATCAAATGCGCTAGTCACTACGTTCCCCCAAACACAACCGAACGCGCCAAATATTTCTAAATAAATATTTTTTATTTGGTTGTGCTGTGGATGCGCAGTGATTTTTCACTCTGCGGCGATTGGCGTTCGTTTGAACAAGTATATTTTTATTGTGTGTATTGTTGTGTGTGAAAAGATGGACCAGGGAAAAATGCCTGGAACTCATTGATGGGTTTGAAAGACGTCAGCTGTTATGGGAGCTAAGCACTGACTATATTTTAATAAAGGTTAAACGTGGCGAAGGTAGCGAATCCCCTAAGCACCACAAGCAAATTTTGTACTCCTAATTCCCTTAGCTAGGAATAAATCCTTGTAATTCCTCGGAAATCCTCGTAAATCCCTCATAAATCCTCTGGGAGATTCGCTATTGTAATATGTTTATACGCGGTTTCTTTTTTACCTAATTGAAAACTTATCAATGGTAGTTGTAGGCAATGACACTATGATATCTACAATACATAGCATAACAATAATTTATTCTCGATTTGATTTTTTTTTTAATTGTAAATATATATGAATGACATTTTCTAACAATATATAAGGATATCTTAGCAATTATTGTGTGTTTATGCTAAAAAGCAAACAGTGAAGTAGTAAAAAGAAATGCTTTTGAATCTGTGCTGTTAAATATAAGAAATATATCCCTAGAATAAAAGGTTCTTAAGAAAACATTAACAAGCTAGAATGACAATTCAGGATGACCCAGGGTTAACCCGCCAAACGTTTAGGATCGGTTTCTTAGGTAAAAATAAGTTGTTTTTTTCCGATAAGCATGTATCCTAACGTTTTCGAGATACTGGGTGTCAAAGTTTTTACAAAAAATCAGCCTTCAATTAATTACTCAAAAACCTTTTGGCTTATTTTGATAAAACTTGGCATGGTTAATTGTGGTAATAAGGCTCTTCTTTCAATGTAATTAGAATGAAATTATTAATTTCAGTGGCGTCCATGAGGGTAATCTAATTGATATTAGGACAAATCATTGTACGCCACTATTTTTTTTATGTTTATTTTTATAGATTAAGCAACCAAAAATACAATTTTTGTGTCTGCAATTTTTTTCGTATCTTGCTTCGTTTTTGAGACCGTGCATTTCAACAAAAATCAGAACAAAGGTAGCCAGGCACAATCTCGAATTTTGCGTTTGTTTGTGTCAAAGTTTGACAGCCTGTGGCATGTTCATCGATTAATACGAGTTTTAATTCATTTTTGATGCATTTATGCGTAGTCTGCGGAATCGTCAATGATTTGTCCTAATATCAATTAGATCGCCCCCTGGGAAGCCTCTGGAATTAATAATTTAGTTCTAATCACATTAAAAGCAGTCCCTTATTACCGCATGAAAAGTTTTATCAAAATCAGCCAAAAGGTTTCTTATTAGATAATTAATAAAAGACTGAATTTTTCTAAAAACTTTGACACGCTTTATCTCAAAAACGGAGCAAGTTAAAACACATGCCTATAAGAAAAAAATCTTATTTTTACCTTAGAAACCGATCCTAAATGTTTGGCGGTCTAACCCTGGGTCACCTTGTATAATAAATAATGCATGTAATTTGTAAGGCACTAAAATAAATTTCAACTAAATTACACAAAATGAATAAACGAATATTGCCATTTTATACACTTTTGCATGCGTTAATAAAAAATATGAGCTTAAATGTACATGTCTAGGCAAGCCAGTTAAAAATAAAAATCCTTGTACTATATTCTTCTATTCATAGGTATCTACTATTTATTATCTATAACTAATTTGTGTGTCGAAAATTACAAACGGTAGTTACAAATTTTTTAATATACTTATTTTGATATTACCTTTGTTCAGCTTTATAGTTTTAATATCGCAGCGTATACAAACTTAAAAAAATCTCCACTGGAAACTCTCTACAGGGAAGAAGATAAACAATTTTAGAAAATTGGCTTTTTAATTTTCTGTAAACTAGGCTTTGACTTTATTTTTAGCGATAGATACCGACACAGGTGTTATATCCGCGAGTAGCAAAGGTATGGCGAAATCATCCAGGAACTTTTCATTTTATAATATTGTACCTACTTTAATGCATGACAAAACAAAACTGCTTAAAAAAGGTCATATTATATTGCAAATTAATTGAATGGTTTATTTGAGAAGTTAACTAATATTTTTGGCCATTTTGATATTTTATTCTGTATATCCTGTTATCGTTTAATGCAGAAAGGGACCATCGTCCATACATACAACATTTAAAATTTATATAGGTAACAGAACAAGTTAATTTAATAATTAATGATTCATTATTTTTTCAAAGTTTATATCAGAGAAAAAAGTGGTTATTTAAAAATATCCTCGAAGTGCAGTGAAAAACGATGGGTTGTTAGTGTTCATACACTCGGTCCAGACATTTCCACTATTCATCTTCTCACCCTTTCACTCCCTCTCCCTTCCAATAAAACCTTAAACTAGTTTCATTTACAATATACAGCGTGATCAGTTAAGGGCGGCTCTCGGCCATATCTCAGAAACTACTGGGAATAGAAGTGTGGGAAAAAAAATTCAATATCGAAGTGACCATGAGAAAATCCTGGAAATTATTTTATGTTCCGCATTTTGCCGCAAGAGGGCGCAATTGAAAATTCAATATTAAAATTCCAAATTTCTCCAGAAATTATCACATTGAGGTATATCTTCAATAACATCATTAGAAAAATTGGACAATTTTACATCATTTGGTTCCAAGTTCATTGGCGTACCGACCTTGATAAGAGTGGGGGAAGCTATTGAATGTGTAATCAATTATATCGATGTAGTTTCTGAACGACTTATTCGATTTCAGTAAACTTGGATTTGTATGGAATAGAAGGTACGTACTTTCAATTGACGTATCTATTGGTGCACGATAGTTCCTAATAAAATTGCTAGAGGGAGTAATTTGTAATGATAACAGTTTTAAACCTGAAAACCGCACATCGATATCTTTTTTCGTTTCAAAGTTGCAGTAAAAAATGTAAGATCGTGACACATGAACATATTACCTCTAATTTAATTTTCATGGGGAAATTTTTTTATTGTTTTTTCCATAAGATGTAGGCAAATATCCACAATTTCAACTCTCGAGTGAATTATTCGTTGGGTTCGTAAAGTACATACTTGTGAAATTGGAGTCTGTTGAATTAGCCATACTCCATTATAGCACAGGAGGCCATGAATTGAATCAAAAGAACTTGTCAAGTAAGCTCTTGTGTTTATTCTGTTTGACAGACAAATTCTGATAATCAAAATCTAATATTATTTATCATAATTTATTATACCTAACTCTAAAAAAATGCCTCTCTCAAATGAAGAAGCTTACGATATGTTGGCAGTATTTTTCCAGTGCTTTGAAAATGCAACATTAGCATCTCGGCAACATGCGCTACAGTATCCTAATAGGAGGCAGCATTCGAAAAGAGTTTTCTTGCGTCTAGCTCGACGTCTCAAACAGCACGGTTGCGTTCAACCACCTCTAACTTTGCAGAGAAATCGAAGGGTAAGAGTTGAGGACCATATTATAAATGTCTTGGCTTATGTACAGAATGATCCCCACCTGAGTATTAGACAAATTTCGAGGGATTTGGGGATTTCTTTTGGGTCAATACAGAAAATCCTCATGGACCACGGAATGCATCCCTACCATATTGAACTTCATCAAGCTCTAACTGCTGAAGATTTCGACAACCGATTAAATTTTTGTAATTGGCTCAAAAATATGGCGGCCCAAAATGAACAAATTTTATCACAAATTCTGTGGACCGATGAGGCAACTTTTGTGGGCGATGGGAGAGTAAATATGCAGAACATACACTACTGGGCTGAGAGTAATCCATACTGGATGCGAGAAGTGAACCAACAGCATCGTTGGAGTGTGAATGTCTGGTGCGGTATTGTTGAAGGTCGGATAATTGGACCTCACATTTTTGAAGGTACCGTGAACGGTGAAGTCTATTTACATTTCCTGACGCATGATTTGCCCGAACTGTTGGAAAATGTTTCTTTAGAAACCCGTCGTAATATGTGGTCTCAACATGATGGATGCCCAGCCCATTTTTCCCGTATAGTCCAGAACATTTTGAATGCTCAATTCCCAGATCGGTGGATTGGTAGAGGTAGCCTTTTTCCCTGGCCAGCTAGGTCTCTCGATCTGACTTGCCTAGATTTTTATTTGTGGGGCCGTTTAAAAGACTTGGTATCCAAAACTCAACCGACTACTCGTGATGATATGATAAGAAGAATTCAGAATGCCATTAACAGCATTCCAAGATCGGAAATAGAAGCAGCCGTATCATCAACCTGTAGAAGGCTAAATGAATGTATCGAAAATGATGGGAAACATTTCCAACATATTAGATGAGGTGTGCTTGTTAATGTTAATATTTTTGAAGTCTATTAATTTAAATGCATAATAAATCTGTTTATTTGATTCTTTTCGCTGTTAAGGTCTCTATTTGAAAATAACAGCAGAACCCTGTATATCAACTTTTATGAAAAACCTATCGCTAGATAAATTTGTAACTGACAGACTTAATAAAAGTCATCGTCTTCTTATTTTAGCACGTGGTCTCTCTTGCAACTATGGAGCATGTCTGATTTAACAGACTCCAATTTCACAAATGCGTTACTGACGCAATGAAGAATCCACTAGTGAGTTGACAGTGTACTATTCGAATATATGGTATGGAAAATGGAATAGCGAAAACAATTTCCCCATGATCCATTTGATGAAATTAAATTAGAGGTAATAGGTTCATGTGTCACGATCGTACAATTTTTATTATAACTTTGAAACGAAAAAAGATATGGATGTGCGGTTTTCAGGTTTTTGTTGCAACTTTAATCTCAGTTTCGATTATCATGTAATAGTTTTATACCGTATGATTTGACTTTTTGGGATAAAATCAAAAAAACTGTTCTCATTACAAATTAAGCCCTCTAGCAATTTTATTAGGAACTATCGTGTACCAATAGATACGTCAATTGAAAGTACGTACTTTTTTGTTCCATATAAACTTAAGTTTACTAAAATCCAATGAGTCGTTCAGAAACTACATCGATTTGATTGATTATACTTCCCCCACTCTTATCAAAGTCGGTAAGCCAATGAACTTCGGATCAAAATGATATAAAATTGTCTAACCTTTCTAATGATGTTAATAAAGATATACCTTAATTTGAGAATTTCCGGAGAAATTTGGAATTTTAATATTAAATTTTCAATATCATGTAATAGTTTTATACCGTATGATTTGACTTTTTGGGATAAAATCAAAAAAACTGTTCTCATTACAAATTAAGCCCTCTAGCAATTTTATTAGGAACTATCGTGTACCAATAGATACGTCAATTGAAAGTACGTACTTTTTTGTTCCATATAAACTTAAGTTTACTAAAATCCAATGAGTCGTTCAGAAACTACATCGATTTGATTGATTATACTTCCCCCACTCTTATCAAAGTCGGTAAGCCAATGAACTTCGGATCAAAATGATATAAAATTGTCTAACCTTTCTAATGATGTTAATAAAGATATACCTTAATTTGAGAATTTCCGGAGAAATTTGGAATTTTAATATTAAATTTTCAATTGCGCCCTCTTGCGGCAAAATGCGGAACATAAAAATAATTTCCAGAATTTTCTCATAGTCACTTTGATTTTGAATTTTTTTTTCCCACACTTCTATTCCCAGTAGTTTCTGAGATATGGCCGAGAGCCGCCCTTAACTGATCACGCTGTATAATATAACTAAACAACTCTCGAACAAAATCTCGATTTATTTTCAAACACGGATGAAACAAATCAAACATCTTTATAATTCATCTTAGCAGTTATTTCTCAGTAATGATATAAACAATCTTAGGAATTCCTCAAGAAATCCTTGTAATTTCTTGTAAATCCTCATAATTTCTCGTAATTCCCCGTAAATCCTCGTAATTCCCTGTACATCCTCAGCGGTTTGCCCCTCGATCACAAGCTTTGCGCATAAAATGTTTGTTGGATTCGGTGCAGCGCGTTCGCAGTGTTTTGTTTATTGCAAATGAAAACGCACTTTTGTGAGGAAGATAGTTTGAATGGAGAAAGTTTTGCGGAATCAGATGTGTTACTTAATACCACATCTTCACTTCCACTTTCTGAAGTTGTTTGGCGAGATATAAAAACCGAAGGCACTCTTTAAGTGGCACTTTTTTATTAATTGTATAATATGTCCAAAACGTCGTAGTGTGGCACCTATTAGTAAATAGGATAATTAATTCAAAATCTATAAAGGAAAAATGCAGGTCCGTTTAAAAAAAAAACAAAACTTGATGATGGGCCTATGAATACGATTCGTCGTTTTCAAAAATGTTGATGCCATTTTGGAAAGGAGAAAAGTTCTATTAGTTCTTTTTACCTTTTTCAAAATATCTTAAAATATAGCGGAAATAAAACATTTTTGAAACCAGATCTTAGTAACTCATTTGATTCCGCAAAAGTCTATTGAACCTACCATCTAAGTTTTAACCGACATCCCAATACACCAAGCTTAGAAACAGTACACCGCTGATATAAATTCAATCTGTATATACTAAAAATTATTATTTTTCAATAGAACAAAGGAAAAATATTTTAGATAATGTTTATATACATTTTTCAATTACTCAGTTTCTCGATCAAATGTTGTATTTATTATAATGAGTTCTTCTTGAAATGGATTTGATCTTTATGAAATATAATTTTGCGATTGGAACACTTTATTTTTGATGAATAAAAACATTAATACTAAATATAAATCTGCCTCATGCGATATTTACTACAACTTATTTAATATCCAATATGAGCGAATCTACGCGGATAGTTATGTCATTTGGATAGTTATGGATTTGATCTTTATGAAATATAATTTTGCGATTGGAACACTTTATTTTTGATGAATAAAAACAGTAATACTAAATATAAATCTGCCTCATGCGATATTTACTACAACTTATTTAATATCCAATATGAGCGAATCTACGCGGATAGTTATGTCATTTGGATAGTTATGGATTTGATCTTTATGAAATATAATTTTGCGATTGGAACACTTTATTTTTGATGAATAAAAACATTAATACTAAATATAAATCTGCCTCATGCGATATTTACTACAACTTATTTAATATCCAATATGAGCGAATCTACGCGGATAGTTATGTCATTTGGATAGTTATGGATTTGATCTTTATGAAATATAATTTTGCGATTGGAACACTTTATTTTTGATGAATAAAAACATTAATACTAAATATAAATCTGCCTCATGCGATATTTACTACAACTTATTTAATATCCAATATGAGCGAATCTACGCGGATAGTTATGTCATTTGGATAGTTATGGATTTGATCTTTATGAAATATAATTTTGCGATTGGAACACTTTATTTTTGATGAATAAAAACATTAATACTAAATATAAATCTGCCTCATGCGATATTTACTACAACTTATTTAATATCCAATATGAGCGAATCTACGCGGATAGTCATTGTCTTTGTGATATGACCACAAAGCAATGGTTAAATGACTAAAGAATGAATTTGCATGAGCCTTCTTATCAGCGAATTCTATAATAATGCGTGGTAATAATTCATGCTGTTACAGTTACATTTCAAAGATATTTAGAACAAAGGAATACCATATTACAAAATTCAATTCAGCAAGCAGCAATACTAAGATGTATAAGACACCACTTCCTGTGTTCTACCCTAAATTTCTCAAAATCGGAATATTTTTTTCAAACTTGACAAACAAAATTATAAAATCATTACGGTACACTGGTAGACTTCAACTATATTAGTTGTAGATGTGGTAGCTGAAATTGTTAGTCCGGTCAATTTAGACATTCGAAGGTGCATAAAATCCCAACAAACTGAAAATCAGTGAAATTGTACAAAACATAATTACAAATAATATTTAAAAGTTCCCCATCATTCCGTGTATGGAAAAAATTTTATTCAAGGTCAAAAGTCAAGAAAATGAGTTTTTCGCCATTTTCAGCAAAACGGTAAGTTTTATCGTAAAAGTACCTCAGACAAAAATTGTAGATCATAGAATTATCTATAAAAAAATGTATCAATACTTTTTTCCTACGAGCCACCGTGTCTGAGATATAACGATTCAAAAAGTTATAAGTCCACGCCACCTATTATGAGGTAGTGTACCTACTTAGCGCGTTTTTTTTAACGTGGTTTCCCCAGTAGGCCTACTCCACGGGTCAGTTGTGATCCTGTTTCATGTGAAACTATTGCAAAATAACGGAAATTTTCAAAGATTGGAAAAGATAAAAGCGATGTAAATTAAAAAAAAGTGGTGAAGTTCATTCGCCTGATTCGTAAGTTTCAAATTCTTCTTGATCTTCTTCTTGTTCCTCTTCTTCTTCTCCTGCTTCTTCTTCTCCTGCTTCTTCTTCATCTCCATTTTAGATGCAAGTAAATTGCAGCAATAGCGATGTATCGCATGACACTTCGTCGGAATCAAACGAATCCTCCATTGTTTGTGATTCAACATTAGAGCACGACCGGCCTTGACAATTTGTGCATGCCAGAGAACAAAACAGTCAGACTTTTTTGAAACCACATTTAGCACTGCATCCCTTTTTGCAGTAGCAAAAAATTGTGTTCAGCACTTTTTCCGGCGCAGGTGAGAGTAAAGTTTGAACTGGCTCTAATATATTGTTGACCAACTTCCAACCCCAGTCTGTAGGGTCTAGCTGATAACCAAGCCACACTTGAACTTGGTAATATACCCGAAAAAGATGTTGATGAACAGCAACTGAGGTTGGAGGAAGACAAGCTAAATGAATTTGTTTTTTATTTTTAGTATTTTTAACGAAACATGCATATCGATGCTTATCTAAACAGGTAGTTTTTTTAGGAGCTCCGTACATAGAAAGAAGAAAGCGGATGCCGTTGGTGATAACTTCTTGTTGAGTTGAATTACTCTTTTTAAAAATTTCATCACATTGAACTAAATCTTGTTTTTCAAACATTTTGAAAACTGCTGTATATACGTGGCGTACTCATGCATATTATGTCGATAACAACTTTTATAACTTTTTGAATCGTTATATCTTAGAAACGGTGGCTCGTAGGAAAAAAAGTATTGATAATAGACAATTTTATGATCTACAATTTTTGTCCAAGGTACTTTTATGATAAAACTTACCGTTTGGCTGAAAATCGCGAAAAACTAATTTTTTTGACGAAGCGTGGTTCCACCTTTCGGGATACATCAATTCTCAAAATATGCGAATGTGGAGCAACGATAACCCTCATGTTTTTACTGAATCGCCACTACATGCTCAAAAAATCGGTGTTTGGATGGCAGTTTCTCGCAGAAGAATAATTGGGCCAATTTTGGTCGATTTCACCGTCAACGCAGAAAGGTACAGACACAACTTTTTGGCTGAATTTGTGTAACAGTTGAACGATGATGAACTTCGGTACGGTTATTTCCAGCATGACGATGCAACAGCACATACTACACGAGAAAATATTGCTTTTCTCCGCGAGTTTTTTGATGACCGGCTGATAAGTTTGCATACAGAAGTTGAGTTTCCTCCGAGATCACCTTGTTTGACAATTATGAACTATTATATATTTCCTTACTTAAAAAACAAGATTTTTGCAACTCCGGTAAATAATTTGCAAGAACTTCAACAAAGAATAGTTCAGCAATGTGCAACCATAACGCCAGAAATGCTGCAAAACGGTTTTCACAGCATGAGGATGCGCGTCAACTTGTGCATCGAACAAGACGGGGGACATTTCCAACAATTACTGTAATTTAGTTTTTCTTGTTACTAAAACCGTTATTTCATAATTTGCAGTTCATTATTGTTTTACAACTGAAATAAATAGGTATGAAATTTGTAGGTTATTGATGATGTCAGTGTGACAGTGACATAATTATTTCAAACGTAAAGTAAGACACACGTTTTAAATTCCACAACCACCCTTGACCAATATAATTTTTGATATCCCGGTATAATTGCGAGAACATGTTTTATAGATCATTATTCATAGCTACCGGAAGAAATAAGGTACGATTTTTAGTAATATTCGAAAATACCAGGGCAAGGTGAATAGTCCCTGAAAAATAAGACAGACTGATATGTCAATCAGTTCTGTTTTGACACCCATCGAAAGCAAGCAGCCTTGAAGATTTTTGTAAACATAGGATGAAGTGAATTTCGCGTCTTGATTAAACATTATTATTTGCGTGGAAAAAACATTACGCAAACCAAAGCATCGCGTGTTAAACAGTATGGGGACTCTTCACCATCGATTTGACCGATTCACAAGTGGTTTAATAATTTTCGTTGTGGTAGTATGACGACAAAGGACGCCTAACGTTCTGGTCATCCAATTGAGGTTACAACGCCAGAAATCGTCGATAAAATCCATGGTATGATATTGGACGATTGGCGAGTTGAAGTGCACGAGATTTCTGAGGCTGTGGGTATCTCAACCGAACTGGCACGGGAAACATTTTGCATATATTTTTGAATATGAGAAAGCTATCTGCCAGATGGGTGCCGCATATGCTCTGTTGACAACAAACGCGACCGTGTGACAATTCAAAGGAGTGTTTGGCGATGTTCAAGCACGATAAGAAAGACTGTTTGCCCCGTTTCGTAACCATGAATGAAACATGGATCCATCACAACACACCAGAGACCAAAGAACAGCCGAAACAGTGAACTTGTCCTGGCGAAAAAGCCCAAAGTGGGTTTATCGGCCAACAAGTCATGGCGACAGAATTTTGGGATGCACACGGTATCGTCCTTATCGATTACCTTGAAAAGGGCAAAACTTTCACCAGCGTATATTATGCAGAGCTGTTGGATCGATTCGACGCCGATTTGAAGCGAAAGTGGCCGCATTTGGCAAAGAAAAGTGCTCTTCCACCAGGACAACGTACCGGCGCAAAGGTCCGCAGTCGCAATGGCGAAATTGCAAGATTTGCACTACGAATTGGTTTGTCATCCACCATATTCTCGAGATATGGCTCTCTGCGATTTTATCTATTTCCAAACAAATGGCTCGGCGGAAAGACATTTGGCTCCAACAATGAAGTCATCGTGGAAACAAACGCCTATTATGAAGGATTGCCGAAATTGTATTATTTGATAGGGCTCGAAAAATTAGAAAAACGTTGGATGAAGTGTATCGCGCTACAAGGAGATTGTGTTGAGAAATAAAATAAGTTTTGATCAAATAAATCAATTCCTATTTAATTTTTCAGGGACTTTTCATCTTGCCCTCGTACCTCGGATACTATGTCTTCTCTTAACATCCCTCTAACCAGTGGCGGCTCCTCGAAGGAGGCTAAGGAGGCTCAGCCTCCTCACCAATTTATCTTGTAGATCATTCTTAATTTTATTTCCTGTTTCTCTGATAATTTTTTAAATTTTACAATTAATTCCCCATTCTCAGTAGTTATTTTCAATCTGGCAACAGTGCCCTGAGGCTAGACTCTGTATATATTTCAAACCCTAAACACGTGTTGCTCAACACAGTTGCCGTTTCTCCGACCAGTTCAATTGCTAAATACCGTAAAACATAGCTGAAATGGCAACACTCTCAGTAGGCTAGCCTGACGCCAGCAAAGAGTTCTTTCTTTGGCCGCCGGCCTTTCAGCTCAGTATGCTCGGTGGTATGGAATACGACACATGCGTGTTGCGTCGGTGTTTGTTTTGTGACGCCACGTGAAGTAAGGTTAGATTAGAATTTGTCTGTTCGGTAAATTATTAAAATTTAAAATAGAGTGCTAGCAATTTAGTTGCCGACTTTTAGAAAATCCATTAAGTGGATTAACATATAACAAAAAAGTGTTGTTTGAAAATAAACGGCCTCCACCGGATTTCAACGGATTAGTGATGTCAGGTAAGTATCAAAATCGATCATTTAATACTGACAATTATAAAAAATATTTATGGTTAACGGGATCTGAGGTACACAATGAATTATATTGCTGGTATTGCTTTTTTCCAACTTATCGTCATTTTCAAATTTTTCTAGCAAATTCACCAAACGAACTGAAGTTTTAAATAACATAGTAGGAAACAGAATTCCCTGTAATGCTCCAAATCGATGGAATTTTACATCACGTGGAGTGTTTACCATCCATAAAAATAAAGACAAATTAATTGAAACATTTGATTTTATATTAAACAGTGATGACTTTTCAACAGATCAGGTTTCATTAAGTTCTGCTGTTGGCTTAAAATGTTATTTAGAAATTCTTGATACTTTTAAATTAATATTTGATCTTATTTTTCAAATTTTACAACATAAATTCACTGATGTAATCTATTCAAGAGATCGTTTGAAACATCTCATTGTTAAAATTTCAAGTTTCCGTAATACAGAATTTCATTTTAATATTTTATTTGAAAATTTTTCAACTGATGAGGCTCCTCCCGCGAAAAGGAGGAATACATATAATTTGGTAGGCAAGAAAATACATTATAAAAACAACTTTTTCATGACATTTTAGATACTATTAAAGGTCAAATTGAGATTCGATTTTCCGATTCACATGAATTGAAGTTTTTCGACTTGACGAATAGAAGATTTTTCGAATCTTTCTCAAAAGAGTTTCGCAATACACTTTTAGATAACTTAGTTCTAAAATATAAATTTTTTGATAAAATAGCATTGCACAATGAATTATGCGTTGTATACTCGGATAAAGATATTTTAAGCCAGTACGACAGTTACGCCGATATGAGATAAAATATATGATAGACAATAATTTGGTCGGTGGAGAGATCATTTTCTACTCTCAAACGAATTAAAACTTACATGCGAAATACAATGGACCAAAATCGTTTATACAATGTCAGTTTGATCTATTGAAAAAGATTTAGTAAAGCACTTAAAACAAAATGGTACATTTTATGATAATATTATTGATCATTTTTCGCAAACTAAAGACCGTAGAATTCCGTTAATATATAAAAAAAGTTAATAAAATTAATAAAAAAAAAACAAAATATGAAAAATTCCAAAAAAAATAAAAAACAAAAAACGAACAACAAAAATTTTTGGCAAGAGAAACTCTACACCTCCACGTTGGTTCTTGCTGGGCAACAATTAATTTTGTCAGTGAAGTAGCTGGTACGGTCGCTGTGCAAAAGTTAAATTAATTGGCTGAGTAGAGTATATTTTTAAAAAAACGTTTTGTGTCCAGCCTCCTCTCTTAAAAAGTTCACGAGCCGCCACTGTCGTGCACTCAGGTCGATGGCATGCAATTCTGCTTGAACAATAGTTGCAACCGTATATTACGACTCCAACTCCTAGGAGATTTTTGGAGCCATCTGTGAACCAACAATGTCTGCCTTTTGTAGGTTGGTTTTATTACGAATCCGTACATCTCTTTCTGGGAGATGCTGTTGATTGGTAGATTAACGTTGGTAGTTGTGCGTATAATATCTGAGATCAACCCCAGAATACTGTGACTTTCTAGATCTTCCAGCAGCCTATTTCGGTCTTTTGTGCCTGCTTGTAGCCTGGCAGAGGTTCCTATAGGAGCCGTTGGTGTGGAAAAGATAGCTCCTGTAATAGTCAGGCACTATGGCACCAAACGCTGGCAAATGTCTTATGACCACTCGAATGACCATGGAGTACAGCCAGTATATTTCTTGGGGGCCGAATTTCTGATTATTCATTATTACTTCCAATACTTATACTTAAGGTACTGTGGAATGTACGAGAGCAAGGCGAAAAATTCCTGAAAAATGAAACAAGATCTATTTCGTCAAAACTTATTTTGTTTCTCAACATAATCTCCTTATAGCCCGATACACTTCGTCCAACATTTTTCTAATTTTTCGATCCCTCTCAAATAATACTATTTCGGCAATCCTTCTCTTTCCGCCGAGCCATTTCTTCAAGTCTGGAGAATATGATGGATAACGAACCAATACGTAGCTCAATTCATGCAATTTCTCCATTGCGACAGCGGTCCTGGTGGAAAAGCATTTTTTTCTTTGCAAATGCAGCCGCTTTCGCTTCAAATCGGCGTCGAACCGATTCAATAGCTCTGCATAATACGCCAGTAATGGTTGTGTCCTTTCCAACGTAATCGTGTCACATGAGATTTTCGATTGTGGCGCCATCTGTTTTTTTTTCAGGGACCTTTCACTTTGCCCTCGTAATATAATTTCCGTTTTCATCTAAATTATAACCTATCTTAGAATTTCTTATACCGAATGAAAAAGACTGTCAAGCCAATTGACCGACGTACACATCGGAAAATTATCATGCCTCCTTTCGTCCAGTAGTAATTGTGAAAATTGAGAACTCTACAACTAAGAATCTTCAAAACACATAATATTTCTGAAAAAATTTACTCAGTTATTTAGACAAAGAAGCACAAGCATAAGTTATTCATTAACATTTTCATATTGGCTAAGGCCACTTGGATTTTGGATGCCTTATGATTTGTGTTTGTTTGGGGTGCTGTTTTCAAATTTTTGTTGCTAATACCTTAATTAATGTTCAATTACTGTGTGATTTTTATTAGCTAATGATAAATCAATACATAATATACCACAATAATAATTAGTTAGGTAGATAAAGCCACCGTGTGGTGAAACATGTCAAGCTTTGTATAATAAAAACGAAGTTTGTGAAAATTTATTACAAGTGAATTCTTTATTAAAACTATAGATATGAATTTTCAACAAGTAAGCACCAAAACCATCCAAAGTATTATATATAAATTCTCGGGAAATAGGTCACAATAACACATCCTTATTATTTTCGCCTTTACGTATGTTTCGGTCTCACGACCATTATCAGAAGACGTATCAATGTTTAAAACGGGATGTCTTAAAACTAATTGTATCAAGTACAAAGCGTCCTTATCACCTTAATTTCAATAAAAAATGCCCGTAGCTGAAACGCTCCGAAACACGAGTAATCGAGATGGTAACACATTAATGTTTTAAGTATATGAATATGTATGAAGAAGCCACTGCATAGCAATCTACTTGTAACATTCGAAGTCATCTCGTGCATGTTTGAATCAGACTAAAACCAAAGTATAATACCTCATTGATACGTCTTCTGATGATGGTCGTGAGACCGAAACGTACGACGAAAATAATAAGCATATGTGTTAGTGTGACCTATTTCCCGAGAAGTTATATATAATTCATACCTGGGTCAAGAATAATTATTAATTTCCAAAATATTGTTAGTCCAGTCAAAAGTGTGTAAAAATAAGGGTCATTATTAAAATGTTATAGGCTGCACGAAAATGCAAAATTCTTTTTGCATTGTGTTCAGGATGGCTTAGACATCGTTAGTCAGAAAAAAGGTGGGCTCGTGATTATTACTATTAATAAACAATGAAAACCCATTTTCAATAAACAAACGGAATGTCTTTTATAACAAATGGAATATTTCGGGCTCTTTTAATCCAAAATTTGGTATCAGGGTGTTTTTTGGTCCCCTGACCTCAAATCTGAATTCGGAAAATGGAAAATCCGGCGTTCGCTGGATAACTTGTAAAATTATACCAAATCTTAGCAACAACATATTTTGTATTTGTGGTATTGAAATATCAAGATGTCGTGATGGATCTCGGTACAATTTTCACTAAATGAAGGAAAATTCTGAAAAATTGGTGGACAATTGCGTCATTTTTCCTTCATATTCCTATCTCGGTCCTCGTCCAAAGTGTCTATTTATATGTTTTCGTGGTCGCTGAGTATTATTTTATGATCATAAAATCAATCCTGACGATAGTTTTCCGGAAAACTTCGGAAAATGAAAATTTACCATTTCTATACGACAAACTTCCATTTTTTGTTTTTCGAAAAGTTTAAGTCAGTGTTATTGGAACAATAAGGTTCCGTGAAGGTTCTCGGTTCAAATTTCACTAAAAGAAGGAAAATTCTGGAAAATTGGTGGAAAATTGCGTCGTTTATCCTTTATATTCCTATCTCGGTCCTCGTTGAAAGTGTCTAATTATTTGTTTTCGTGGTTGCTGAGTATTAGTTTATGATCATAAAATCAAAAGCAACTATAGTTCTCCGGTAAATGAAAATGGGTTTAAACGTTAATATTGATTTTTTTTTCAGAAAATTGTAGTGAATGATTTATATAATAACGACGATATTACTCAATATAAATAAAATATTCTCTTCTATCATATTATCAAAATCAACTTTTTTTGAGAGAAAATCTTGAATTTTGCATTTACTACAAATCACAACTCGCGGGTTTGTTGTGAATTAGCTTTTTCCGTTACTCAGCTGACAATTTTTTTCGAATGCACATATACGTGAATTTAATTTACACAATTTTATTTTTTGGTACTAAGGTTTAATACAAATCGATATTTCGTAGGGTCCAAGTGTTTTATAAATTAAAATATAAAAAAGGATGTGATCTTACAGCCGCATCTCAGATACTATTGCCAGCATGCCTTTCCCTCCACACTCGAAAGACAGCTGCTGTGTTCTCCGTACCCGTTAACGTGTCCACGTCATAGAGATCTAGTGTATAGGATCTCTATGGTACACGTACGCCGCATCATCATTGGTGCTTCAAAAATATCTGCTCTTTTTTTACCTGCTTTGTAAGAGGTACTGTACATATCATAATAAAAGATTCTTGAAATTCTTTATCATAGTAATTGTCTAAAATTTTTCGGAAATCAAAATAACAATTGAAGATTGTCGTGTAAATAGGCAAAATTTAATTTTCCGAAAATTTTCCAGAAAACTATAGTTGCTTTTAATTTTATAACCATAAAATAAGCGACCACAGAAATCTATAATTTAACACGTTGCACGAGGACCGAGACAGGAATATAAAGAAAAAATACGCAATTTTACACAAATTTTCCTTATTTTCGTGAAATTTGTACCGAGAACCATCATGGTACCTCATTATTCCAATACACCTCGAATAACACCGACTAACATTTTTCGAAAAACAAAATAATTAGAATGGCAAATTTTCATTTTCCCGAGTTCTCCGAAAAATTATCGCCGGCTTTGATTTCATGATCATAAAATAATATTCAGCGACCACGAAAACATATAATTAGACACGTCGGACGAGGATGGAGATAGGAATATGAAGGAAAAACGACGCAATTTTCCTTCTTTTAGTGAAAATTATACCGAGACACATTACGGCATCTTATTATTTCAAAACCACAAGTCCGAGAAAAAATTTAGTTTGTTGCAAAGATTTGTTAAATTTTCCAGGTTTTCCAGCAAACGGGACGGATTTTCCATTTTCCGACTTCAGATTCGGATTCAGCGGATCAAAAGAAACCCTGATACCAAATTTCAGAAATATTGGATAGAAAGAACCCGAGATATTCCATTTGTTATAACATTCTACTCGTATTTGTTAATTGAAAATGATTTTTTATTGTTATAATCACGAGCCCCCTTTTTCTTTTCTGACTAACGATGTGTACGCCTGAACACGATACAAAAAGAATTTTGAATTTTCGCGCGGTCTACAAACCTCGGGCTTCTTAATCTGAGATACTATATATAATCTTATATGTGGTCAATATGAAGCCAATGGTAAGTCACTGGGGAACAAAGCAAAAACCCTTGAATGATAATTGAATCTTTTAGAATTATAATCTTAATTAGAAAATAATATAATAAAAGTGTATATATGTATTGTTGCCACGATCGTTGAAGTTAGTTTATATAAGCGTGCCGTTCGCAGTTGTGTTCAAGAGGAGAGCTGCTACACATTAATTGTGATTTTGTTGTGTTTAGTATAAAAATGAGACTCAATATACGCTCCACAAAAACTCTAGTGACGAAAGTCAAAATAACCAAATTGATTAAAAAATCCATTTATCAGAAACAATTAAAAAGATAATTAGTACAAGGCCCGTCCGCTCAAAAAATTACCGTTTTAAGTAATGATGTATCAAAATTAAGACTCATGCACTAGATATGTTTTTAACTGACGTGAATGTTGATATATTACGTATTTCGGAGCATTAGTGCTTGAATGATGAACTTAATTTATTTAATATTTCAAACTTTACCCTTGTATCAAGTTTTTGTCGAACCAATCATCTGCATGGTGGCACGTGCGTATATGCCATTCAAAATCTGTTTAAGCAATTTGCTCAGAAATCTCATTGATTTATGTTCTATAAATATTAAATTAGAAAAATCAAGTTATGTATATTCAATGTATATAGACCTCCACTGGGTATTCTACAATAATTTTTCACAAATTTAATGCTATGCCTAACTGAATTAGACAAAAAAACACAAATACCTAATTGTTTGTGGAAATTTTAACATAAACTATCTCAAAGCTTCGAAGAATTGTGATAATCTTATCGATATACTTTATTCTTTTAAATTAGTTAAACAATTTTATGGTCCTACACGTATTAGTACTAACGTTACTGGAACGTCCTCAACGTCTATCGATAACAATACTTCAAATTTATTTCTTGACAAGTATACCTCATATACACTTAATCCTATTATTAAGGATAATTTCCATTTAGTTCTTCAATACATAACCATTGAAAAGTCTGCTATAAACGACTCGGCTTTTTATCTGGCGCGAAAGTTCTCGGAGGAGAATGTATTGCAATTACGTTATCTATTGCAAACTATAGATTGGTTCTATATATCCTCCCAAGGAACCAATTTACCTTTCATTTATTTTATCGAATATTTTCTCCATTGTTTAAATTAAACCTGTCCAAAGAGCCATGTTTAAAAAACAGTGCAATAAACATAGTCACAAAATTTGGCTGAATTCTCAAATTATTAATGAAAGAAGACATCTAAGATATTCTTTTTGGGTTGACAACTCAACACAAAATCTGGAACTAATACTGACGTGTAAAAACGGGAAACGTCTATTAAATAATAGAATTTATCTTACTAAAATGAAACATTTTGAAATTGTATGAAATTGAAATCTGGAAAATAGTGAAGTCAAATCGATCGGAAAGAGCGAAATAACACTATAAACGCATTAGAAATAGACTATGTTATTTTTATAGATAAGAGAATGATTGAGGATCATGTTCCTTTTTATTTTCTACCATGCCAAAAATGAAAGTGTGGATCATTTTGGAAGAAGAACGTCCGAGACGACGTCTAACAAATGTTCCCTTGATGAATCTGTAACTCGGAGCATTGGAACATGACATATTCCAACTTATTGGCCTCTTGAATAGTTCCTCTGTTGGAATTGATGATATCCCATGGAAGCTCATATAATATGTAGACCACTGTTCAAATTATGTTATTGTTTTACTGTGAGATAGATCAGGGCAATTTTGTAGTTGATCTATTCTTTGATTTGAACAGTTCTTCTGATTTGGTAAATATTGACTTTATGATTAAAACAATAGAGCTTAGACATTCGTAGAAAGTTGAATAAATTAGTAGGATCCTTTCTAACTGGCAGAAAATACAAGTCAAATTAAGGAATGAATTCTCTAAAGATGCAAAGATTGACATTTTGTTATTCCACCTATTTATCAATGATATTTTCGAGGATACTGGTATTGATGGATAAATCTGCTTAAAATTTCTTGCAACGTTTATGGATGGCAATCTGAGCTGGACTTCTCATATCCGGAAAATATATCAAAAACTGAACTTAACCTTCTTTGCAACTAATAAAGTTGAGTCTTTAAATATATCGGTTCTGCTGAATGTTATATCACTCACTAGCTTCTTCACATATTTCCTCAAACATATTATTATGGGGGTCTGGCAATAATGCACAACGAGTTTTTACTTTACAGAAAAGTCTTATAAGACTTATGTTTAATGTGAAACATTTAGATTTATGTAAACCACACTACACTTCAAATATTAAATATCATGAGAAAGCATTTAGAACAGTTTGAAACTGAAACAATACACATCAATATTGTACCAGACATGGAAATTTACAGAGGACTAATACATTTCCTAGATCCTTCTATCAAAAATCTCCAGAACATATAATTATGATGATTTACAATAAATTACCAGCATTGGTTAGGTTGATTGAAAATGAAAAAATTTCATAAATACAGTGAAATGTTTTTTGATCAGTTCTTGTTTATACTCAGTGTAGGAGTGTATGGGGGTTTGATTTTAAAACAAACCCAGTCAATATTTATATTATTATATATTATATTTCATAACTTATTTTTTTGTATGTAGGTGTTTTATCTTTGTATTTTATCCTCAATCTCACAACTTTACAGCAAACGTGGCAATAAATATCTATCTATATATCTATTCCACATTCGCTCAATTTACAAGATAATTCATATTGTGAACATTTTAGCTCGTTATAAAGAACATTCAGCACACATAAAGAATAATAATAGTGAAATATCAGCATTAGCAGACAATATTTTGAACACAGGTCACACCATTTCTCAAGAAAATGTATCACTTTAAAACACAGTGCGGACAAATATCAGGGTAATTTTGAAGGAATGGAAATGTATAAGCGAATAAGCTATTTATTAAATTCAGATTTATCTCCAGCTGGGGGTAATCCCTTGTTTGCATTATTAACCCAAAATAGTATTTAAACAGGTACCTTTTGTTTGCTAATTTAGTTTACTCTCTTAGTACTACTTGGTACCTGAAAGTTTCTGACTACTTTAATAGTATTTTTAGCAGATTAGGGTGATTATTTCGTTCTTATTAGTGTTATCTATACACTACCAAAGAAGATTAAAACTGATTGGAACATTTTTCAAATTTGTTGTATGTTCTTTCAGTATTTTACATAAAAGCTAGCTTTGCATAGAAGCTTTACAGTTGCTGGCATAATTATTCATGGTGATCTTAAGGAGATTATCACTTCACATTATAGTAATGTTCACATAAGTTGCTTTCACATCCTACTTAGTGTGAAATACTTTTGGTAAAAGACAACTGGGTGGTCTAAGAAATCATGGAACGATTGTTAATAAATCATTCAGCTATAGGATTAAACAGACGCATAAACCTGAAATAAAAAAGAATTGGAGTTCCAAGATTCTGAGGAATTGAAGGATATCTCTATTTGACTACCTGAGAAACTTTCATATTATAAATGGCTAAATTTATTTTTAGTTCTGACAGTATTTATGGTCATTGAATTTATCAGAACAAGTAATTTTGCTCATCTATCTCAATTGCAACGACTCTTTGCACATATCTTGCATTCAGAAAAAACAATTTACTATCTTCTCCGATCAACGTCCGAAACAATTTGGAAACATTGAAAATTTATAACAAATCAAAAAAAAAAAGGATCGACAAAAGATAACCTTCAAAAAATGAATGTATGTATATTTACCTTAGATTAAATGTAATCCTCTAAAAAATATCGAATATCCAAAATGTTGAACAACAGCTTAACGTAATTGTTATCACTTTCAGTTAATATCATTACAAACTAAGTAAATTAATAAAAATAGAAACAAAATTTTTAGTAAAGTGAAACCATATTGAATTTAGTAACCTTAACTGTCACTGATAGATGGCACTGACGCTGATGTCTTCACGTTGGATAAGCGGCTGGGACAGAAAACTTCCGACCGAAATGATCTGCTGAAATGAAGATATCTGCTGGCTGCTCACCTCCCATATTATATTTCTAATTTCTTATCTACGTGTGCTGCTTTTGTTAGGCATTAAAGCAGTGAAGAGTCAAGCAAAATTATTGATGTAATCTTGAACAGAACTTTTTTGATCATGTACATTCTTCAATAAAAGGGTGTTAAAGAGATCGGATTATAATTTTATTTTGAAAGTTTCTCTTGCGACCAGCAATCTACATCTGTTAGGTACCTAGATAATGTCAGGTGTTCTCTGCTAAGTAATATTTTCCTGTAATTTTGCGGTTGTGCATCTAATATTGGTTCTATTGATTGAATAATTAGTCCGCAATAACTATTATTTTGGGCATTCTAATTCTAAGTAAAGAATTATCATGTCACGTCAAGAGTTTTGAGATTTCATCATTTTATTAATAGTTTTGATTTCAGTAGAATCTTATTTTCAGGTACTACACAGTCAATAGTTTTTTATACATAAACCAAACTAATCTAAGATAAAAATTACAGCTACTAATATGATATAATACGATGGCCAAAATACTCGTGCTCCAGATGTCGACGAGATCTCGTTTTAAATAGTGTGCGTGCGTGCGTGCCAGCATTATTCGTGAAAATGGCTTGACAAACTTTATGAAATTGGCGGTTTAATCTATGAGAGCTCCTCAATAGAAATCTATCTAGTTTCTGTTTTTTTTTATCTGTAATTCTAGTCAAAGTCGCTAAATGAAAATTTTTGAGAATCGATAATGGCTAATTATTATTTCGTTTTGTGTAGAAATATGCTTTTGTGTTTATAACACCATTTCCGGTTTAATAAATTTTTTTCTAATATAGAGTGTCAAAAAAATTGGTTTTTATAATCATAAGCATAAATAATTATTAATTGACCTTACTATATCCAGAGTTAATGCGACCTGGGAACTTGGTCCGAAATAAAATCATAGTTTCACCAGCTGTGTGGCTTGTATGAGCCGAGAGCCGACTCGTGTTGAAATTACATATCGTCCACATACATACCATCAAATTTGAACCATTAACAGTTGATTATCATGACACGGTAACGTTTACCATTCTCCTTAATCGGTTGGCCAAAAACGTCGCCAAAATGTGACTCTGGAGAACGCATCGCTTTTTCGACAATCTTTCTTGGATTTTCATTTGACCAAATACAGTTTGCTTATTAACTAAGCAACTGAGGTGAAATTCTGCCTCGCCCATGAAGATGATTTTCTTTGCCAAATCTCCATTAGCTTAGGGTTGGTTCAGCATCTACTTGGTAAATGTACGGGACCGCAAGTGGTCTCTAGGCTTCAGTTGCTGGATTCCTGTGGACGCTGACGAATTGAGATCCCGGAGCTTCCATCACCTAACTATCACGCAAAGCAGCAGTTTTCGGCCAGTGATGTACGAGCACATGATGTTCTCACGTCCAGTGCTAACCTACTTGTCTAAAATTTATTGATTAGATTACTGACAGAAATGTGACACATAAGAAATTTTCTTTGAATTTCAGAAAAAAAGTGTCTGTCTAGCTATAACTAAACGCAGTCTATTGGTTCGACACCTGAATCTTGCCCTGTCCCCCTTTGACAAAGATCTGAAGGTGCTTTTATTCGGTTTTACTCCGAAAGTAAGCGTTTTATCTGAAGTTAGTAGATTATATGAAATTTTGCTGGATTTTCCTTACCCTTGTAACATTGAACATTACAATGGGTATTTGGATTTTCCAATATTTCTATGCCCATCATCTTAATACCAATATTGATCAATTAGTTATTTGAAGTAATATGTTTTTTTCAAAATCTTCCTAGCTGTTTCTCTATCAACCCGTGCCTCAAGCGTGAATTTGGGTTAATGTCAATCGCTGCTTGAACGTGATCTCCGTATCTTCGTTCACATTAAAATGTTCTTCGTTATCATGATTATTCCGTTCGTTCCTGAATTGTTTCAATGTTGTAAAGTAGTTTCTAGTACTAGGTTGCGGATGGTTAGGATATTGCTGCCGATATGGATGGAAGGCTAAATAGAAATTTTCCTAGGTTCTCCATAAATCTGTAGCATATTAACTTTTTTATTTTCGGTAAATTAGTAGTTGTTCATTTTTAAATATGATCATCTTAGAAAATTCTGAACTTTCGAAATAAACCAGTCTGGCGTAACCATAGATAATTTCAAAAAATAAAATGTGTAGGTATAGCATGGTCATTATCTACATAAAAATAAATAAGAAACAAAAATAGGTCGTTATTTTCATGTTTTGTTTTTCAATATGGATAGGAGTTTCTAACCAACATAGATAATCCTATGTTAGTATTTAAAACAAATCAGTTTATTGGTGTTGAAAACTGTAGAAAAGATAAAATTGGAATTGTCTGCTTACACATTCTTATTTCATTACTCTGACATTGAATTATTGTTATTTACATGCTATTATTATATCCTTCATAGCATACTTTTCATGAAATTTCTGAATCATAATTTTTCGAAAAAAGTTAGGAGCACTTCCGGTCAAGCTGAAACTGTCACATTTGGTCTGATACTTGCTAAATACATTTGACATCAAACGTTACAAATTTGAAATAACCAAACACAGTAACAACAAATAGTCTAGGAGCCAGAACGATATTGATGGTCTGAATATAACCCCAAGGGCACTATGGTTTATCGTTAGAGGACGGTTCAATGACCAATTCATCTCACAGACCGAATTTTCGCCGACTGCTAGATTTCGAGATACAGCCTCCGCCAATAGTTTATTTTTTGACTGGAGGTTAACCCTTTTCAAGTTGCGGTTACTTGAAAAGCATGCCATTCTTATACACTTCCACCATGTGCCATCATTTTTATCGTGTCCGTTTATCAGGCTGACCAGTTAAAATTGGACCGAAAATTAACCCTCCCAAACCTGGTGGAAAATGTTCATTGGTGTAGGCAATTGTTATCCTATGCCATCAAAACTTATCGGTCCATTTCCGAGTATAATTGGTCATTATTTGGACCAAAAATGTTTTTTCTCACTTTTTGGCTAAACCTTGCGGATGACAAGGTAGCATGATGGCACCATGTTAAATAATTTTATTGGAGGTCAAATATAGATTTAAAATTATTGCCATCACTCTTTCTCTATTTTAACCCCCCAAAACAAAAAAGGCCGTTTCGATTTTAAACCCAGCCAGAATCTCAATAATTGACTAATTTATCATAAAATTGGTCATATTATCCATATTTTTTTGGGGGTGATTTTAGGGGGTTGAAATAGGCATGGAGTGATGGCATTAATTTTAAATCTTTATTTGACCTCCAATAAAGTTATCTAACATAGTGCCATCATGCTACTTTGTAATCCGCAAGGTTTAGTCACAAAATGACAACATTTTTGGTCCAAATAATGACCAATTACTCGGAAATGGACCGATAACTCTTGATGGCATAGGGTATCCTAACAATTGCCAACACCAATGAACATTTTCCACCAGGTTTGGGAGGGTTAACTTGCAGTCCATTTTCGGTCCAATTTTAACTCGTCAGCCTGATAAACGGACACGATAAAAAATGATGGCACATGATGGAAGTGTATAAGAATGGCATGCTTTTCAAGTAACCGAAACTTGAAAAGGGTTAACCTCCAGTCAAAAAATAAACAATTTACGGATGCTGTATCTCGGGATCTAGCAGCCGGCGAAAATTCGGTCTGTGAGATGAATTGGTCATTGAACCGTCCTCTAACAATAAACCATAATGCCATCGGGTTAATGTTCAGACCATCAATATTCCTCTGGCTCCTAGACTAAAAGATACATGGGTAATTTGGTTTTGAGTCACCAGGTATTAGCATATCTAATACTGGTTCTAGAGCAAGGCCGCCCAACCGTATGCCCGCGGGCCACCAGGAGGCCTGGGAACGATTTTTAATTTGCCCGCCAGTCCAAATGCGCAGCACGTAATTTTCTGCCCTGTCGGCAGTTCGGCCGGATCCCGATGACGTGCGAGCGACAACGACAGCCGGTGAGAAGGAAGGGAATGTCTAAATGCTGCATTTCCGTCGCTCGTTCGCCACCTTGTCACAGAAGACTCAACACTTATTCTGTGATCTTGTACTATAAACTTTTAATAATCGTTTCCAGGATTTTGAAAGTGACAAAAATAATTTGCTACTTTTCATTGAGCATTGGTGATTTAATTAATTATCCAGCTAATATTCAGCTTGAAATAACGGACCTCCAGCATCACTCATTTTTAAAAGATAAATTTATAGAAAATATTGCCTCTCAGTCACAGTGTACTGTTGAATATAAAAATTTCTGGAAGCTGGTGCCAAAAGAGGACTTCCCAACAATTAGTGATCTTGTTTTGCAATATTTGAGTCGATTTGGTTCAACATATCTTTGCGAAAAAGTTTTTCCACTCTTACTTTCATCAAAAACAAATATAGAACGTCTTTAAGTGCGAAGCATATTTCTGATTTGATTTTGTTGTCTACATCTGATTTGCAACCAAATATTGATAGATTGTTAAGTGGCAAAAATCTCCAAAGGTCACACATTAACAATGCATACTTTCCTTAATAATGATTTTTTTTCTAATTCAAATCGTAGTTTTATTTCGTACTTGCACTGCCACAGTTAGTAGGTAGGTATTATAAACTTCATGTTTTGGGATAATGTTGCATGACTGGATAAAAAAAATCGCATGTGACGTTTTTCCGGGGACGCCGCTTTCTACGCCTTCCGAAAATACGTACCCGTTACTCTTCTTTCTAAAGAGTGGCCCGCAGACATAAATTATTTTAAAATTTTGCCCAGTTAAAAATTAAGTTGGACAGCCTTGTTCTAGAGGTATACTCACTGATTAAGGACATCTAATTGGTCAGAAACTTGAATTCTACTGAACGGATTGTTTTGAGGTAAATGATTAGTGATAATACTGTAATAATAATAGAAAGCATTTTGAAATATAAAAACGATTTTATTGATTCGACATTTGAAATTCAACTAGAATGTTCATCATAGAACTTTTGTAAAAGAGTATTTGCTATTGGAATTATCAGATGTTCAACCCCATCAACAGACCTTTTGAATTTCACCATTTTGTGATCCACAAACTCCGTCAGTTGTGCTCTTAGGGCTAAATCTGAACTGACTAGAAATGCTTCCCTGCAACATCCATACAAGTCTTTGAAGGCTAAACCTAGAACAAGAAAAGGAAAATAGCATATAAATAGTGAAAAAGTTGTTCCTCATAGACAAGAATTAAATTCCTCTAAGTTCAATAGTCACATTACGTATATCAGTTCGAGTAAGACGATGATGTAGCTACATGGTTCAAGAAAGATGACCGGTGGGAAGGATGTCATGAATGTCACATGCGATCCACAATAGCTATATTTAGCGTATACTATTTTACTTGTTTGTTTATACTCCATTTCCTAAACGCATACTCGATACAACATAGAAGAGTAGACCAACCGGATTTTCATCTTTACAATGCGATCTCATTACAATTAATGTGCTGCACAACAGTGGCGGCTCCTCGAAGGAGGCTAAGGAGGCTCAGCCTCCTCACCAATTTATCTTAATGATCATTCTCCATTTTATTTCCTGTTTCTCTGATAATTCTTTAAATTTTACAATTAATTCCCCGTTCTCAGTAGTTGTTTTCAATCCGGCAACAGTGGTCAGAGGCTGGATTCTCTATATATCTCAAACGCTGAGTTGTGTTGTTCAACACAGTTGCCGTTTTTCCGACCAGTCAATCGCCAAATAGCGTGAAACGGCGAAAACGGCAACAGGGTAGGGAGGCTAGCTTTTCGTATCCATTCGTCGGTCGAATGAAATACGATTACTTGCGCTCCCGCCTCCCGCTGCTAGAAGAATGCGGTTAGTTGTTGTTTTATTCCATGAGGCGTAGTAAGGTTAAGTAGTTGATTTTTAAGTTATAATTTATCTAATCGGAATCGGTGAACGTTAAAATTATGAGTGACTTAGTTGCAAAGTTCTTAGAAAATCCATTTAGTGGATTAACATATGATAGAAAAGTGTTCTTCAAAAACAAACGGCCTTTACCGGATTTGAAAGGATTAGTGATGGCAGGGAAGTATCAAAATCGATCGTTTAATACTGATAATTATAAAAAACATGTATGGTTAACGGGATCTGATGTACACAATAAATTATATTGCTGGTATTGCTTGCTATTCACATCAGATACAACTTCATGTTGGGGGCACTTGGGTTATAATGATTTGAAAAATTTAGCTCGTGGCCTAGAAAGACATGAAATATCGCAGGAACATATTACATCGTGTATTAAGTTTAAATTAACCGGTAAACAGAATATTGTTAATGCGATTGATTCTACACGAACACGCGAAATCGAAAATCATAATAATACAGTTAAAGAAAACCGCGAAGTTTTAAAAAAAATCATTGATTTCTTATTGTATTTATCATTTCAAGATTTGGCTTTTAGAGGGCATGATGAAACTGAAAATTCAGTTAATAAAGGTAATTGTTAGATTTGTTTTGTAAATACGACAGTAAGCTTCGCGATTTTATGACTAACACGTCAGTATTTGCAGGCATTTGTTTTGTTTTATGCGGGTATAATGGTTGAGTGACACCACGCGAAATAAGGTTAGATTAGAATTCGTCTGTTCGGTAAATTATTAATTGTAAAAATGGACAACTAGTGGAAAGATTTTTAGGGTTCTACGATGTTAGTTCGGGAAGAACAGCGGTCAATTTATTCAATTTTTCAATGGAAACATTTCAACGATTCGACTTTGCGAATAAATCAGACTTACGACGGCATCTGTAATGGCGGGACATTTAAACGGTCTTCAAACAAACGTAAGTTTTAAATAACATAGTAGGAAACAGAATTCCCTGTAATGCTCGAACTCGATGGAATTTTACATCACATGCAATGTTTAGTTTACCATCCATAAAAATAAAGACAAATTAATTGAAATATTTGATTTTATATTAAACAGTGATGACTTTTCAACAGATTAGGTTTCATTGAATGCTGCTGTTGGTTTAAAATCTTATTTAGAAAATGAAGAATTTTTGTTATTTCTTGATACTTTTAAATTAATATTTGAACAAACTGATCTTATTTTTCGAATTTTACAACATAAATTCACTAATATAATTCATTCAAGAGATCGTTTAACACATCTCATTGATAAAATTCAAGTTTCCGTTATACAGAATTTCATTTTAATATTTTATTTGGAAATTATTCAACTGATTAGGCTTCTCCCGTGAAAAGGAGGAAAACATATAATTTGGTAGACAAGAAACTACATTATAAACAACTTTTTTATGAAATTTTAGATACTATTAAAGGTCAAATATTGAGATTCGATTTTCCGATTTACATGAATTGAAGTTTTTCGATTTGACGAATAGAAGATTTTTCGAATCTTTTTCAAAAGAGTTTCTCAATACACTTTCAGATAACTTAGTTCTAAAATATAATTTTTTTGATAAAATAGCGCTGCACAATGAATTATGCGTTGTATACTGGGATAAAGATATTTTAGGCCAGTACGACAGTCACGCCGATATGATAAAATATATGATAGATAATGATTTGCAACAAGTCTTACCTCAGTTTTATAAACTACTTTGTTTGACAGTCACCATTCCTGTCACGTCGGCATCGGTGGAGAGATCATTTTCTACTCTCAAACGAATTAAAACATACATGCGAAATACAATGGGCCAAAATCGTTTATACAATGTTAGTTTAATATCTATTGAAAAAGATTTAGTAAAACACTTAAAACATAATGATACATTTTATGATAATATTATTGATCATTTTTCGTAAATTAAAGACCGTAGAATTTCGTTAATATATAGAAAAGTTGATAAAATTAATAACAAAAAACAAAATATGAAAAATTCCAAAAAAAAAGAAAAAAAATTAAAAATCCAAAAAAAAATAAAAAACAAAAAACGGCTGAATAGAGTATATTTTTACAAAAACGTTCTATGTCCAGCCTCCTCTCTCAAAAAGTTCACGAGCCGCCACTGCTGCACAACTATATTTCCCTTCTGAAAGCGGCATGTCGGCGAAAAAGTGAAAGACATATGTCATTGGCGTGGTTTCTTATAGCGTACTCAGAACAGTTTGATTTAATGTTTAAAACAAGTCAACTTTACTGAACCGTACAGTACCGCTGATGAGCTCGGGAGAGAGCGAAACAGCTATCCGGAACTAATAGAAGTGATGTCACTATTCGACATAGAGAAACTTGAACTCTTTATGATGAATTCTTACACGAAACGTGTTTGTTATTCATTCAAATCATTCTTCGTCCGTAGAGCTTTGCAACTATTTTTTGTAATTTCATTTTGTGATTTGTATTACATATTATATGATAACATCTAGAAAGGTCACCAACTAAATCTGATAGAACAATAATTTTTTTATTGGTTGTTGTTGGCGTCATAGTCAATATTGTTCCCTGTAAGTGACGATACAAAACAAGAAAAAATTTAATCAAAACCTGAATAATGCCATTTAAAATTAAGATAATGTAATAAATCGGAATTAGGGAAATCGTAGCTTCTCATTATTAAGGTGGCCTGTGGTATGTGCGATAATCTTATCGAGTTAAGGCGGTAATGTTAGTCTGGATTGAAACAATGAAAGTCCTTGCCGCCGAAGATATGAACCGATACTCTGCACTCACACGAAGGTGTTATCAATAAAAAATATGAAATCAGCGAAAACAGGGAGCTGGGAATAAAGGTATAATCGGGTTGAGAAGTAAGGGGGATAGAGGCTGGGCTGTTTTGATAAAACTCTTTCTTCAAGAGGGAAGAAGGCAGTTCGGGCCGGTCCATACTCAAGACGCGTATCATTAAAGCCGAAGTAAATTCATTCCTTTCTCAAAAAGATAAAATTTGGTGATTAAAGTGTAATGTGGTAATTAAATTGAATTGTTAAGTAGTTCAGTTCAGAGGACAGCCGGGGACTCCGATGTGTTATCATCGTTAAATAAATAAATTCGTTCTATATCATTGGCACCGACTTGACCGGTGAATTAAAAGTAGTGAGTGTTAGGGGAAGGTTAAACAACAAGGGGGTAAGTCTTAGATCTAGATAATTACAACTGTTTGGGTTAGACTGGTACTGCAGGATTTCCGCTGAGTAGAGTATTAATGTGGTAAAGGGTTGTAAGGGACTTTTGTTTGAGATTCAATCCAGAAACCACTATTCCTTTCGTCTATGTTTTCACAACGGTAGAGGTTAGTAACCATTTAGTTTAGTTGTAATATTCTCTAAATATCCATATAATGGTATTTCGTCATACTAAAATTATTGACAATAAATCCAGGTCATAAGTCGATTGGTTTGATTTAATAAATGAAACAACCCAAAGTTTACCTATAAAGTGATAAGCATTGATAGTACCGGAGGGTTCCTGCTTAACCTCTTAAAAAAAGTAGATAGTGGCAGCATATCATAATAATGAATAAAGTAGTTGAAAGTTAAGATTAATTGCCTGAATGCAAATTCCGATTATTTGCTGGAAGCCGTGAGGACACGCACTACCAGAGGAGCGCTGTGAGGTTGACAGTGGAGAGGGTCAGTAGTAGAAAGTTAACAAATTACAAGAATTAAAACAAAGTAATGGGTGTATATTACAATACAAAATTCATTTTGCTTTGCCAACAAATTCAACATAGAAAAGTTTCCTGATTTCATCTTCACTATTCAACTTACTTAACTATAAAACATTCTTGTCAAATTTATTTGCCATTGTAAATGTTGTAGTAAAAATATAAAACAAAGTAGGTAATGTACAAGTAAAATAAACAAACTGTGTATTAGAGGTTCTGAAAGTTTAGTAATTGAAATAAGTCTGTTAAAGTTATTGATGATACAACGACCACCAAAATATGGAAATGCATAATATGAAAACATTGAATTCGGGAATATTTAATTTGCAGTGTGATAATGAAGATGTAATAATCTTACTTTGTCTTCTATAAATATACTAACAATCATAATTTCTCAACATTAAAATGCCAACAAACTAAATTGTCTAAGATAATTGCAGTTTTAAGTTAGGTGCTGTAGCAGATAAGTCTTATGTAATGACAAATGTGTAATATGATCCAGAAATTGAACATTGAATACCGAACAGAGACAAAAAGAGGAAGGGAACTGTTTATAAGGTGCTTTTCAAGACAATCTGGTCAGATGCAGTTGAAACATTCTTCAGAACAACAGAACACCTTATCGAGCTAATGAACTATAAAAGAGTGGATGTATTGTAACACTATTGATAACAAAATTTGTTATCACATACTTCAGAAACCCCGTAAGTGACTTTTTTTGGGAAATTTCTATTTTAAATGGTGCTCCATCCATTTGATGCAGAAACCCCGCTATAGCTAGGCATCTTATCGTATTTTCGAAGTATGTTATGATGACTTGTAATGCAGAAACCCCGTAAGTGCAGCGTTTACAGGGTTTCTGCTTTACACGTTTAATTACGTTTGACAATGCTGTTTGGATTAACTTTGTAAGGTTATGAATGCAGTAGACACAGTCACAATATAATATTATTATTATTGTTACGAAAAAAAAAGGCTAAAATGGATAGTGATAGTGAAGTTGAAGAACAAGCTACAAAGAAGAGGAAGAGAGATCTTAAACAAGTGGAGTATCAAAAGGAAACCATCAAAAAGGCAAGAGTGAAAGGAATAGCATACACAAACTATAAAGGAAAATTGTTTCCCCAAAAGGAAAGAGGCATGTCTTGCAAGTAAAACCTTCGTATTGTGCTCTTCTTTCTTGTTAGAAGTAACATAGGTATTGTTATTTTCAGGTGCAAAATGAAATGTTTCGATAAAGTGGGGTTAGGTGACCAAGATGAACTTCTAAGTAAATTTCGGGAATTAGAAAGTAAAAACGAACAAGATGCATTCCTTCAGAATTTGATTCGGGTTGTGCCTGTAAAACCCTGTAACGGGCAAAAACCTTGAAAACTTGTACCAGTATCATGTAGTTCTGGATCTACAATCGTTTGTAAAAAGGCTTTCTTAGCACTATTTGCTATAACCGATGACCGAGTTAGACGTCTTTGTGATTTACTTGTTACTGGGAAGTCTCCAATCGACAAACGTGGGCAGGGTATATCAGGAAACGCAATAAGGGGTACAGTTGTAAAGCTTATGGAGGACCACATAAATTCTTTTCCCGTACGTGAAGCACATTACACAGGACGTACATTCAAGTACCTTGCCGAAAAATTGGATGTGAAAAGTATGCATGCGCTTTACAGTGAAAAATATCCAAACCAGAAATGCAACTAATATTTTTATTTAAAAAAAATTCCCTATCGTTTGGAAGGCCGCAAGTGGACACATGTTGTCAGTGCGAAGCTCTAGATATTAAGATCAAAAGCAAATCGCTTAATGAAACCGCTAGACTTGCAGCAAAAGCCGAAAAAGAAGTGCATGAGAGACGTACAAAAAAATTCCATGAAATGAATCAAATCAGGGAACTCTGCTTGCAAGATGATTCACAGGGAGCAATATGCATAGATTTTATGCAAAACTTAATGTTGCCAAATATTCCAGTTCAAGAAGTGTTTTACCTCCATCAGCTGACAGTTAATGTTTTTGATATACATGACTTAACCACTAGCAAGGTCATGTTTTATGTGAACTATGAAGGCATTTCAAGGAAGGGTTGCAATGATGTTTGCTCATTTATAATGCATTATATCGACAATATTTTGCTCAAGACAACAAAACATTTGCACATATTTTCGGATGGATGTGCAGGACAAAATAAAAACCACACCATGATTCGTTTGTGTGCTGCCCTAGTCCCCCTAGATAGTTTTCAGACAATAAATCAGTACTTTCTTATTCGAGGACCTAGTTTTCTTCCGTGTGATAGGGATTTTGCCCCCCCTAAAACAAAATTTAAGAAGACTGATCGTATCTACAGTCATAGAGTATGTGGAGATTATGGCAAAAGTTCACTGTGTGTGTTGTATATACTGGTATGATAATAGATTACAAGTCGTGGTGGCCGCAGTATTATAAGAAAAACTGTTTGTCCACTGACTCATATGGGCGGACAGTCCCTAGAGAAAAGAAGCAGTACTTTGCCATCTCGTCGTTTATGCATTTTCTCATAATTCAAATAAACCAGGCTACGTTAAAGCGCACTATTTTATTGACTCAGTAAGCTACGAGTTTCAACTAAGATCAAGAAACTTACCACCTACTCTGCCCAGTGCAACGGCTTACCCAGAAGGACGTATACTTCTTAATGTTAAAAAAATGAGGGATATTGAGAAGCTAAAACCGTATTTGCCAGACAGTAATCATGTCCAGTGCTTCTACAATGGAATCTTTGAATGGCCAGTGGTGAATAAGAATGACCCAGAAGATATTCTCGACTAGGCGTGCACATAACAAATGCCTACATTGTACTTGCATATTACACAAATAAAAATAATAAAACATAGTTAATTTTTACCAGAAAACTTAATGCAATTTCCCATGTAATTCAGAAACCCCGTAATTACAGCATCAAAATTTGTTTATAACATTAGCATTATTTTTTTTTGCCTACCAATTAGTACAAATTGATTAAAGAATATTTTTCCAAAATTAACACATCTTTAGAATTGCAATTATAATCAAAAATTTGCTATATATTAGTTTTTTGTCTTTCCTGAAAAGTAAGGTTGTGTGTACTTACGGGGTTTCTGAAATATGTGATTATTTAATAATAATCACCCTTATCCACTAAAAACACTATGAGAGTACTACCAAGCTTTTGGCTACCAAGCAGCCATCATTAGAGTTTACTCTGATTATTTGTCATCAATAGTATCAAATTGAGCATTTAACACAATGACATAATTTTCTAAAAATACTGGCATTTTTGTCGTACATCTGAATATATTTGCTGATAATCTTATGGAAATAAACCATTGATGAATTCTATCATGTAGGGTAGCTTATCTTAGTCTTAGACTTGACACTTAGACCAGTTGAATTTTTATGTATGAATTAATCGATAAAAAGTACTAATACTAATTATATATATAATACGATATATAAGATTTTCCATTCTGTTTTAAATGAGCATTGATTATTACTATATCTTTTTGAATTGAATTACTTACCTTGATAATATTGGGCAGAACCATTTTCCAATTGATGTTTCGCGATGACAAGATAAATTCCTTTCGAATTAGTGGTAAGTGACAGGAACACATTTCTTAGAGATGACAAAGCAAATGTACCAGAAGACTGCACCATCATACTGCTTTCAAACGACGTTTCGTCTATGTAAGGTAGAAATGAAGTCATATCCCACCAGGTAAAATTGAATTTACTCAATTTTGATTGATCCCAAACTAAAAAATATATTAAGTAAGAGTAAGCTGAAAAATATAATAAAAGTTTGAACGGCCACACCAATACAAAAGGATAATGATTCCAGATTTATTATAGATTAAACAATAAATGTCCTCCTGCCAAGAATGAAACCACCAGGAAGTGTCCAAGTGAAGCCAGAAACTTGCCAAGAAATACAGATTTTTTTAAACAAAGATAAACAGTGGGGAGAATATAAGAACTGGTTAACGAGTGCTATAAGACACTGAGGCAGCCCAAGAGAGTATCGTGGAAGAAATACTGTGTGGAAATAGAAGGAACTTACAAAAGTTTAAGACTATGAAATACTCCCCAATTAACCCTAACGAATGGTTCAGCCTATAGTACCGAGTTAAAGACATACACGCAGAATGGTAAAGACCCTGGAAGAACTATACAGGATGGACTTCTCAGGATAAACTACACACCCGAGGAAAGGAGACATAACTGGAGCCTCTCACAAAAGCTTCCAGGGAAAATGACAGGCATCCAAAAAGCTAAATGGCATTTATCCTATTATGATGCAGGAAGGCACAGACCTGCTAGCACATCTAGTATGCCTGGTATTGAAGACCAGTCGCGCACTGGAGTATATACTACTGACATGGAGAGCAAACAAACTAAACTTAGGAAAACTGGACAGGGCACGACGAAGGCACTGAGATTGCTAAACACGCAAGAAAAGCTGCTGAACAGTACTGGTGAATTAATCTTTATACAGGGACATATGTGCCTATAGAGCAGGCAAATACAAATAAATAGCAATACACCAACTCGTAGAGAAGATGGGAAACTCACTGGAGAAGGAAGAGATTTTGGTGGGTGCATTCGTGAACATTGAGGGACCCTTTCATACATCTCTCGACCCTATTTCAAGAGCATCGAGAATAAAAGACATCGATGACTCTTGATTTAAATGGATAGACTGCATGCTAAAAGAAAAAATAATCCACTCCTTTCTAATGAGAGGTGAAGGACACTAGGGAATGTTGGCTCCATTCCTTTGGCCCTAGTGGTAGAAGGCCTGGTAATCAAACTGGGAAGGAATGATTTCAAAACAACTGGATACGCTGATGATATAGTTACAGTTCAAGGTGAATTCAACTAAAAATTAGGATAAGAAGGCAAATGACTCTTAACGTGATTAGCATATATATAATGCAGTACATGACTAGAAACAAAACTAAAGAATTTTATAGTAATACTTACTCAAAGGGGCGTTTATATGATCAATCGATGCAATAATATGGATGTTTCTGATTGATGCTAATCTAGCTAAAACATTTTGTGCTTTCCCGTTTCGCAGCATATCACCGTCTATATTATGTACTATAATGTATAAATGAGTATCAGGAATGTTACAGAATTCACCTGCAATCAAATCGCAAGCTTCAAACACATTAGCCGGATTTTGCTTTAGTTCCAAGAGATCTACGATTATTCCATCTAGCACGTCTTTAATCATCAATGACGGGAAGAAACCATTTATCACTATCACTGGCAGCTTATCGAGGTGAACCTTATGAAAATGTTGTAGTAAGTTGCGTTTAGATCCCAAACCATAAACCAAAATGTTGAAATTTTCATGCATTAGAAACAACCATTTGGTAAAAATTTCTCGGTTGGATTTCGTCAAATTATTTATACTATATTCGTGGTTATCTGATAATTTCATGTTCCTTATTAGTTTTTGTAGCTGATCTTGAGGTAATCGAGGAGTTTCCAAATTGTCTAAGGTGTGATTTGATGTAACAACTTTTTTTGAAGCATGAATTGAGAAATAGTCGTCGGTTTTAATTACATATTTCTTGTTCGATGGCTTTTTAATATCTCTGATGTTTTTCATTTGTTCGACTTTTCCTTTGGATTTACTCCGCTTATTCAGTTCCTGATCTTTCATTTCTTCCGTAGAGCTTGGGGAATCATCATCTGCAGTCTCAGAATCAGACGCTTCACTTGCTACAAATTCACTGCCACTATCAGAAAACGCCTCCCCTTCTTCACTATCCTCTACCAATTTAGAACGAATTCCTACATAAACGAAAAATTAATGATTCATCTATTTGTCATAGACCAAGAGATAAGTCCTTTTTTTACCTTGAAAGCCCGGACGTTTTCAACCTAGTGAAACCCTTGAATACCCAGTAACCCAGTGGACAACAACCCTACTACAGCAATGCGGTCGGCGCTCTCCTATCTTTACTTTTTCATGCATACAAATTGTGACTCAACAGTAGAATTAATCCATCCGTGCTAGAAGCTTCCACCGAAATCGAATCAGTAACATTATTACGGTTTCGATTTCGATATACGAAATATTATCAGAATATTTCGGTTCCTTATGAAAATATTGCAAAGCTGTTTCTTAGCTCTCATTTACGAGGGCAAGGCGAATAGTCCCTGAAAAATAAAACAGATGGCGCCACAATCGAAAATCCCATGTGACATTTGTGATGTCATCTTTAACTACAACGCATTAACAGTTTCAGACTGACGTCATTCAGTTCTGTTGTGACACCCATCGAAAGCATGGAAAAAAGGGAATTTTGCGTCTTAATCAAACATTATTTCTTGCATGGAAAAAAACATTACGCAAACCAAAGCATAGCTTATTGAACATTATAGGGTCTCTTCACCATCGATTGAAACGATTCACATGTGGTTTACTGATTTTCGTTATGGTAGTATGACCACAATTGACGTTACAACCAACGCCAGAAATCGTCGATTAAATCCATGGTATGATATTGGACGATCGGCGAGATATTGCTGAGGCTATGGGCATCTCAACCGAACGGGTACGGAAAATTTTGCATAAATTTTTGAATATGAGAAACCTATCTGCCAGATGGGTGCCGCCGCATTTGCTCTCGCTCTTCTCTCTCTCAACAAGCGCGACTTTGTTACAACTGCAAATGATTGTTTGGCGATGTTCAAGAGTAAAAGGACTTTTTGCGCCATTTCGTAACCGTGGACGAAACATGGATACATCACATCACACTAGAAACCAAAGAACAGTCGAAACAGTAGATTTGTCCTGGCGAATCGAAGCCGAAAAAGATCAAAGTGGGTTTATCGGCCAACAAAGTCATGGTGACATTTTTTGGGATGCACACGGTATCGTCCATTCGAGTACCTTGAAAAGGGCAAAATGATCACCGGCGTATATTATGCAGAGCTGTTGGATCGATTCGACGCCGATTTGACAAAGAAAAAAGTGCTCTTCCACCAGGACAACGCCCCGGCGCACATGTCCGCAGTCGCAATGGCATAATTGCATGAATTGGGCTACGAATTGATTTGTCATCCACCATATTCTCCAGATTTGCCCCCCGCCCCTGCGATTTTTATCTATTTCCAAACTTGAAGAAATGGCTCGACGGAAAGAGATTTGGGTCCAAAGATGAGATCATCACTGGAACAAACGCCTATTTTGAAGTATTGCCGAAATTGTATGATTTGGGAGGGATAGAAAAATTAGAAAAACGTTGGACGAAGTGTATCAGGCTAAAAGGTGACGACTATGTTGAGAAATAAAATAAGTTTAGACCAAATAAATCATTTCTTGTTTTATTTTTCAGGAACTTTTCACCTTGCTCTTGTAAGCAATATTCTTGAACATGGTATGAAAAGCACTTCTCTTCAAGTTTCATAAAAATTCATTCAAACTAAGACGACTAAAAACGACTACTTCCAAGTAAGTATTTGTATAAAATGAAATATTTCGCATTCCTAGCTACATTTTTAGATACGCATGGGATGGTCCCCATAGTAGTGAGCGACTCTTCCACTCTTTGCAAAATAAAATTGGGTTACTATTTTATTTGTCCGGGAAAATGTGGCAGATATAACGAAATAAAAGGCCAAGTATTGACCAATAATAGTTAGTTCCGGCAGAATCAATTTTCTCCGGCACAGTTGCAGTTTCATAAGTTAAAATTGTCCGGACGTTCGAGGTATAAAAATTCAATGGGCTAGACTATTATGGATATTAGGATGGGCTAATTTGAATTGATATCAGTGGGTACTGATAAAATGCCAGAAGTGGTAAAAATAATAACCTACTTAAGATTAACGGATATAGTATTCACCGTGATGTATTTAATGAGAAAGATTCGAAACCAAAATGTGAAACTAGTGAAATTTCTATCATTAGCAAGTAAACATTAAAATTAAATTCACTAATTCAGTTTATAAAAGCTCGTCTACTTGTATAGTAGGATACGAATGAGACATTAGATGGTTTGGTTTGTTTAGAGGTCCATACTATGCTAAGACATCTTTGCATGCGCGAACAATCCTAGTGCAGGTTGTCATGTGATGAAACCGTAATGAAAATCTGTAAATAAGTTATCCCATTAAATGCTTGTTTATTCTCTACCTATTTTAAAATTGATGAATAATCGAGAAGTGGGAGAAAAATAAAGAGAATTTCATTTCACGTCGTTCAACTTCAAAATCGCATTCTTAACAAGAAATTCTTCTAATACCAACAAGATTTCCAATGCTCCAACGCCTCCAACTAAACTGTAATTCTCTTACCACGAGTCGCAGGAGCAAACATATTTTTCAAATAGGATTTCTTATCATAATGATACAAGGCTCTACCAACAATACACAAGATATTCAGGAATTGAGTGTACATCCAATAACACTCACTCATTGCTCTGCGACCGGAATGCATAAGGAAAATCTCAACTAAATGCTATTATAAATGAACATGAATATCAAGCGTGTTATAAACTTCATTTGATTCAACTATTTCAAATAATTTTTTTAGACCTGCTTGTTACGCTGCCATCAGGACGCTTAATTGAAAATTAGTAAAAAACTTTCTATAATGCCCTAATACATATGAGTAAAATGAACATGGGATTGCTGGGTGTTGGGAAAATACTTTACAGTACATAATAAGCAGTGACTAAAAAATGGGATAGCAATAAAAATTAGCCAAGGTAAACGAATCTGTATTTGTGTAAGATTGCTTTTTTCAACGTTCTTTAGTAATTGACAATGTTCTATAGAGGAGGAAAAAATATAAAGAGGGGAAGAGGAGGATATTACTGGCTTACAATTTTTGAGCGAACCTACTAATGAACAATAAGAAGTTTTCACATTTGAAAATATCGAGACAAGATAATATTTTATCTATATATTTTGACTATATGAGAGGAACATCGTATGAGCCGCTGATGGAATGTCGGAAGAGATCGGCATTTAGGTTATAGGCATCAAGAAAGATCTCACTAGACAAAAACCTCACTCTTAGAAAGAAAAATTAAGTCTGGTAGAAAGAGTTAGGCAGGCTGGAGCTAACCAGCTTGAACTCGTCTAGTCTGTCTACCTGGAATCTATCGTGGTAAAATTAAAAAATAAAATATAACATAAAATAAATATCTCTATAACATAAAATTTTATATTGTCGCCCGTCTGTTACAGTGTTTAAATCTCTAGGTTATTTTAAATAAGATGGTAGTCTGTATATTCTGAAAAAAAATGTTGTGCAACATGTTTCATGTTCATCATAACTCCATATTAATAACTATTCCTCAAGCTTATTGTGTGTTCTGTATGAACCGTTGGTTTATAATATTTATGATTAATGATTAGTTTAGAATAAGGCAATATATTTGAGGTAGAGACCTAATTACACAATGTTTTCTTATTGTTAGTGATATCCATTGGATATATGCATGCATAAACATTTTACTATCAATAAGGTATATTACACCTTCATAGTAAAAGTATAAAACAGTGCTCAAGAGTTTAACTTGATCCTCAAGTATCCACCAATAACCCCTACAAGTGTTGACATTTACTTTAATTCAGTGCAAATGGTCTATAATTATTAAGAAAGGTCTAATTTCCTTATGTGCTGATGTAAGACGACAATTCCAGGTTATTGATAGTAGTAATATTAGGAGGTTCCTTCCATTTTCGATCCAGAGTGGAATGGGACTGCAAACATTTAGGCAAAAAGGTTAGTTTTCTTGTGGTGTTGTACCTAGTGTGCCATCATCTTTGGCGAAGGAATAAGGGGGAAGTGAACATTTTTCTAATTGCCTTGAGGTAAGTACAAAAGAATAGGAACCATTGTAATGCCTAATGTGATTTGTAATATTGAAGCTTATTGTGCTTTCATACTGATTTTGATTGATACAAATAAATGGACATTTTTTGTTTGTTTTGGTGTTACATTTGAATTAACTTTTATTTTTTAAATTTTATATGTTGGAAGTGTAAGTATGAGACTGCTGACAAAATTTATTTTACAAACAAAACTTGTGTCTTGAAAAACAAGGTGAATTTCCATTCTAAAATTCTGTTATTTATCATCAGCTCCTATAGATAAGTATTCCATTTTTGAGAACAATTAAGTAGTTTCTTAAAATTATACCTTTATTAATTTGGGCCCTCAAAGTATGTGGCGTTTTTGGAATCATTTCATTCTGTACCTGTTGAACTTTCTGAACCAAGCTTTGACGATTTTTTCGTTTTTGGAAAGAGTATAGTTTTTCACCATTCACATCATGGTTTTGTAGAACTAAAAGATACTTATTAGAGTTCCATATAAGAATTAGAACAAAACTTACTTTTTGGTTTACCATGACCCACTAATTGATCATCGTCATAATCAATATCTTCAGATTCGACTTCACAATCAGATTCATTGCTACTGCTTATATCCTGTTTGGCGTTAGAAATCCTCAATTTCTTCAAGTAATCAATTGATTTTGCAGTGATTTTTCTAGTACGAACCCCTCTTCGTAAGTTCCAACTACAAGTTTTCTCAGCAGATTGTTCCGCTGTTATGGAAAACTAAACATTATTTAAATAATCTATCAAAGATTGTACTCACCGTTCATTTTGCTGATAATATGGAGTGTAGCTTTTTATTCAGATTTTCAGCTAACAAATCCAATCAATAAGTCTCACACCAATTACTTCCTTTTCCTTATTTCCTTTCCGGTAAAAGTCTAAAAGTGAGTTCAATTTCGATTTCGATATAAGTATACAAAATACAAACACAAGTAAGATTTGAATTTTTTTAGGTTAACGCGAACACACAGAACATAGTATCAAGGTCAGAATAATACCCCAGAAACACAGATTAACTCTTTAAACATAGTTAATTTTTGAGTAATACTCTTTAAGTTTTCTGTCATAGATATTATACCATATCTATGTTCTCTGAGGTACATAATAAGTGATCAGTGGGCAAGAATGATACCAGTGCCAGCGTCACTCTCTTAGCCTGAGTGGGTAGTAAGATTGGGTTGCCGAAGGGGACTTCCAAGTGATTTTTCACAATACACTCATATGAAGGAATGAGGGATACAGAGTCACGATCAGAAATTGATAAAAATATACTTTGAGATATCATAAATTCCAATTTATTGGGTTTCGTTTTACGATACAAATAAAAATTTATATGTAATGAAATATCTGTATTAAAATGTATAATTTCCTCTAATGAAATTTAATAACAACAATAATAAATATATACTTAAGGTTAGCATGTTGTGTTAAATAAAAACTTCAGGGACACAGTGAATGTTTCTTGAGCTTGTCTAAGAATGGAGGAGGATCATTTTCACCAAGAAAGTCGATGTCATCGTAAGAGTTTTCAGAGCTCATTAGTGTCCTTATTTCTTCTTCTTCAGTTCAGCATTCATCAATCAGTTTCTTTTTTTTTAACAGCTTTCTTCCTCTTTCCTTTTGTTAATGTCCGGGGTCTTAGGAAAAACAAAAACAATATTCATTACCACCTGCAGACAAACCAGACATACTTACCTGAACTGAGACGCAGGTCAATCCATCCACCAACACAACCTGCTCTGACTAAGAGCTCCACAGTCGTTTCAGATTCAAATGAGGTATCTGTATCTATTCCAGAAAAGATCTCTCCTGTTACCGAGAGGAGAATCTTGAACCACAAGAATTCAATGTAATATGGTTCTCAAGTTCTCGGTTGTCTTTATTATCATCAAATGAACCAGCTTATTGTGAACTCTTTGAATTTGTTTCTCATAAGCTTGACCTCATTCAGCAAAACTATCATCACTGCTGAAATTATCATCACGGGGGATTTCAACGTTCACAACTCCGCATGGCTCAAGTTCTCGAACAAGTCGGATGAGCAGTATTTAATAAATCAACACATATCCCTGATAACAACTATCATTATGCCAATACGCTTGACTTATCTCTCACTAACAATCCAGATACCTATGAAGTAAAGGTGCACCATTGGGAAACTGACCATTCACTACGATCTGTCCCTATATCACTTCCAACACCTCCAGTTTGGCATTACAACTCAGCCGACTGGGTCTTCGTATGTTTTTGTCCTGTTTTGAATCTGATGACCCAACGCGATGTGCCCTAGAGCTCCCGGATATTATCAGGCTTACATACCCCATACCAACAAATCACCGTCATCTGGTGAACGATGGTTCAATAAAATCTGTTCTAGGACCGTCGCTTCAAAACAAACAGTATACCGTCATTGGCGCGGTAACGCATGTCTGAAAACCAGAATAGAATATGTCGAAGCCAGAAATATCTGCAAAGAAACAATACATGCTTCCAAAGAGGCATATCACGACAAAAAAAGCTTATCGAATGCCAAACTGGCTCCCGTTCGCTTTGGACTTTCGACAAAGCAATTGGTAGAAATTTCACTTCCAGTTCATTTCCTTCCCTAACCAAAGATGATGGCACACCGGCTATTACACTACAAGAAAAAGCCAACCTTTTTGCTGGAACGTTTGCTGCAAATTCCACTTTGCATCTACAAGGAAAAGACCCTTCTAATATTACAGCCATATGCCTGAAATTTTCTTTCGTCAGCGCATTCTGATTGATCTCAATATTAAAAAGGCTATGGGGGCAGACTGAATTCCACCTGTCGTTCTCAAGGAATGTGCACTTGAACGAACACCAATTTTCTTCGAATGTGTATCAAATTCAAGTGTCAAATATGTTGAGAGGTATTCCAGGGTGTTCTAAAAGCAAGGTATATGACAGAATTGAAAAAAACTTTCTTCCGATTCATTTTCCGATTCATCTAACCAGAGTGATATAGTATTACCAGAAGCTGATACAACACACCAAGTTTTAACCAATCGGCCGCTTTTGGCACTTATGTAAGATGATCCTTACGATACCTTTTCGGGCAATAATCTTTGTTTGTTTATGAAACATTATTGTAGCACTTTCGCAGGCACTACTATTAAAATGTTCATGTCTGTTAAAACTGTTTTTGAGGTTATTAGAGAAGAGTCTAACGTCGTGTTTGTTAAATGAAGTTGCCCTAGAAAAAGCTACAGCCCTGGGGCTGACGGAGACTTAGTTCTGGATCTTTGTCCATGAATCCAAGAAACAATTCTCGCCCGCCCACCTTCTTCATGTTTTTCATTTTGAGGGGCATTGCGAATTGTTAATAACAGTCATTTGATTAGCAATTTTTTCATGTCGAAGGGTTTGACCATAACCAATTCTTGAGCAAGTCTTAGTTAATTATATATATTCCGCCACAGCACTCTCTTGTTCGGCGGAGAATATTTCCGGCAAGCTTAGGTAATTCTGATTGCAAAATCGCGGTTTTTTTTTTCTAAACATACATATACAAAAATGGTTTGAAAATTAAGGCTAATCTTATAGCAGCTTGCCTTATGGACACATTATCCTAAATAACGATCACAATCAATTAAAGCGTGGGCGGACAAGGCCTGAGCACTTAGACCACTTGATGGGGTCCATTGTGCGCCCTTTGGAGTAAAACTCAGTTTAATAGGCCTATCCAATAGCTCTCTGAGGACATGGAGCCCGGTAGTCGATGATATTTTTATCGTTGGATCGGGGCCAGGGGTACCTAGGGAACTCCGTTCAGCCAATTCATGGGCAGGTACCTATATTAGCTGAAGTTTGTTCCTTCTGTCTAATTCAGACTCTCGTCTTCCTTTTGTTGCGAATAATGCGAATACATCTTTCGTCTTTCTATTTCTATCACACTGACCATGAGCAATATATCTGAAATGAAAAGAAATAAGAAGTAATTCAAAACATATTCAAGTAACTTTTTTTTGTCTAATTTCCGCAAGAAATTTTATTTTTCAATAAACACGACCGGTCTCGACTTTTACATCATTATCAATTATCAATGATGTAAAAGTCGAAGCCGGTCGTGTTTATTGAAAAATAAAATGTTTTGTGGAAATTAGAGAAAAAAAGTTGTTTAAAATACGTTTTGAATTACTTCTTATTTCTTTTCATTTCAGAGGTATTGCTCGTGGTCAGTGTGATGAAAATAAAAAGACGAAAGATTTATTCGCAACAAAAGGAAGACGAGAGTCTTAATTAGCCACAATATTCAAAAAATGATGTAATGAAAAAGAAATTTCAATATCCAGTAGTTAATAAGATACAGGGCGTTAAATTGAACCCTTATTTGAGATAAAAATTAAAAATGGTCATACATTCAGTATAAAGTAACAAAACCATATATTGAAAGAATCCCCAAGGGCAGCTTCATCGAAATATGTCATAATATGCAGAGTGTTCTTTTTAAAATAAGGAAATTAGATTCTACTGCCGGTATAACCCGAAGTGACTGGAAACTCCAAATATTTTAGATCAAACTGGTCATACCCGAAAACGACATACCACAAATTTTCAAATTTTAATTAGGTACATTTAGTTTCTTTAAAACGTCTAATAGAAACTCATAGAGAATCACCTTCCATCAATTATATTCGGTTAAATACAGGAAGATACAATTTATTACAAGAATTTCAGAAAGTGGAAATAATGAGTGAACATCAGTTTCGGCGTTTACTTCGCCCAGAAAATATACAAACACATATATAGTTGATTTTATGATGGTATCGGTAGTGATTATGATGATGATGTAATTGAAAAAGAATAATTTTAATGTTGTTTTGTAAAATGATGAGCCATTGCAAACAGTACAGGCTATAAAATCAATTATCACTAGTTCAGAAGTTGGAGAATAAAACTCAAATTTTACACAAAACTTTTAACATTTAATTTAAAAATGCTGACAAATTGTTTCACCACACTGTGGCATTATCAAAGCGAGGAGTTATCAACTGTTGATAACTCCTCGCTTTGATAATGCCACAGTGTGGTGAAACAATTTGTCAGCATTTTTAAATTAAATGTTAAAAGTTTTGTGTAAAATTTGAGTTTTATTCTCCAACTTCTGAAGTATTATGAATTTACACTACGTAAACGCCGAAACCATAGATATAATTATCACTAGGTAAGTGAGTACATTTGAAACAATCTTCAGTAAGTTTTATTCAGAGCTCTTACTATACCTATCTTATGTTGGGAATTTCGCAAATGTTGAGTGAAAGAAGCAAACCTCCGTGTTTGAAGATGATAAATTTCGGCGCTTTCGCAACGAAAACTGCTGGAGAACTGAGCACCATAATGTAGTTCATAAAATCGTCGCCTGACGGTAGATGACGCTTTGTTCCAAGTGTCCCCCTGCCTCCAAACAATTAAACTAATTTTAAAGTGAAAATCTAACATAAATCATTGATTAGTTAATATATTTTTCAATGCATGAATCAATTACTTATTTTCATTTGAGTTTCGCTTCCAAATTTTCATAAAAGTGTTTTTATAAGTTAGATTATTCATTGTTTGTTGGTCGTTATTAGTTTATTAGAAGCTAATAATTGTTATTATTGTTTGAAAGTTATTTATTATAAGTGATTTTATAGTTTGGTTTATTTAATTATAGTTATCATTGATTTAAATTGAAAGTGTTATTAATCATCAATTCGTTAATGAATTCGATTTGAATGTATCGTTTTCCAAATGACCAAATGTTAGCCCGGAAATGGATATCACATTCAAGTAAATAGATACTATCATCATAATATAATTATATTCTTCGTTATATTCTGATTAATACATACAGGAGTGAGACTGAGAAGTGCTCGTTAAAAGTTTATGACTTTCGAGTCAATTTGAGATCTGGAAATCCAGATCACCTCCATAAAGGGACATGAAGTATCTAATCAAAATATTTTGAATCATGTTGCATTTCCGTTTTTTGTACAATTTCAAACGTCTAGATTCCATTTTTTAAAATAGAACACCTGTATATTTTTATATTTTCTGATGATGATGATCATATAGAACTTTAGATACTATTTTATATATTTATTTGAAAAAGTTTAATGTTTACATACTTGTTAACGTTAAATAATAATTTAATATTGTTTTAAACTTTGATTTGTTCATTTACATCAAATAGGAATATCGTTCATTGAATATTCGACGTGTTCTGTCGGTAATTTTCTTCCATCCACGGTAAATAATAAATTCATAATATCTTCTATTGAATATCGAATACTTTTTTCCATTATCGTTTCATTTCATAACATTCAATATAATACCAGCTGTAATGACATATAATACAATATTATATTGCATAATAATTTATTATTGCATTTGACGTTTTGACAAGAGTCAATTGCAATATGGTAACCACATTTAAAAGAATTTCATGATCTTTTATGTGAAACTTCGAATATTTGACAAACTAACGCAGAGAGGTATAATTGAAAACTCTTGTACATATCTCAGAAGTCAGAATTCAGTCCTGCATCAGAAAAACCTAAAATATACAGGCGTTCTACGTTTGAAAGAAATTACTTTTATAGGTTAAAAACTGATCAAAACTGTCACTGAATTTTGACGATCGTATGAATAACTTTACCGTTTATACATTAAAAGTAAGTATTTTGTTTGTAGAGTCGTGAATATTGATTATACTAGTCGAGTCAAATAGGTATTTCATTACGAAAATCGAACGATATGCACCGACAGAAATCCTCAGTTAGGGGTTGTGGAGGCTGTTTTTTTATGTTAAATGTTTAAAAATTTGTTAAAAGGGGGTCGTTACTAATTTAAATCAAAAACAAAATCGAATTCTAATTTTTTAATTTTTTAATTTGAGATAAATTCCCGCTCATCTAAATTTAGTTTCTATTTTCTCTACTCAGTCTTTTTATATTCCACACAGCATCTTTTACATATACTATAGACATATACGTAATAAAAACCGGGCGGGAGTAGCAGGTAGGTATTTTTCTTAAACTATGGAGTCTACACTATACTATAACACAGCATCTATCATATAATAAGATCTCTATGGCATCCACCGCTTCATAGAGCAGCTGTTTATCTAAACCGGTCCTTCCTCCCATCCCCCCAAAATAAAGACGCGGCAACGTATACGTGGACCACGTTGCTATTGTAATGTAGATACATAATAAATGATCACCACGTGTCACTTACTGTTGGATGCTGCTGTTGTTCAGATTTGTAAAATTTCTCATTCGTTTTACGTGAAAATTATTTTGTTCTGTGGTTCAGTGAATATTATCAGAAAATTTTTTTTAATAATTCAAATACATATTGTTCAATAAATAAAACATTGCTTTAATAAAGCATTCACGCTGCATATTAATAAAAGTATTTTTCGGTTAAAAACATAATAACAAATTTGCACAAAAACCTAACCGGTAAGCTTTTTTCTAGACGTCATCCCGAATCGAATGCACTTTGTTTCATCAAAATCGGTCCATATCGTTCGATTTTCGTAAGTTTTTAATACCTATTTGACTCGACTAACACTGTTTTGCTCGAAGTTAATGAAACTCGAAATGTTTGTGATTTGATTGTTTATTGGACCTAATTATACACTAACTAAAGTGAAACTATGGATCTTCAAATTATAAATTAATGAAATAAAATCGATGGTGGAAGCCATTACTTTATGGCAATTTATCATTTTGATTATATGAAAGAAAAACTACTATGCTTTTATACCACTTTTATTAACAATAACGTGAAAATGTAACTATAGCCGAAGTGCCATTATCAAACAAATAGAAAATTATGAAGAAATCAATGAAACAGTTGAAGTATAAATAGATTAGAGTAAAGTAGGGTTGAGGTTAAGGGATCAACGGAAATTCCAAAACAGGTGGATTCTAGGAAAGTACAATATTACATAGTAAACAATTTTTTAATAAAAAAAAAATAAGAATCCTATCATAATCGGCTTTCGCAATCATACGGCTGGTAAGGAAGTTTTAAATACACAAATTAACTATGATCTATAGATCTTTAACTCCATTCACCTCAGGAATTGAAAATATATTATTACAAATGGTTAGAAACAAATAATGTCGTGGATTGACTTCAAATTATACTATATGTCATCGCATTGGAAGTTTATTCGAATTGACTACATAATGTGTTCTATAAGGGTTGCAGTATCACATGGTTCGGTAAATTTACCGACATGACATCAGAGTGTCAGAGGAGGTTTAGTTGTCAAGCGTTGGTTTGTTGTAATTTATGCTCTCGTTGATTGGGCAAATAAAGTCAAATTTGTTTACTTAAATGGATATTTTTGCTTTGTATTAGTTGTGTAGTCTTTATGTTTTATTTTGAACCTTTCCTGAATCAAATTGAATGCCTAATGTTTCTTTGTAAACAATTGTTCTATATAGAGAGAGATGTAATATACTTTAGTATTATTGTATTATAGTGTATTGAACTTATATTAAACAAATAGTCGATGCACGGAAATGCAACTCTTGCAAATACTCGCTGATCCAACAGGTCACGGGTATAATGAACTGCTGAGTGATGTCGATTGTAATATGTAAATGTATTTAGAATTAGAACAGTAATAAATCAGAGACGAAGACGAGATGGGGAAGAAGTTTGTCTTTTAATTATCATATATCCTCTCCATGGTAGGGATACTTTACAGTACACACGAGTAGGTAATACGGCGCGTAAAAAGATTGTCCGCGGCTTATCCTTCATTGATTTGAATAATAAAATATTAATTATTGTAAGACTAAAGCAACGAAAGTAGTGAAAAGAAGAAAAAAGTAGAGTAAAAGTGGTACCAAGACCGGAGAATCAGATGTTGATAAAATATGACAGATGTGCCTAATCGACGATGGTGAAGATGTGCAATTTGAAGATTTTACGTAATGTGTCAATGAATGCTTGATTTGTGAAAAATTTGGTCGTAATCGAGAAATGAAGTTCTGGTGAAAGGTTTGTGTAACATGGGCATACCAAGATTGCAGACGATGGGGAAATTTTACTCGTGTATATTGTAAAACTATTTTTCGCCGATAACACCAAAATACTAATTTGGCAGACAATGTCAATCAGCAAAGTAACACTTTTTCTGCTTAGACAGCGAATTGAAAACTTTGTAGCCTAGGCAGCAAAATGATTGTTCTCCACAGCATATTTAAACAATCGGCGAAAAAATTATATGTTTAATTCAGTAGCAAAGCAGATTGACCATCTTGGCTGAACTACCAGACTAGGCGCTCAATCTACCACTTTTCTGCCTAATTAAACAAATAACTATTATTTAGAACTAAATTAGAGGTTTTTAACTGAACTTTAATAGAATATTACAGGCATTTATGCAAATTTTAACTTCCCAATCAATTTAGTGATGAATAATTTCTCTTGGGTGCGTGGTATTCCCAGAACTTCCCCCTGTGTCTGATACATAGTTACTATGCGTTGATGGCAGACAGCTAAAAACGTTGTAAGACGTCAAATTATACTCAATGTCATTGAAAATTCATTCGAATTAACAACATATGAGTTTTACTTTTATTCAATGAGGCAATTTCTTGGAATTCAAACTTGATTTCTCGTTCATTGCACCTCGATATCTCTTCTTCTCCATGACGAACATAGTTATTCCAAAACTGAGGTGTAACAGTGCTAAAGCTTCCTTCGAAATATTTAAGCGGTGATTTTATATCTTCTCCGATCATAATACTTCTTTGGAATTTTCGATACCATTTCTATTGCATTGAGACACAGTCTAATGGACCTAATTCATCGATTACATACATCTTTAGTGGTTCAAATGTTTAAATTTAATTTCACGCTGTTACAACCATTCTTGTTTCTATTCTCTCAAGAACCGAATTCTCTTTGTAGATATGTTCAATAATTCCATCGCCTTTGTGCAGTGGAGATCATTGTTACATATCCAAAACGACTCAATTCAGTATTTAAATAAATTGGATTCACTTAATTCTTCTGGTAAAGTCTGCAGCGTTATGTGTTTATTAATAAAAATGAAGCATTAACCACACATTGACAATGATTGGCATATGTACTTACATGTCGTAATCCTTTTTCCTTATTGCTTTCTCAAAATTAATTACGTTATATTTCGCTCAGGTGAATTGAAAAAATATTATTGAGAAACAATAACTTACGTTCATGGTACTGAAGGGAACACTGATTAATAACCCACATACTACTACTTCTTCTTAATAATGATTCTTGACCCAGATATGAATTATATATAAATACTCGGGAAATAGGTCACACTAACACATTTGCTTATTATTTTCGTCTTTACGTAAATTTCGGTCTCATGACCATCATCAGAAGACGTATCAATGTCTAAAACGGGATTTCTTAAAACTAATTGTATCAAGCACAAAGCGTCATTATCGCACCAATTTCAATTAAAAATGCCCACGTCACCAAAATGAAAAGAAACACGAGTAATCGAAATTGTAACACATTAATGTTTTGAGTATTTGAATGTATCAAGAATACAATGCTTAGCAATTTTCTTATAAAATTCGTATCAAATATCTTGCATCGCAGAATCATCAAAAACAACGCTAAATATATCAAAATCTACTGGAGCTCACAGTATATGCTTCAGTAATTGGAATAATTGTACTTTTAATATTTATAGTAATTAGTTTGTTATTATTATGTGTTTATTTTGATTCTTATGAATATTTGTCAACAGGAAGTTCTGAATATTATATTGTTCTTCTAGCTTCTTCCGACCAATCATAAAAATGATGTTCTTTAGAAATGGACAGAGAGAGGAAAACATTTTTTGGTCCACAGTCTTTTTTTAGATAGTAAGTCATAGGTGAACTACGAACGCAAGTTTACTTGGGAAAGATCATAAGAGTTCTTCTGAATTTTTGGATCTCGATCGTTCCATTTTTGTAAATATCAACAATTTGTTAATGTTTGCCTGCTTCGGAATTCAGTGAAGGATTACCAGGTAAAATTTTTTAACGCAATTCGTGGGTGGCGTAGTGGGGTACATAAGGTATATCAGCTATTAAAACGGCATTATAGTGTTTAAAAACTGCGCTATCAGTTTAAATTGCGTATCTGACATGGTATCTATCATGTGCATTGATATTTTCGTTGTCGCACCCATAATTCATCTATACAAAATATTTAAGTAAAAAGTCATTTGCTCCGCTATGCCCGACCATATGGAGTAAAGTAGGGTTCCTCGTAGGGCAATGTGGTAATCCATTATTCATTGGACTGAGACCATATAGGTACCCATAACACATACATCAAACATCTTCATCGTCATCAGAGTTCGAAACTCCAATTTGCCTAAGTTATTTTACTTTTTTTAATTTTCTTAGTCTTAGTTTCTTGCGATTTAAGTCCTAAATTCTTCGTTCTTTTCCTTTTGCACATTTCTTTCTTCATTGATGACAAATACCATTTACTAAATAAATGTTACCCGCTTTGCCTCAGTAGTTTTTCCCGCTTTGCCTCCAATGAGGTAGCTAAACAAACATGACCGTAGCTCTTACCTTTACACGCATCCGGTCGTATTATTGATGTGAAAATAGGCCAAAGGTATACTTCAATTCGTAGGAAAGATGTTGGCAACTGCAGCAGAAATACTTTATATGTGGTTTGAAAGCTAATATTCACTAAATAAATGAGAAAACTGCGTTTTTCTTTATACTTCGGAACAAAAAATACCGGCGATCACTTCACTCGAAAGGCTCTAGAGCGGCGCCACTGCGCAGGTGTTCCGCGCTCTTTGTTTGCAGCTCGAATGACGCTGTCCCACTATGCCCCGCTCCACAATACCCCGGTCTCCCCTACGTGTTTTTTGAATAGAAAATTGCGTTAAATTCAGTTCAATAATTAAAATGCAACGAGATTTTCGGCGAAAGTTTCATTTTCGAGAAGCACCTGCGCGGAATGTTATTTCAAGATGGGTTAAAAACTGGAGACAATATGGTACTGTTATGAATCGAAAATCAACTGGTAGACTTCGGTCTGCAGAATTTTTGAGTCTCGATCGTTCCATTTCTGTAAACATCAACAATTTGTAAATATTTGCGTGTGTTTCGCAATTACCAGGTAAAATTCAGTGGCGTCTCGTGAACTATTCAAAAGAGGAGGCTGGACATAAAACGTTTTTGTAAAAATATACTCTATTCAGCCAATCAATTTAATCTTTGCACAGCGACCGTACCAGCTACTTCAGTGACAAAATTAATTGTTGCCCAGCAAGAACCAACGTGGAGGTGTAGAGTTTCTCTTGGCAAAAAATTTTATTGTTCGATTTTTTTTATTTTTTTTTGGATTTTTGATATTTTTTCGTTTATTGGAATTTTTTATATTTTGTCTTTAGTTTGCGAAAAATGATCAATAATATTATCATAAAATGTATCATTTTGTTTTAAGTGTTTCACTAAATCTTTTTCAATAGATATCAAACTAACATTGTTTAAACGATTTTGACCCATTGTATTTCGCATGTAAGTTTTAATTAGTTTGAGAGTAGATAATGATCTCTCCACCGATGCCGACGTGACAGGAATGGTGACTGTCAAACAATGTAGTTTATAAAACTGAGGTAAAACTTGTTGCAAATCATTGTCTATCATATATTTTATCATATCGGCGTGACTGTCGTACTGGCCTAAAATATCTTTATCCGAGTATACAACGCATATATCATTGTGCAGTGTTATTTTATCAAAAAATTTATATTTTAGAACTAAGTTATCTAAAAGTGTATTGGGAAACTCTTTCGAAAAAGATTCGAAAAATCTTCTATTCGTCAAGTCGAAAAACTTCAATTCATGTAAATCGGAAAATCGAATCTCAATTTGACCTTTAATAGTATCTAAAATTTCATAAAAAAGTTGTTTATAATGTATTTTCTTTTCTACCAAATTATACGTTTTCTTCCTTTTCACGGGAGGAGCCTCATCAGTTGAAAAATTTTCAAATAAAATATTAAAATGAAATTCTGTATTACGGAAACTTGAAATTTTATCAATGAGATATTTCAAACGATCTCTTGAATAAATTATATCAGTGAATTTATGTTGTAGAATTTGAAAAATAAGATCAGTTTGTTCAAATATTAATTTAAAAGTATCAAGAAAAAACAAAAATTCTTCATTTTCTAAATAAGATTTTGAACCAACAGCAGTATTTAATGAAACCTGATCTGTCGAAAAGTCATCATTGTTCAATATAAAATCAAATGTTTCAATTAATTTGTCTTTATTTTATGGATGGCAAACACTGCACGTGATGTAAAATTCCATCGAGTTGGAGCATTACAGGGAATTCTGTTTCCTACTATGTTATTTAAAATTTCAGTTCGTTTGGTGAATTTGCTAAAAAAATTTGGAAATGACGTTAAGTTGGAAAAAAATTCTAACTTCCTTAATGGAATTACATGCATTACTCAAAACCAAATTCATGTTGTGAGCGTAACAATGGGTGAAAATAGCCTGAGGCGAAACTGATTTTATTTTTGTTTGGAGACCGCTTAAATGTCCCGTCATTACAGATGCGCCGTCGTAGGTTTGAGTAATTAATTTATTCGCTAAGTCAAATCGTTGAAATGTTTCCATTGAGAAATTAAATAAATTGACCGCTGTTCTTCCCGAAGTAACATCGTAAAACCATAAAAATCTTTCCACTAGTTGTTCATTTTTTTCAAATCTAAAAATTATTGATAATTGTGATTTACACGTTACATCTGTTGTTTCGTCAACCTGCCACGAAAAAAAGGGACATTCAATAATTCATCCTCTGTGTGATTTCGGAGGACATAATTTATTGGATCAAGAATTTCGTTTTGTATTGTTTTTGAGGTGCCTGCAAATACTGACGCGTTACTCATAAGATCGCGAAGCTTACTGTCGTATTTATAAAACAAATCCAACAATTCCCTAAAATTAACTGAATTTATCATGCCCTCTAAAAGTCAAATCTTGAGATGATAAATACAAGAAGAAATCAAAGATTTTTTTCAAAACTTCGCGGTTGTCTTTAACTGTATTATTTTGATTTATTATTTCGCGTGTACGCGCAGAATCAACCAAATTAACAATATTCTGTTTACCGGTTAATTCAAACTTAATACTCGATGTAATATGTTCCTGCGATTTTTCATGTCTGTCTAGACCACGAGCTGCATTTTTCAAATCATTATAACCCAAGTGCCCCCAACATGAACTTGTATCAGATGTAAATAGCAAGCAATACCAGCAATTTAATTTATTTTGTACCTCAGATCCCGTTAACCATAAATATTTTTTATAATTATCAGTATTAAATGATCGATTTTGAAACTTACCTGTCATCACTAATCCTTTCAAATCCGGTGAAGGCCGTTTATTTAAAAAAAACACTTTTCTATCATATGTGAATTCACCGAATGGATTTTCTAAAAAGCCAGCAACTAAATCACTACTACGACTACCACTCAATTTAACGTTTAATAATTTTCCGAACAGACAAATTTTAATCTAACCTTACTTTGCGTCGCGTGGCATGACTCAATAGCAAGTACTGACGCAGCACGTGTCCCAGCAAGTGTCGTATTTCATACGACTGACCTACGGCGAACATGAGGCTAGCCTACAGAGAACGTTGCAATTCTAGTGTTTTACTTAATGTAGAGCAATTGTACTGGTTAGGAAAACGGCAACTGTGTTGACACACGTGTTTAGCGTTTGAGATATATAGAGAATCTAGCCTCTGGGCACTGTTGCCAGATTGAAAATAACTCCTGAGAACGGGGAATTAATTGTAAAATTTAAATAAATATCAGAGGAACAGGAAATGAAATGGAGAATAATCATTAAGATAAATTGGTGAGGAGGCTGAGCCTCCTTAGCCTCATTCGAGGAGCCGCCACTGGTAAAATTTTTGTACGCAATTCTTGTATTTTATTCGCAGTGCCTGCTTATTTGGTCCGCAACTCGAATCCAACCCAAAAGATTGTTTATGTTCGTAACTTTCAATAAGTATGGATAGATTATCGAAATGCAGAGCTGATTATTGGACCTACTGCAAGATTTGGTGTTAATAAACATCTGCAACTAAAAAAGGTGATAAATTAATGAATGTAGTTCATATTTGATTTCAAAGCTACTTTATTATTATTTACCCTACGTTGTTTGCGATAAAATTCACGTTATCTAAATTTTAAGGTCATATTATTAACAACAAAAAGATTAGAGTATATAGAAAATGATTTAAGAATTATCATCTGAATTAGTACATATTGATGTTAACATTTATCTCATTTGCCGGGCCCCACTCCGACCACATTTATAAAAAGAGAGTGTATTTATAAACACATACGATTCACTCCTCGAATTTAATGAAAAGCGGCACACTTGTTAATAAACTTTATAATTTAGCACATCGCATCTAAAATTCTTGAGTGTTACGTTGATCATCAAAATTAAATGACAGCTTTAAGTTGCGCTATTCTGTGCACAATATATACAACCCAATAAGATTATAATGGATGAAGAGATTCATTATGGACGTTATAATTCCTGTCATGAAGTAGCTTCAGTTTTCTTAAAGCTGACAGATGATGGAATTTTTTTCGGAGACATTGTTTTGAATATTGTCAGGGGAATGGGACGTATGTTGTATGTAGTAAATCCCAAAGACACCATGTACGGAAGTCCTGAAGATGTACCAAATTTCTTCAGAAACGTAAGTTACAATGTTTGTTATTTCTGATTTATTGTTGATTCTGCTGGTGCTTTTAAAGTCTCGGAAACTAGGAGGTGAATATTAAATTTGCTTCCAGAAATGAGATGTATCTTTCTTTATATGGGGTGACGGATGAGGTGTCAAGTTGCGTTTAGGGATGCGATTTCGGTTGCATTTTAACATTTATCATCTTGGTGGTTACAAAATCAGAAAAAAAAGTTATCTTGCGATCTACGTTTTTGATTTGATTTTAATTTTATTTTCTTGTTCGGACCTTGAAGGAACATCATGTTTAAGCATCTTGACTGGGAGCACTTCATATATCAATACCTATTGATTTTTATTTCATCTCTGCTTGAACATACGTTCACTGACCAAGACGTATATCGAATATTATATGTCCAGATATACGTATGACAACCCAAATATGTCACCTCTGTATTTGAATTAAACCACAGTGAGCAACAATCGCTTAAAAACCAGCCAAATAGTAAAAAATAGCGTTTTCAAGCATTTATTACTCACTGTGGTGAGACATAAAAACTCCTCGACAAGATATTATATTGGCCATGTTGAGGTAGAGGTAGGAGTGAAAATAATTAAAATGGGGGTAGAGGGTCGATATCATGCAATAGTTAGATAATTAAATGAAATTATGATAAATTACGCAATTATTTAGACTCCGACAGCTGTGAAATATCAAAATTACTGATTTTTTTTTGACCGAGGTTTTCGGGGTAGAGGGATGAGTATTGAGAAAAAACATTGGCACTCATATAGATTATTCTTTGACACCTAATTAACGTCTTTGACACGGTGCCAAGGTATTTTGTCAGAATTCACCCGTTTTAGCAGTAAAGTGGTGAAAAAGTCCATTTTTGGTCCAAATAATGGCCAATTACTCGGAAATGCCCAGATAAAAACCTTGGCATGTGTTTTTGAACAGCTGGCAACAATAACAAACATTTTCCACCAGGTTAGAAACAACTGTGTTCATGCATTCCATTTAGCCATTTAACTGGCCAGCAGTGGCGGCTCCTCGAAGGAGGCTAAGGAGGCTCAGCCTCCTCACCAATTTATCATAATGATCATTCTCCATTTTATTTCCTGTTTCTCTGATAATTCCTTAAATTTTACAATTAATTCCCCGTTCTCAGTAGTTATTTTTAATCTGGCAACAGTGGCCAGAGGCTAGATTCTCTATATATCTCAAACGCTAAATACGTGTGGTCAACACAGTTGCCGTTTTCCAAGCAGTTCAATTGCTAGATAGGGTAAAAGAGCGAACATGGCAACACCCTATGGAGGCTAGCTTCTCGTACGGAATCGTCGGTCGAATGAAATACGATTACTTGCTACCGCCCTTCCGCTAGAAGAATGCGACACGTGTCGTGTTCCGTTAGTTCTTGTAATTGTACCGCGAGGCGAAGTAAGGTTAAGTAGTTAAGTTATAATTTATCTAATCGGTGAACGTTAAAATTATGAGTGACTTAGTTGCTGGGTTCTTAGAAAATTCATTTAGTGGATTAACATATGATAGAAAAGTGTTTTGTTAAAAATAAACGGCCTTTACCGGATTTGAAAGGATTAGTGGTGACGATGACAGGTATGTTTCAAAATCGAAATACACAATAAATTATATTGCTTGCTATTCACATCTGATACAACTTCCTGTTGGGGACACTCGGGTTATCATGATTTGAAAAATTTAGCTCGTGGTATAGATAGACATGAAAAATCGCAGGAACATATTACATCGAGTATTAAGTTTAAATTAACCGGTAAACAGAATATTGTTAAAGGAGGAAAACATATAATTTGGTAGACAAGAAACTACATTATAAACAACTTTTTTTATGAAATTTTAGATACTATTAAAGGTCAAATTGTGATTCGATTTTCCGATTTACATGAATTGAAGTTTTTCGACTTGACGAATAGAAGATTTTTCGAATCTTTTCCAAAACAGTTTCCCAATACACTTTTAGATAACTTAGTTCTAAAATATACATTTTTTGATAAAATTATGGGTTATATACCTACTCGGATAAAGATATTTTAGGCCAGTACGACATTCACGCCGATATGATAAAATATATGATAGACAATGATTTGCAACAATTTTTACCTCAGTTTTATAATAGTATATTAAAGAACGAGTTTCCTAAGACTCGTCTTAAAGCACGAATTCAAGTTTAAAAAACGAGTGGCGAAGCCACGAGTTCTTTTAAAGAATGAGTGCTTCAAGGTCTTAGGAAACGAGTTGTTTATACTATTTTTTGTAATTTGCCCTTTTTATGCCGTTTTTAAACAAAAATGTTTAATTTAGTCCATTTAGGGATTTTTATGGTGGTTGGTAACATCTTAATTTTGAAAGTCAAAATTTGATTCAGTGGTTCTGTGATCGCTTTTGTTTCCGTAATTTTAGTTTCGTCTCTACTGGAAAGAGCAATAACACTAGAAAACGACTATTAGTACAAATATCTAAACCATATTGTGTATTAGCTGAAATCAATTCTTCCACTGGACACGTCGATGACTTTCTCTTCTTGAGTTGTTGATGCTCGACACTGTCATTTAAACTGACATAATGATGACAAGATAATTCCGCATCAAGCTCGCCATCCTAAAAATGTAAAAAGTTCCGTGCTTTTTTTGGATATTAAGACACGGCAAGTGATGACGTTGCGTTCGTTAATGGGTCTATTAGAAAATCAAAATGGAGGCAAATTACAAAAACTACTTTGTTTGACAGTCACCATTCCTGTCACGTCGGCATCGGTGGAGAGATCATTTTCTACTCTCAAACGAATTAAAACTTACATGCGAAATACAATGGGCCAAAATCGTTTATACAATGTTAGTTTGATATCTATTGAAAAAGATTTAGTAAAACACTTAAAACAAAATGATACATTTTATGATAATATTATTGATCATTTTTCGCAAACTAAAGACCGTAGAATTCCGTTAATATATAAAAAAAGTTAATAAAAATAATAAAAAAAAACAAAATATGAAAAATTTCAAAAAAAAATAAAAAATATCAAAAATCCAAAGAAAAAAAAACGAACAAAAAAATTTTTTGCCAAGAGAAACTCTACACCTCCACGTTGGTTCTTGCTTGGCAACAATTAATTTTGTCACTGAAGTAGCTGGTACGGTCGCTGTGCAAAGGTTAAATTTATTGGCTGAATAGAGTATATTTTTATAAGAACGTTTTATGTCCAGCCTCCTCTCTTAAAAAGTTCACGAGCCGCCACTGCTGGCCAGCTCCAAGAAATTGCCTGGATAAAAACCATGGCACTAGGTGCAAATGTATGAGAATTACATGCTTTTCAATATATAACAACTCCAAAAAAGGGCTCATGCAATAAAAAATTCCGAAAGTTAAGGTGGCTGTACCTTGGAAACGCCTGACAATACACGATTCGGTCTGTGAGAACTATTGTACATTAAACCTTTCTCCACCAATATACAGTAGTGCCAAGGTGTATTCATTCAGGCCCACAATATCGCTCTAGCTCCTAGACTATATGGTACTGTTATGAATCGAAAATCAACTGGTAGACTTCGGTCTACAGAATTGTTGAGTCTCCATTGTTCCATTTTTGTAAGCATCAACACTTTGTAAATATTTGCGTGTGCTTCGCAATTACCAGGTAAAATTTTTAAACGCAATTCTGGTATCTCATTCGAGGTGCCTGCTTATTTGGTCCGCAATTCGAATCCAACCCAAAAAATTGTTCATGTTCGTAACTTTTAATAAGTATGGATAGATTATCGAAATGCAGAGCCGATTATTGGACCTACTGCAAGATTTGGTGTTAGTAAACATTTGCAACTAAAAAAGGTGATAAATTAACGAATGTAGTGTCAAATAATGCCAAACAGCTTATTATAGTCTATTTTATTCATTCAGGACATCAATTATCTGATATGGGATAGGTCAAAAACCAAGAAATTGTACAAATTATAAACTACATTTTGAACAAAATTTAAATATTCATCTACATGTGAAAGCAATTTTCTATTAAAAATTCTCTTGAACTTAATGTAAACGTACTTAGAATTTTACTGTTTTTTTATTACATTGTGGCAATTTGTTATAAAATATAGAAACACAAAATTTGAGAAGTAAAACATCTTAACTGTATCTAGGCTTGCAATTTCAGATAAGCGTTTTAATGCAAAACACACACTCGAACATTTTTTACAAACGTCCATTTGCGATTTCCATGAGCAATTATTATCCGATTGCACGACTAAAAGTTTGAAATCTGTAACTTACTCAATATGTTTGCCATACAATTTTACAAGGGACCTAGAAACATACGAAGTTGAAATAGGATGAAACATTATGGAATATGTTTTCTCTTGGTTCATTTACAACTTATTTGATTTAAAATGGTTAAATATCTTATTTAAGTGACTTTCAATACCTTTTGCTTATATCTCTGTAACTGACAAACTGACTTGTTTCAAATAAGATTTAAGCATATCGTTGAACCTACCGACTAAGCCTGTAGATTCAATTTGGGTAAAAAGAATAACGCCATTTACAGAAACAAAAGCGTTAGACAAATCAATGAAAATTGCCATAACTTTTTGCTCACCATCAATACTTTTATATATAACATCTAATAGACTTACTAGGGCAGTCATCGTTGACCTAATTTCTCTAAAACCATGTTGTTGATTAGATAATAAATTATTTACAACTCAAAAATTTTGTTGATATAAGAAAATAAAACACTTCAAACGTTACTAATGTGTCGTTTGAAGATGACACGCTAGTTTCGGAACTATAGTCACGATTTGTTTCTATAATATATGTGATAAAAAACAAAGTAAAAGTGTTTTATTTTATTTTATCAATATGATAAATTATCACAAAATAACGGCTTCCACCTTTGAATTTTTCAAAAAATTATTAATGCGAATTGCCAATATTTTTTCTGAATTTTTGGAAAAGATTGATAACAAATAAAAAGGTCGGTAGTTTCTTATTATTTGTTATAACATTTTTTAAATAATGCAATAACTTTTGGTATTTTGTGAAAAAATTCCTTGACCGAGGCATTAGTTTATAATATACCATAATGGAGATAAAATACATAACACACTTTGTTTAATAAGTCTTGTTAGAAAATCGTCGGTGAGAAGAATTTGACATAATTACCTGTTTGGAAGATTAATAAAATATTCATTAAACGTATTTGCAATGTGAGCCACATTGTAATTCGCATAGCTTCATTAAAAATCGCATCAGAAAATTAGTTGAGAAGGTCCATTAGACCAATTTGCTGTTTGCAATCTATAAAACATGGGTTTAAATCTCCACATACAACGTGGTATTACATTTTACAATACTAAAAAGGATGATTAAACTTTCCTCAAGTTTTTCTAGAAATATTTTGTAATCACTATCCGAACTTCTATATAAATATATAGATTTTAAAAATAATTTTAACCCCAGCACATTCAAAATGTTTTCCTAAGCTTAGATTCAAAATTTAAGGGATTTCCACATACATCTTCTTATGTAAAATAAATCCGCCATGCAACGGATACAAAATAACTAGTCTTAAAATAATCACCAATTTCATTTCATAAGCCTAGCTTTCATTGACATTCATATTGTATATCAATAATTTCGCTTTCTAAGATTAGAACGAATTCCTCTATTTTCTTTTTTAAACACTGAACATTTTGATGCACAACACTTTTTCCATTATTTGATGTTTGGATTTTTGTATCGTTTGATGGACTTTTTTTTGTTTCTGCTCAACATACCGTAAGCGACAAAATGAGTGGACTATTTCATTTGCATGGTTGGAAGAAGTAGGCTCCGGGTTTTGTCTCTAGTTGACGGTAATTGTCAAAATGGAACATCGGTCCAAAAATCGACATGTTTTTTGTATTGAAAATTGCGTTAAATTTAGTTCAATAATTAAAGAGCAACGAGATTTTCGGCGACTGTTTCAGATTCGAGAAGAACCTGCACGGAACGTTATTTCAAGATGGATTAAAAAGAGGGGACAATAATGCTAATGCTACTGTTATGAATCGAAAATGATCTGGTCTGCATGTAATCCGAAGAATGAAAACAAGTAATTAATCATAGTCCGACTAGACCGATTTGGAGACATGCGGCAGCATTAAATTTGTCAGAGCGGACTACCCGCCGTATGTTACATAAGATGCATTTTCATCCGTATAAGATTAATTAATCAAGATAACTCCAATTTGCTGAAGCATTCCTACATATGAACCGCAATATTTTGATACTGAACGTTGTCGGATGTCAGATGAGACTTACTTCTGCTTAGACGAACATGTTAACAAGCAGAACTTCAGTTACTGGGCACTTCAAATCTATTTCAAGTTCATTAAAAACCATTGCATTCGCCTAAAACTACTGTATATGGTGTACAATTTTATCGTCCAGAATTATTGGTTCATACTTTTTCGAGGAAAATGGTTCAACGGTGACAGTTACTTCTGCAAGATTTGCACACGTGTTGAGAACTTGTTCTTTTCCTCAGCTAACAGATGAAGAGAGGGATTTCGGCAGGATGCTGCGACTAGCCATACTACAAGAATATCAATGGAAATCTTAGAAGAAGCATTTCCACGTCGTTTGACATCTCGCAATACTAGTGATTTTCATTGGCTCGCTAGGTAGCCGGATTTAATGATAAGAGTCAGAATTACATTCTTTAATAGGATGTTCACCAAAACACTAGCTCCAGCCAATCAGATATATTCTTACATTCTTTGGCCATATGCATATGATTATATGTACAGGATGGACAAATTTCTATGTTTGTATAGGGTAACTCGTGAATTAGGAAATAGAAAAAAATGGAAGTCGCATTCTCGATCTATTTTTTTGAAACAAATTCACTGCCGGAAAGAAAAAATTGCTATCGTCTTTTGTTTTCGAGTTATAAACAAATATTATACATGTGAATATCGTGATCTATTTGTAAAGTTATGGGAAAATAACTTTTATATTCTTGAGGCATACTTTTCTGTACAATCCAATGGCGTCGAGAAAATTTGAAAAAGATATAATTTCGAGTTATGGCCTGAAGTAGTATTTTTTCAAATGTGACTTCTATATTCTTATATCTCCTATAGTTGCCTAGTTACATCGAAATTTGCCCACTCTGTAATTACCTAAGCCGCAATTGTAACATGTGACAATTCTAAATTTCTGGTAAAATTTAAAAGGTCTAAATTGAACGTGTAGTCCATCCAATTATTTGCTGGAAAATTTCTGCATCGACTTCAATATTAATACTGCAAGAATTCTTGACTTTGTATTTTGAGATTATTTTGATCAAACTAGACTCATTTACTTCATTCTCATTTTTGTATCAATCAATCAAATCATGTTGATGTATCATTGTGTCTAATAGAGTGCTATCGCTTAGTCTCATTTCTCTTCCATACGCTAACAACTTTGATTTTAGAAACAGTATAATTATTTCCTAGTTCTTCTCCCAATTTCTTTTTAATTTTTCAAGTGACTCAATGGTGGGATAACTAATTCTAGCTCCACCATTTGTTAATCTTTTGACACCATCAATCTGTACTGCTATTTTTGCTGGATCAATTTTTTTCTCAATATCGTTTATAGTTTTATAGCTGTTCTATTACCGGCTTCACCATTAGCTGCGGTTCGTTTTTCTTCAATACCCTTGTATAGCTTGGACAATTCAAACGTGCTCTTTATTGTTATTTATTGTGATCTTCATATTTTCCATTTTAATGATTAATGCTTTGATAAAATTAATGTTCGTAGGAGCACATTTAAATAACACCTCCACTGGATATCGCATATTTTGATGGCTTGTTACACCCTCTACATATCGTTTAGTTTTGGAATTCGCTAGTATAGAGTAATATCTAACCAGAAACTTTAATTTCAGGGCTGAGCAAGCGAAATCGATTTTTTGCGATACACAATAATATAATTTAATGCATTCGTTTGTCATCAAACATTTTTTTCTCTTCACTGGTGTTTCCATACAATTAAGAAAATAATGTATAGTAATTGTGATAAATAAAACCCGCATGCAGTCAACTTGGGCATCAAAATTTGGGAAAAACTGCATAAAACATGGATATAGTATGAATATGTATTATTATATTAGTTTGTTAAAGTATAAATGAACATTAATAATTACTCAACTAATGTTTAGACATAGAAGAGAAAATAGATTGCTATGTTAATTTATTGGAAATTCAAACTGAAAACAAAAAATGTGGTTATGTGAAATGAAAGTCAAAAGATGTTTTCAAAATACTTCTTATAATTTAAATTAGAACGAACTGCTAAGTTTTCTTGATGACTATTGTTTCGTCACACAGTGTCACAATGAGTTATCACTATAACTGGCTTTGATAATGTCACTGTATATGACGTAACCATTGTTAGCAAGTATAGTTTGCAGTTCGTGTAAATTTCAATTTGTATCTTATTTCACTATTCAATATAATTTTCAAAATACTCTTGAGGCTCTTGAATCTTGGTTGTTCGAGTGATAAAATCTTCGTGATTATAATTACGAGAAATACAAACCAAAGGTAATTCGTATTCGATTGTAAATTTATTGATCCTGATCATCTTCATTTATAAGACTGCAAGAATCTCGAAATTGAATAAATTTAATGGATAGGAGCAATACACTGCTGATTGTCTAATATCGGGTTTGCAAATTTTGTTTTGCACATCTATATAGACCTGCTTAGCATATTACTATATTACCAATTACCTCATGAAAATTCCTGGGAATCGAATCCATGCATATTCATTATTTAAAGTAAGTATGTACTTTGATCTTGTCTGCCAATTTGAATTGATCTATTTCGTATGAATAGGTTATTCTTGTTGCAACCGAATTCGACGAAATAGTAAACTTGAATGTATTGTTTTGAAACCATTACATATGAATTTTAATCTTATCTATTGTATGTATCTAACAGGTAGCAAATATTTATTTATTGGTTTAATTATTAATTGTTCTACTATCTTCTAAGTAATGAGAACAAATGATCATTACTCAAAAGGATGCTTTTTATAATGTCATAACAAATCATATCATTCCTTGGAATCAATTTACAAGTTGATTAAAATTTTCTTAGTTTATGCGGTTGTACTACGCCACAATTGTCATATTCTATAGAATTCATAAATTTTGTTCTGATTCTACTAGCGAAACGACCCACGATGAAAGGACAAAAATTATAGCTTTGTGAAATAATTTAGCACAAAAATAAGTAGTAATTGTGAATGGGATAAAGACACATTCCCGAGACTCACCTGAAGGAACTGGAATATGAGTATATGAGCCTAAAACTGAATACTTTGAAGGTCTTAGTAAATCCCGAAGTATCTCCTAAGTGGAAATTCACGATAACGGAAATAAATGCCAGAAACTTCATGCATCCTTATGATAGGAAACTGTGTCCAGTTCAATATAGAAAGACATGTTCGTAGACCAGAAATCATCCAGTCGGACAGTCAAGCAGCCATTAATGCGCTGAGCTCCCATGTAATCATCTAGAAGATAGTCTAGGAATGCTTATAGAGCATGAGGTATGCGGTTATCGGTTCCAGGACATACCGATGTGGATAGAAGGATAAAGCGAACGAACTCGCGAAAACGGGACTGACACCATTTTTGGAACCTGAATTCATTAAATTACCTGCACAAAACTGGAAAAAAGAATTATACAAAAAAGATCCCATTATTAAGAATTGAGTGTGGGAGTCCCAGAATCTGCTGGGAAATTGTAACCAGAACAGATCTAACGACTACACCAACCTAAGAAAGAATAAACTCAGAATACTAATGGGAATTTTAACAGGGGATTGCTAGTTGATCCATCCACATCCTCAGAGAATTCAACACTCTGCAAAACCCAATGGCGATATACTATTGATCAAACGAACACAATTTTTAATTCTGATTTGGAGGGGAGTACAAACACATTTGGTCTGTATTGGAAGTGAAATGACCACGGTACAATTTATGAAATATTAAAATATAATATGGGCTAGAATTAGATCAAAGGAAAAATTCTGTATATCACATCAAAAATGTTTGTTTTAAATCTAGTGGGTTCCGTAGAACACTGTAAATACGAAACAATCACCCTTATTCACTAAAAATACTGTTAGACTACTTTAAATCTGGTGGGTTCGGTAGAACACTGTAAATACGAAATAATCACCCTTATTCACTAAAAATACTGTTAGACTACCAAATAGCCATCATCAGAGTAAACTTTGCGGTCCTCAGTACTTTAAAAGTATTTTTAGTCGATAAGGGTGAATATTTCTTATTTATAGTGTTATAGTGTATTCACATTGTGAACTCTTTCATAGTTTATTAGGCCTGATTGGAATTCAAGCAAAGTTAATAATTCAAAGGTTATAGGACGAAAAAATTCCGGACATGTTGTCAGTTATTTGGAAGTAATTACAACAAGAATTATCTGTCTTAAAATCAATTGAAATACAAAGATCCGTAATCAACGCCGTTGTCGTTGAGACACTCTGAACGGCTCAGCATCAGAAGGGGACACAATGGAGTTTTCGGACACCTCCAACATAATTATACAATACAATACTAAAGTTTTGATTCTAGTGGTAATTTTACTTCACATGGCACAGAAGCCAGATTATATTAATAATTGAATACGCTAATTCTGAACGAAAACAACGTTTTGTTAACTGTATCATGTCACCCTCGAGAGAGAGAGAGAGAGAGAGAGAGAGAGAGAGAGAGAGAGAGAGAGAGAGAGAGAGAGAGAGAGAGAGAGAGAGAGAGAGAGAGAGAGAGAGCTACATGGTCCGGATGACTCCGGGAGTAGCTTCGGCAAGCAACGTCCTTTCCGCTGGTCTCGAGATAAACAACCCCTCAGGGCGAAACAAACAGTTGTCACTGCAAAAGATCCGGTGAACTGTGCACCACATACATTTCGCCACTAAAACAATGATATCGTGCCTTCTTATCCCAGAACTCTGGCCGAAATGGAATCACGGACTTGGTAGACATATGTTATTTGAACTAAGTCGAACGGTTACTCGTCAAACTTTCCTGGGAAAACAGGTAACACGAGGAAGTGAGAGTTGGCTATAGCCCAGAAAGGGCAACAATATAGTCTAGCAAGCAGTGCCCGTAGTGGATCCGCCTAAAGTAGTCCCGCCGGGGGCGAATAAAACAGCTGCTTCTGCGTGGGTAAATGCTGCACCACATTGCTTTACTCCTAAATTCCGGTGTTTGTGTTTCTTACCCCAGGTTTCTGGGTAATGGATTCGCGGCCAGGGCGTTGATTGAACAACTCTTTCAATCAACGGCTAGGGCAATATGTGGTAGGCCGATGATATGAGGCCGACGGCTACTCGTCAAACGAAAGCTGTTTGAACACGAGTAGGAAAAGGGAGAGGGGCCCAGATAATTCAAAAGACCTCTCTCTAATTAAGGCGTTGGTCTCTGCCGGGCAGTTGGGGTGCTGTTGACAGTAGGAGAGGGCACTACGTGACATGTCTGAAGTCCGCTGGATGGGAAAGTAGGTGGCTTAAAACCCCCCACATTTATTATCTGCATCATGTTACCCGTGCGTCTATCGTAAAGTTTTTTTCACTAAAACAAACTATCATTTTGATTATCTGGAACATATTGGTGATGAACATGATGATTTGAAAGGTTTCATTTCTAGCTACAATAAGGAACAATCTATCAGTATCCAGAACTTTTCAAAAACTTCTCAGACCAAGGAAGCCGCTACGTGCTAACAACATCACAATAATATTAGTCTGGAGGCTGGTCCCAGACGACTCGCGTATTCGGCGAATACGCGAATATTCTGTTTGCCCTCAAACATTTGCTTACTTTTCCACACCATTTGGTAACCGAATATTCGTTAATCGTGATCTTCCCGTTGATTGTCGGTAAGCTAGCACGAGTCAAAGGAACGCGAACAATACGTCTGCCAATGCTAACATTTTCCAAACATCCAGATGGTGTGGAAAATTCTGGAAAATCGGTGAAAAATTGCGTCGTTTTTCCTTCATATTCTTATCTCGGTTCTGATGGCCCAACAATCATATGTTTTCGTGGTCGCTGAGTATTATTTTATGATCATAAAATCAAAACCGACGACAGCTGTCCGGAAAACTTCGTAAAATGAAAATTTACCATTTCCGGAGTTTTCCACAGAACTAGGTATAGTTACTTTTGATTTTATAACCATAAAATAATACTCAACGACAGCAAAGACTATAATTTGGCACGTTAACGAGGACCGAGAGAGGAATATGAAGGGAAACGACGCAATTTTCCACAAGTTCTCCAGAATTTCACCTTCTTTCAGTGAAATTTGTACCGAGAACCAACACGGTACCTTATTATTCCAATAACACTGACTAATATTTTTCGAAAAACAAAATAATTAAAGTTTGTCGTGTAGAAATGGTAAATTCTTATTTTCCGAAGATTCCCGGGAAACTTTCGTCGGTTTTGATTCTATAACATATAATTAGACCCGTTGGACGAGGACCGAGATAGGAATATGAAGGAAAAACGACGCAATTTTCCACCAATTTTCCAGAATTTTTACTCTTTTAATGAAAATTGTACCGAGACATATCACGGCATCTTATTATTTCAATATCACAGTTCGAGAAAAAATTTTGTTTGTTGCTAGAATTTCGTAAAATTTTCCGGGTTTTCCAGCAAACGACCCTGATTATCCATTTTCCGATTTCAGATTCGGGTACAGTGGATTAAAAAAACTCTGATTCCAAATCCCAGAAACTTTGGATTAGAAGAGCCCGAGATAGTTCATTTGTTATAAAAGACATTCCATTTGTTTATGGAAAATGGTTTTTCATTGTTTATTAATAGCAATAAACACGAGCCAGTTTTTTTCTAACGATATGTCAGCCATCCTGAATACGATGCAAAAAGAATTTTACATTTGCGGCGGTCTATAAAGTTTTAGAAATTACCCCTATATTTTCACACTTTTAACTGGACTACGTATAGTTACAATATTCGGGTGTTGGGATAAAAGCCTCAACTGATGAAACTGAATTGAAGAGTTTACACTGGACACTAAATGAGAATACACAGAACATAAAGTATTTGAAGACAATGTTTCATCAACAAACTGATGTTAGTTTGCGAAGGTATATGTGTTACTGTGAAAGACCGAAACTGGTGAATGCCAACATTCGCCGGTGAATGTCGGAAATCTAAGTCCCGGAAAATTTTACGAACTAGCGTGCGATAACATTGCCGCTTGGACCTATTGCGTAGGTTTGAAACTCCAAGCGGCAAAGATATCGTAGGTTGGTTTCTTACATTTTTCGAACTTCCACGGTTAATATTCATTCCGTGAGTGCTCTTTAATTTGACAATGAAGTATTTAAAACTTGATTCAAATCTTGAAAGATAGTGTAGGGTCTTTATCAGTGACGTATAAGGACGATATCTAGTGAATATAAAAAACACAACATTAACTTTACTTCATAAGTTACACATTATTTTATAGTTGTGGATATTCGTCAGATAATAATCGGATAAACAAATTATTTTCTTACAATTCCAATGATCGCTGCAACACGCATTTTTCTGATATCAAAGGCAACCGCAATGGCGTTCTACTTCGAAATTTCGAACAAGAGACCACAAATTCTTTCATACGGCTGTCTAATCGAAATGCTTAGGCTCTTCATAGTAGTTTTTGATACGCGAAAATAGAAATTTTTTACTTCCCTCACTTCACGTAGTATAAGGCATAGTATGGTAATCGGTCTAAAATAGAATTCTCGAGGAAATATCGGTTTTGAGCTTCCTGAAGCCACCTAGGCTATTTTTGAGATGTCTGTATGTGCATATGCAAATGTATGTGCGTATACCGCTGTGGCGACGGTTGCGCCACTCTTATTGGTCGTACGGATTTGAATTTTTGCAAATTGTTTAAAGATGGTTAAAATAGGTATTGTTTCGGGACGCGCTAGCCCCCTTGCACGTGGTACTTTGACATCCAACTTCAATTTTTCAAATGGATCTATAGTAGCTTACTAAACCATTACGACAACAGTGGATTTTTCTGGTTATCTTATATATAAGGCAATTACCACAGACTGACTCACTCATTACGAAATTTTGGAAACTCTAAAGTAGATCGAATGTCATTTGGCAAGTAAGTTCTCCATACAACGTAGGCATCCGCTATAAGCGAATTTTGCTACACTCAATCCCAAACGGGGTAAAAGGGATTCTATAGCTTTTGCCGTAACTGTTAGCTAATATAATCACGTATAATTGACATGACAGACCTACCAATAGATTAAAGCGAGGCGCAAACTGGAGCGGTCATGGGTGCGGTGGCGCTTTTCATTAAATTAAATGGAAGAGTGTTAACCTGAGCGGACTGACAAACACGCCCGCTGCCCAGTGCAGCGTTCTACCGCTACCCACCTGCGGACAGCGGTAGAACGCTGCATGCATCATTTGCCCGTCAGTTCGCGCGATATTTTGCATAAGAAACATGTGTGATACCGAGAAACTATTTGAAAAAGTGCGTGAGTATCCAATTCTGTTTGATTTATCTTGAATAGTAGTTTGATTTATCTCATGCGGTGTATAAAAACATAAAGAAGAAAGATAAAATATAGGACGAAATAGCTGCTTCTGTAAATGGTTGGTATGTGAAAATGCATGTTTTTTTGCAGTCTTGTTCTTTTTAAGACTAACAGCGGAACAATACCAATAATACAGTTTCTAATTGTTATTGAAATACGAAACAATTTGTTGATGTATTCCGAACGCTGAACTGAATGTTGGCAAACGAACGCTCTGATGTGCGGATGTCTTGTCCGCTTTGAAATCGCCACCGCCACCGCGCCCGCCACCGCACCCGCCTCCGCTCCAGTTTGCGCCTCGCTTTATGGATCATTATCACAGTTCACAACTGTCTATGACAGACAACAGATAACCAGACAGCAGGGCAGATAACCAGACAGCAGGGCAGGTAACGTTGACATGATAGACAGCTGACACATTGACAGTCAATTAATGTCCGTGACAGACCATTCCATGACATATATATCTCTTAATTTGAATAAACTTTCACATGACATAGGGTATAATTATATGTTATACACGATGTTAGCTGTTTCTTTTTATTTGAAATAATATGCATCAAGTCAGGTTGTTAGTAACATAGCTTTCGGACACTCCTGCATGTTAAATACAAATGACTGTAGAAACAGAAAATATATTGAAAATGATTTAGAAACCATTAATGCAGAACGTAATATTATACTCTATGTTACACTGACATTTTATCCAAATGGTCTACATAACGTATTCACAACTCTACGGTTCATATCACGGTCGTATATACAGGTCTGGAAACTCTATGTTTGACATGAGTGTCTTACATGTCGCCAAACTCGTAGTCCCTCGCTCAGCCACCAGCTGGCGCATGGATCGAAGTATGTTGTCAGGATGTCAGGATTAGGTGCCATATCGTTCAAACACGGTCGTATACGTGCCAGAGAACATCCCTCGACTCATGCGCCACCCTTTTGGTACTACGCAACAGATGACGCTTAGCGGACTCACTTCTCACATAGGAAACAGCCTAGAGTTCCCAGACCTGTACATACGACCGTGGTTCATACTGACACCTGTTTTCAGGTTAACTTTCCCAATTATTCACACTAATATAAGCATAGAAACAGGAGGACGGTTTTCCTATAGCTATGGTTCTGAAGACAAATAACCGTAGTGGTAAGAACCAATTAAATTTGGTGGGGACACAAGTTAACTGTCAATAATTGTAGCATTTCCAGTAGATCAATGTATCTTAGACCCTAATTCCCAGTCAGTAGGTAAGTGCAGATAAATATGCAGTAAAAATCTGGCAACTTATAAGTTCGTTCTACACCTACCAATTACACTTAGGACACGCCTATATTCTGGTTAGCTGACGATGAATAGTCCATCCCCAAATAAGTACTCATCTCATAGACTTGTTTTACTTCACCACAGAAACAATTAGTGTTATGTGGAGTACCATCACTACTAGAGCACATAACTTTCGACTCATGAATATTGACTGTTAGAATATCTTTTTAAACAGGTTGCAAGGAAAGATGAGACCAGTTTTGAAGGAGTTTTTTTAATTATATGAACAGCCGACTCTACCAGGATATTTTCCATTTTCTAAACAAATATATAATTATCTACCTGAGCTCTGTTATGGGTGCGTTTCAAGTTAAATAAACACACTAGACCAATCAATGATTGATCACTAATCCAGTGCACATTACGCCCCACTAACCAATGTTACAAATCGTAATTGTTGGTTGTTTTATCAATATCACGAAATACCATGAAATAACGGTTTCGATAATCAATTAACAGTACCTATTATATTGGTATTGCTATTGATATTGGTTATTGGTATTTGGTGAAGTGGAATCATAACAGTATTTTGGAATTTTGGTTACAAGCGTGTGGGCTTTTTCGAAATATTACTCAATATAATGTTAAAGTACTGCTTACTATGTTTTCTTAATTTTTTTGAATTTATTGCAGGCATGGCCATATTTTTTAGTGTTCATATTATTAGAAAATATATTATTATGGATAGACAAGAAACCTACATTCCGTCTCAATGATGGGATTGTCAGCATGTCGCATGGATTAATTCAAGAATCTGGAAGGTAAGTGATATTTAATAATAATATTGAACAAATAATATAGCTTTATTTATCAAAGTGTTTTGTTTATTGGTATTTCTATGAAATTCAGAAAAGGATGAATAAAATGCGCCTGGATAAAACCTTGGATGAGTAGTGTTGGAATAGTATTTTGAGAAAACGTATGACCATCTGACTTAATTTAGGTGATCAATTATTAGTCCATTATTACTACAAATCTCACAAGTTAAGTTTAATTTTTGCAATTTTAACTAAACAATTTTAGATTCGATCTACAATAATAGATTACATCTATAATTGTAGGCAAAGTGAAATACAAACAAATTTCGTGTTAGAATCAATGTCCAGGTAGGCAAAGAAATAAAGCACAAAAAAGACCAAAAGAACGAAAAAAAAATTGACTGAACCGGTTTTGACGTTATTTTAATTGATTCAAGGAGTCATTTAAAAAAAATGTTACCAGTTAGTTTTTGTAAATGCATCTCTTTGAATGCACTTTCAGGAGCTGAAATTTAATGTGAATAAAAATGCCCAGATTTAACCGAAATAGCCCATAATTAATCGAATTGATGATTATAATCAAAACAATGTTTAACAACGCTTACCTGCAAATCATCAAATTTTTTTTTTAATCTATCAATAATGTAATAGGAAAAAATTAATTTTATGTGAAGGAGTCATGGCATTTCAAAGATCCCTTATTATTCCCCTTTTTTTATTGAAAAATTGATTACTTTATTTACAAATATACCAGTCGTTTTGGCATTGAATAGCATCAAAAAAGTTGGGCAGAGGTTATAGACCACACACCTCTAGATCAGTATGAATTTATAAATTCAGTAAAGTTTTGTTTAGAATGCACTTATTTTTAATACGGTTAGCAATATTTTTACTATTGCTAACCTAGTTATGGAATGCTTAGAGGAATTTGTAATAGATTCATTAGACCTTTAACCCATATTTTTCAAATGGTATGTAGATGTGTGTCCCCGAAAATAAAATTCAGTACGTAATTAATAAAATTTGAAATTTTCACTGTAATGTGAAATAGAAATGAACAAAAACATAAATTTCTTAGATATGAACATCAGGCATGATTCAGATGGAAAAATTAAAACATCGTAGTTTACTAAAGAAGTTTGGTCTTTACTTTGATTCAGTTGCACCAACAAGCTATAAAAGAAAGTGTTATAAACAGCCTAATGGATCGCGCTGTTAAATTGTCACACCCAGAAAACCAAAAAATTTGAAAATAGTTCGTAATACACTGGAAATGAATGGCTCCCAAAAAACATTTTTCAATCCCATCATTAAAGAAAGAATAAACAAAATCTATAATGGTACGTCATATATAAATAATATAAACGGCAATAAAGATAATTTTATAACATGGTTACCATACATTCCGGAGACCTCAGAGAAAATTAAGAAATGTTTAAAAAAGTATGATATAAATGTTGCGCATAAGCCTACTTGCTGTGTTGGGAAATATTTTTCATATCTAACACCTTTAATACCTAAAGATAAACAAACCCACACAGTATATAAATTAAACTACTTAGACTGCGCTGGGACTTAAGCAGGAATCTCTAAACAATATTTACAAAAATGAATGTACTGTCATAAATATAGTACTAGAAACAAAAACTTCCACCGCCCTTGCTAAACATTGTTTTGATTGTAATTATCAATTCGATTATAAAAATGTTAATATTTTGACTAAACAAACCAATTATTATAAAAGATCTACCCTGGAGATGATTCACATGAAACGTGACTGTAAGTCTGTAAATCGAACAGACAAATGTACAAACCCTAGAAAAATGAAGATACAATTTTGTTTTTCCTGAAACCTTATGCAATGTCTTAAGTTAGCCCTACATAACATACTCCGTCTTCCCCCTAATGAATAATGAATAAGCAATTTAATAAACAAATCTAATAACTCGAAAACTGTCTTTGCTTTTGTGGCCAAAATCACACCTGAATTAAATAAAATTGGGTCACTGATTACGAATATGAAGTCAAAAATACAAAATTGTAGACAGCGCTCGCCTAAAACCGGAAGTAGCGTTCATTGGGCTCAATTATTATATAACAAATTGAAGAACTCGATAACTGTTTGTGATGTTTTGGCAAAAATCACACCCTGAGGATTTTTCGGGTTGCTGATTCAATGTGAAAAAATGTATATCATTGATGGCGCTCGCATAGAAGCACTAGTTTCAAAAAGATGTATATTTAACAAATACACATGTTCTTTATTTATTAGTGAAATTTCAATCTCTAGGGTTTTCAACTTCATTGATTATCAAAAAATTGCAAATCATAGATGGCGCTACTAAATTAGTGAAATATCGGTTATTTTACGGAAATACCTTGGGTTATATAAAAATGACATTATGACATCAACATTTTTTAAATTATTATATTATTTTAGGTGTGATTTTGACCAAAAAATCACCAATAATTTTCTAGTTATTCAATTTGTTCCTTGTAGATTGTTTATTTTTTGTTCATTAGAGGATAGTGGGCATTTGTCCCATATCTTACTGGATGCATTATGATATGTAGGGCTAACTAAAGATATTCCAAAAGGCTTCAGGAAAAAAAAATTGTATTTCAATTTTTCTTTTTCGGCCATTTTTTGTACATGTTTGACTCGACTAAATATTCCTAGTAAGGTCTGACAACCTTTTCTTATTACCTAATAAATCTTCAACATCTGTTTCGAAAGTGGGTACTTGAGCGAATTAGAGCTTCGTTTCTCAGTGTTATTCTCACATTGCATGAGATGACTTCGATTACTATAGATAGATTGCTATTGTGTGGCTTCTTGATCGCGTTACAATTTCGATTACTCGCCGTGTTTCTGTTCGTTATGAGAATGTGTGAATTTTTAATTTTAATTAATGCTATAACGACGCTTTCTGTTTGGTACAATTAGTCTTAAGAAATCTCGTTTTAGACAGTGTTATGTCTTCTGATGATGGTCGTGATACCGAAATATATGTAAAGACGAAAATAATAAGCATATGTGTTAGTGTGACCTATTTCCTTAGAATTTATGTATAATTCATACATGGGTCAAGAATAATAATTATTGAGTTCACCTTTACAGAAATATCATTTTGGTTTATTGACGTTGATATGAGTATTAGATTTAGATTGTGATTGCTTCAAATTTCCTATTTTGATTGAATCTTTCAAATTATATTCTAATTATTCAAGAAGTTCACTTCTATGTTTCAGAAATGTATCCATATCTTCTATAGATGGTAATTTACCTTGAAATTTGATAGATTCCCACTCTCTACGAGTTGTGACATCAAATTTAGAAGTAATTATTTACATAATTATAGTATCCCATGTATCGACGGTATGTAAGACTTTCAACGATCCTAGATTTTTGTTACATTGCTATATAATTTTCTCAAATATTCTTTTTGTGTAGGAGGAAAATCAAAGACCGATTTATGTGATTAAAAATCATCAGATAATTCGAAGAAGTTCAGACAATAAAAAATGAAACGTCAACATGTCACTCATTGATTTGTTTCAATGTACTAAAGCTATAAACGCTGTATATGATTCACTGAAAGTTAGCAAACGTATAGGTGGATACTTCACTCGATGCAAATCAAGTAGTAGGTAATCACATAGGTTTAATTGTTTCTAATCTTCTCTGTAATTGAAAAATGACCTCCTCATTTAATAATTCTTCCTTGTCAATTGAAGTCAAAAATGTTCTGAATCGTGTAAGACCACCTTTAAATTGGCCTCTTTTCACTTTCATTTCAGAAATTTCTAATCTGGAGATTGAATACACCTAGCTCTGATCAACTATAAAAGTTCTGTATGTTTCCCGGACTAACGAATCTTTGTTATAGTAATGTCAAAAAATCGGTCAGTGACTTGCTAATTAACCAAACTCAAAGCACTACTCATAAAATCATATAAATCACTCATTACTATTGAAATTGTCATGTTTCAGTTCAGGGAAATACATATTAGTAGGTCACTAGTTAAGTTGCACATACGTTTCTGCGTGTGAAGATGTTTTTGTTTTAGGAAAACTATAAATAACTAACCTATTTCATATTAAAATCTTCTTCAACAAAATTACCACGACAAGAATCCCAAAGTACAGAATTGAACTCTCAATCTCTGGATTTTGAAGTCTCTCAATTTCTATTCCAAGTTGTGGTTTTCTTAACATTCGTGCGATGATGTTTAATATTGTGAAAAGTGGACTGTAAACCTTTTCTCTTTATGTTTAAATCGTAATATAAATAAATATAGAAATGGATTTTCTTTTGAACTTTTTATTTTCTACAACTATTCCCAAGAAATAGAATATATCCGTTTTAGAAACTAAAATACCTAGCATGACCTGACAGTCAGGGACTGCCAAACAATTACTTTTTTTATCGTTCTTTTTAGGTTACAATTTTGTATGTAATTACCTCCAAGCGGCAATTTTAGGTTAAAAGGTTATTTGAAAGTTTGTATTCGTTATTGATTGATTTTCCTTGCCATTGTACACATGCTTTCCACTCGTAGACGTTTTAATAAGTATTAATTGTTCTAAATTGTTAAAATCTTATTAAACCTATATCTTAGTCGCGACTTGGTTAACGCGAGAAGTGTCGAATTACGCTCTAGCCCCCCTAACCGAAGCTTTCCAGTTTAGTGTACCTATACACTAATCTATTTTGCTAATAAACGTGAGGGAAGTCAGTGATCGATTGTTTAAAGTTCATTTGAGTTATACTGTATTCTAAAAATTAATCTATTATGAATGTAAGGTAGAACTAGACTTACAAACACTTTATTTTTAATTAAACTTTGTTTTATTTTACGTGGTATTTTGAAAAACAACCATAAAGGTATAACTTGTTCAAATTAGGGAGATTTGTATCTAGATGCTATATATGCTAATCTAGTCAGTCCCAGTATGTGCAAATAATCTTTGGACATACTAGCTCTATCTGAAGTGTCATCATTATATGACATAATGTGGAAAATTTTCGCCTGCAGTCACCGGTTATTGGTTCATTATTATTATCATTATTTCCAGATTAGTGTTTAGAGGAGCAGAAAGTTGGCTGTATTTTTACGTCTACCGGAATTTCAGAATAACCGAATTATCGTGGGATAGCACAGTGACATGGTACCTTGCAGCTTTGGGAGTTGATTTCTGTTACTATTGGGTACATAGAGCTTGTCATGGTATGTTCAATTGTTATCGTTATCTTTAGTAATAGTAAACTTATCAGCTTAAAGTTGCATTGAAATAATAATTAACGATCAACTTGATGTCCAGACACCGTATGTTCGATAAACGCAAACGATAGTTATGCTATATTTTTCTCTTAATATACTCGTGCAGTCATCTGCACTCATCAATCATTATATTTCAGGTGAGACTCGACAGTGGTAGGAAACATCTCCTATGTCTCTTATGTAAGTTAAATCGCAAGGCAGGTCATTAATGTAGTTGATGTTTAGTTTAAAGGAAATACAGATCTATAATTTCATTTCTTGATTTTTGGGAAATTCGCTCCTGAATCGAAGAGAAGAGAGGATTTTGGAAATTCAAAACTGAAAAAATTACTACGATTTTATTCCAATGATGTATCCTTAGATGTCAGCGCTGTTACATTGTACTATTCAAATAACCACCTGAGTTAGGTGTTAACCACCCTGTAATTTTAACAGAAAAAACTGAAAAGCCTTTTATTAGAGACGGCTTATACTGGTGGCCTCACTTCAGACCGTTTTGTGGTAAGTGATGAAACTTCTGGCTCACTTTATCTAATCGATACCGATGCAGACGTTTCGGTGGTTCCTAATTCCGTGGAGACACTATATATACCTGCTGTTTTACAGTTCTTCTCGCTAACGGCATTGATACTTCTGGGGAACATTTAATAAGGGTTGGCTTGGGCTTAAGGAACTCTTTAGAATGGCAATTTATTTTAACAGACGTCGCAAGACAAATTGAAATCATTGGCTCACTTCGGCTTGTTAGTAGATATCAATAATCAATGTTTACTAAACAAAAAGTTGTTTATAGTTGTAGAGCAAAGTGTTGCGTAAGCTATGATGGTGTTATCAAAACCATACCCTTTTATAATTTGTTGGGGGTGCTCAAAGAGATTACACAGCCCATTTAATCAATGCGCAACTTAATATCGGGCGACTACGACTAGCGCGCAGCTCTTAAAAAATAATCCCCTTCTTATACCACTAGCGCGCGGGGTCGGTATACGACCAGCGCGCAAGCTACCTGCCGTATACCTGACCCCGCAACCTTCTTTTATGTGATGAAAAGAAAATTAAAATGCACTTTTTTTTCGAATTTTTTTTTTTAATCTATCGAATAATATGAAAAGAGGATTTTAGCCTTTTTTGATTTTTTTTTCTAACTTGAACCAAACTCATAATATTCAATATAAGCATAGATATGGTACGGCTGATAGATTCTTTTGCGACATTTTACTTTGTGTTTTTTTTTTGGGGGGGGGGGGGGGGTTTGTTATTTAGATAATTATAAGCAAATGATTTGATTAAAAAAAGCCCATTATCATGATGTTATGCAATTAATTACTATTTGGACTTATCTTTTCAATTTTCCGTCAATATTTTTATGTTTTTTCTTTGTAATTTCTACTCCAGACAAAGAAAGTCCTTATCAACGATACTTTCAACCAAATTATAGTGCTTGGAACTATTCAAAGAACGATCTATATGGACATTTGAATATTGAGTCCAACATTTCCAGCAACTTTTCATCGTCCATGGAGTAAAAAACAACAACTATATATCGCTGTTGTTTTGTTTGTTACCAAACAAAGAGAAAACAACTTACGACATTTTATTCCAATCAATAATTGATAAATGTTGGGTATATATGTGGATATTTTTTCCATACAAGTTTGTTGTGGATTTTGAATATGCAATTCAAGATTCGTTGAGATCACGTTGGCCTGGGTTGATAATCCATGGATGTTTATTCCACCTCACCCAGGCATGGTTCAGGAAAATTCAGGAATTTGGTCTCGTTCGAGAATACAAGAATAACCAATCTGTAATTGGAATGTGGCTGAGATGAACATTTGGCATACCTTTTATTTATTTGAAGAAAAATTACATAAATAACGACGCAAAATATCCATCACAGATATGGGTTGCGAAACAACAAATGCATGCGAATCATTTCATTCGCACTTTGTATGCTTTTCCAGTGCGCATGCAAATATTTATAAATTCGTCGGAGAGTTAAAGGAATTTATTGTGGAAGCACAAATATGTGTACCGCAGGTAGCTCGCGCGTCAGTCGTATACTGACCCTAGCAGCTTTAAGCAGCTTTGCGCGCTAGTAGTCGAACGCCATAATATCATCAACTGTTGTAAACACTCAACTAAACATTATATTCAAACCAACGATGGTTCACCCACAGTTTCCCGACCTCCTGATAAATTACACATTGCAAAACATGAATTCATGTACCTACGAGGGCAAGGTGAAAACTTCCTGAAAAATGAAACAAGAAATGATTTATTTGGTCAAAACTTATTTTATTTCTGAACATAATACGATTTCGGCAATCCTTCAAAATAGGCGTTTGTTTCAGAGATGACCTCATCGTTGCAGCCAAATGTCTTTCAGCCGAACCATTTCTTCAAGTTTGGAAATAGGTAAAAATCGCAGGGGGGCAAATCTGGAGAATATGGGGGATGACGAACCAATTCGTAGCGCAATTCATGGAATTTTACCATTGCGACTGGGGACCTGTGTCCTGGTGGAAGATCACTTTTTTTGCTAAAAGCGGCCGCTTTCGCTTCAAATGGGCATTGGATCGATTCAACAGCTCTGCATTATATACGCCTTTGATCGTTTTGCTCTTTTTAACGTAATCGATATAGATGATACCGTGTGCGTCCCAAACTGCCGCCATGACTTCGTTGGCCGATGAACCCATTTTGGACTTTTTCGGCTTCGTTTCGCCAGGGCAAGTTCACTCTCTCTACTGCTCTTTGATCTCTGGTGTGTTGTGCTGGATCCATGTTTAGTCCACGATTACGGATTGGCGCAAAAAGTCCTTCTTATCGCGCTTGAACATCGCCAAACACTCCTTTGCAGTTGTCAAACGGTCCCGTCTATTGCCAACAGAGAGCAAATGCAGCACCCATCTGGCAGATATCTTTCTCAGATTTAAAAAATGAAGCAAAAGGTTCTGTACCCGTTCGGTTAAGGTGCCCATAGCCTCCAACTCCGATCGTCCAATATCATACCATGGATTTTATCGACGATTTCTGGGGTTGGAACCTCAATTGGACGACCAGAACGTTCGGCTTCCTTTGTGGTTATACTACCACAACGAAAACCATTTATAAATCGTTTCAATCGATGGTGGAGATTCCCCATATTGTTTAACAAGTGATGCTTTGGTTTGCGTTTTTTCCACGCAAGAAATAATGTTTAATGAAGACGCGCAATTCATTTTCCATGTCCACAAAAATCTTCATGGATGCTTGCTTCCGATGTGGGTCAAAACAGATCTGAACGACATATCAGTCATATGAGATTATGGCGTCATCTGTTTTATTTCTCAGGAACTGTTCACCTTGCCCTCGTATTTACATGATGAGTCAGAGAATATGCAGAATACCTAAGAGCTCTGAGGCTATTCCACTTCACTTCGTATCCAATAAAAATGGAGAATGGTGCCCGTGTGGTGATAATAGGAGATTAAATTCACAACACCAGACAAATACCTAATTCCTCATAAATATGACTTTACTCGTTCCTTGAGGGGCAAGACTATGTTTTCAACAGTCGATCTGGTTAGGAGTTATCATCAGTTACTCGTCGACGAATAAGACATTCCGAAACTGCTGTAATAACTCCTTTCGGTCTCTTTGAATTCATGGTAATGACATTCAGTCTATAAAACGCTGCGGGGTCTTTTTGCGTTTCATATGTAGATGACGTTTTAATTTTTCCGGAAAGTATCCAAGAACAAGAGGAGCAAAAAAAATTCAAATCCTAAATTAAGACAAATTGTTGAACGAATACGTATGGTTTGACAATGAATACTGCGAAATGTCTTTTCGGTAAATCGGATATAAATTTAGGGATTAGTTTTAGTTTGTTAACTCACGAATATGTTTCCTAACAAATAATTCCAGTGACAGAATTAATAACGACGGCACTGTTAGTATTTTGAGTATTTTAAAATATGGCTTCCATGTAGCACCAGGATTTTGTCCGAGAATAGGTACAGATTATTGTTATGAAATTTGAGTTCTTTTGGTTTTGCATTGAAATATCAGGTGTTAGTTTATGCAAACCTTAACACTTTTGTAGAGTAAGGATTGACTGATAGCATATTAAATTGTTTTATGGCTGTACTCGGTCGGTAATGTTGATATTTTATAAATTATCAAATATTTATATATATCAAGTGCACGGTGACGTTGACTGAAAGTACGATTTATCCAATTTTAGCAACAATTTTGTCAAAGTAAGTAATTAATGGCTTGAAGTATATATTTATTTATATTGTTATACATTTTTAACACGATACAAATTGAAAACTTAACTCCAAAAAGCTTAGAGGCTGCTCGGAAAGGTCGGTGTGGTAGAAAACGTGTTATCACTCCCAGTGGACAAAGACTACTTCGAAACATTACCGAGAAATTTCGAAGGACTAGTCATGCCGACATTAAAAACAAATTTCTAGAAGCAGGGTACAATGTGTCTGCTCGTATCGTAAGGCGAAACGTGTATGATCTTGGTTTCAAATGCCGTAGACCCGTAAGATAGCCAAGATTAACACCAACAATGGTAAAGAAGAGGCTAAATTAGGCTAATGCTCATAAACACTCAACTGTTGATGACTGGAGAATAGTAAGTTGCTTGAAATCTTCTAGTTTTTTTTTACTGTTTTTGCTCTTTTACAGACTTGGTTTAGCGATGAATCAACTTTTCAAATCCCGGATGATAAGGCACAGTTTGTTGGGCGTCGCAAAAACGAAAAATTCCATCATGAATGTGTCATAAAAACTGTTAAACATCCTGTGTCTGTCATGATATCGTCGGTAATAAATGGAAAGGGCCTAGGACGTTTGTATGTGGTCGAGGGAATCATGCGCCAAGACCAATATAAGAAAGTTTCGGAAACAAGATTGCTTCCACAGATGGAAGAATGGGAATGGTAGAAAAGTGTTCATGCAGGATGGAGCCCCTTGCCACACTGCAAAATTAATCAAAAAATTCTTAGAAGAGATGTCTATACCACTTTTGACTTGACCGTGCAACTCCCCAGATATGAATCCAGCAGAGAAAGTTTGGGAGTGTATGAAAAGGGAACTGACAAAAGAAAACATAATTACAAAGGTTCAACTAATAGAAAGAATTATCCATCATTGGAACCATAACGAAAAGTTGGAAGAAATTGCTTTAAACTGTGTTGAGAGTATGCCACGAAGAGTTGCTGCTCTAATTGCTGAAAAGGATGGCCTAACAAAATATTAATTTATTTCTTTTATAATTAATATTTGTTCACATTTTCTGTAATAAATATTTTGCAATACAACAACTGTTGATCACTAACATTTGCACCATGATTATGTTAATAATAGTATTAAAATCAACAAAAAACTTAGATTTCGGAAGTGAGTCTAATAATTTGGTCAGGGACTGTAATTATGCTGCATTATGTCCTTATTTTGATATGTGTGAACCTTTCTTGTGTACAGAGCCCCACCTATCACTGTAAACTCTCACCTCTTCCCTGATATCAGGTTTATGGGTGATAAATAATTTTTTTGGAATTCGATATTACAGAAATTCACGTTCTATGGGCTCAGCATCAAGTTCATCATAGTTCTGAAGAATTCAATGTAGCTGTTGGTCTGCGACAGTCTATGGTACAAGGATGGTGTGGATTTGTAAGTAATTTCCTATATTTCATCCATCCTATTGTTTGCTATCCTCTTCATAATCCATGTCTGTTTAAGAAGATATGAGATTCGATAGGAATATCTTTAGTTTATTTTAATTGAATACATGAATGGCAATATCAATCTGAATAATTGTACAAATTTGAAGATTAATTTTATGTCTCTTCCTTATTATTTCAAATTACATGGGAGGCTAAAATGCTGAATGAAGGAATAGAATAGAATAGAAAGTTCTTTATTTCAAAATTACAAGTAGAAACGAATATAAAAAAAAATATCTATATTATTATATTTAATTTGCATGTAAATCCTGATTAATGTTTCGTTCAATAGCAAATTGGAATAGCCGAATTGACTTACTGACAAAAGTAATCGAAATAAGCATTTTGTGGAACTAACTTACCCCTTCAGTAGATCTGAAACAGATAGTGATTAGTAAACTTTGTATTAACCAGCAGATATTTTCAGCAAGGTATCAGTAGTTCAGAAGTATGTATACATCTTCAAAATTGGTTATGATAGATCTTACTGAAATTTCATCATGATGTCTCATGAATAAGAAAGGCTAGTTGCAATGCTACAGGCATTGAATCTGTATAATATGATTTTTTAGCGATTTATCAATATGTAACATCTTTCCAGATTTTCTATATCCCACTGGCATTACTCATCCCACCATCTCATTTTATCGCCCATCAACAATTTAACCTGTTATATCAATTTTGGATCCACACTAAATCAGTGAAAACCTTGGGGCCTTTGGAATATATTTTCAATACACCACAACATCATCGTGTTCATCATGGTGAGTTATGAGTTAGCTTAGTTTAGTTCCAGTTTATTCATTCTTGGCTCAGATATGAATACAAAAAAATAAAGAAGAATACCTCAGAAAGATGTGGAGCACGTGAAGTTGAAATTATTCTACAGATTATTAATTATAAAATACTTGTCACCATAATTAAGAATAACGTATTAAGAACAATACATACAGAGATAAATAAAGTGTTTTAGAATACTAATAAGGAATAAGTTAAAATCTTTATCGTTAAAATATTCATTCAGTGAATGGGCTCTTTTTATTATTAAAGAATAATTTTTTTTATCTAAGACGATTTCAAGGGATTTGTTTCAATGTTATTATACATTTTTAACATACCTATATACGAAGGCAAGGTGAAAAGTCCCTAAAAAATAAAACATGTGGGGTCATAATCGAAAATCCCATGTGACATCTGTGATGTACCATTAATTAGAACGCATTGAAATATTCAGCATCAGCCCGATATGTCATTCATGGTATGATATTGGACAATCGGCGAGTTAAAGTACACGAAATTGCTGAGGCTATGGGAATCTCAACCGAACGGGTACAGAACGTTTTGCATACATTTTTGAATATGAGAAAGTTATCGGCCAGATGGGTGCCGCATTTGCTCTCTGTTAACAACAAGCGCGACCATGTGACAACCTCAAAGGAGAGTTTGGCGATGTTCAAGCGCGATAATAAGGACTTTTTGCGTCGTTTGTTAACGGTGCACGAAACATGGATCCATCACAACACACCAGAGACTAGTCGAAACAGTGGACTTGTCCTGGCGAATCGAAGCCGAAAAAGGCCAAAGTGGGTTTATCGGCCAACAAAGTCATGGAGACAGTTTTTTGGGATGCACACGGTATCGTCCATATCGATTACCTTGAAAAGGGCAAAACGATCACCGTATATTATGCAGAGCTGTTGGATCGAATCGAAGCCGAAAAAGGCCAAAGTGGGTTTATCGGCCAACAAAGTCATGGAGACAGTTTTTTGGGATGCACACGGTACCGTCCATATCGATTACCTTGAAAAGGGCAAAACGATCACCGTATATTATGCAGAGCTGTTGGATCGAATCGAAGCCGAAAAAGGCCAAAGTGGGTTTATCGGCCAACAAAGTCATGGAGACAGTTTTTTGGGATGCACACGGTATCGTCCATATCGATTACCTTGAAAAGGGCAAAACGATCACCGTATATTATGCAGAGCTGTTGGATCGAATTGACGCCGATTTGAAGCGAAAGCGGCAGCATTTGGCAAAGTAAAACGCACCGGCGCAGAGGTCCGCAGTTGCAATGGTTAAATTGCATGAATTGCGTTACGAATTGGTTTGTCATCCACCATATTCTCCAAATTTTTATCTATTTCCAAATTCGAAGAAATGGCTCGGCGGAAAGAGATTCGGCTCCAACGATGGGGTCATCTCTGAAACAAACGCCTATTTTGAAGGATTGACGGAATCATGTTATTGGAGGGATCGAAAAATTAGAAAAACGTTGGACGAAGTTTATTGGAATTTTGACCAAATAAATCATTTCTTGTTTCATTTTTCCAGAGCTTTTTTAATTGATGTAATATTAATAAAATTATCGCCACATTCGTGGTGGGTTTGTAATGCCTACGAAACCTTTAGCTATTAGAGATCAATCAAGCTTGATGGTATCCATGGAGCAAAATATAAATCACAACGCTATTTTCATATTCTTTGCTTTTCAAATGATTGTTTCATACTCGAAAGAATATGTACAAATTCGTCTTCAAAGTCACATTTTTCAGTTTAAATCAGTAAATTTGTTGGTTTACTAATAACAACCACCTTAAAGCTATGAAAAATTGTAGCCATTACAGTTCTCTGCTGCCCATTATATTTTGCAGCATTTCAATTTCTTATAATTTCTAAAGCAAAAAAGATAGAAACATGCGGTTTTTACTGAAATGCTTTAAAATGACACAAGTTTTGTCAGGACTCTTCTTCAATTGCTCGTCACTTCCAGTTAGCCAAAACCCACTGTAAGCTACGCAATTTCCATCTTCCCTTGATTCTAAATTAATCAAAAAGATGAATTTATCCAAGTTACTGATATTTCCCAAACTAGCTCAAATTTGTGGTTGTTCGGCGCTTTTCGTTAATAATGATGATACTTGCCCTATTACTTTTTAAACAACAAACCCTGGGCGCCACCACGAGTTAAAAAAGAAGAATTTCAGGCTGTAATAAATAAAGAAATAAGCATCATTGAATTGGTAGTAAGTAAAAAGGAAAAGAAACAAAGCATATAAAAACAATAACAAATAGATTCAAATATTGATGAACAATAGAAAAATCGTTTCACAAACTCGCATGCCCTTTCGGGGCACCGATATAAAATTGAAACAATTGTAAATGAAGATAATCAATCTACTTTGACTCAGCGATTACGATCAGCATCTAATTCATCATGGTAATGAAAGGTTTCAACAGAGATATCAAAATTACTCCCCTGTGTCTCTCCTGTGGTCCTGATGGTGGCTCCGCGAGGTCTCTAGTAGTGTATTGGATCAAATACCCTCCTGTCGAAAAAGAAAGAAAATACACTAGTAGGATGTCCACAAGAGAAGTAAAATTTAATATTTGCAATGGCTCAGTATTGACGCTGAGAATAGCTGAGTTAAGCTGGATAAATGTTAATAGGTGAAGCCAAGATAAATTATGATTTCAATTACAAATTAGACTAATATGTGACAATTATTCAGAATTTACTACAATTATAACGAAATGAATTTAAACAAGGTTAGAAAAAAATGAATTGAGTTTGAAAATCAGATATGAGTTATGGTTCAGTGATTCCTAGAACCACGTGGGTGGATTTCGTATTATTAGGCCTCTTTATTACGATTACGGGATAGTTTAATAAGTCCCACGTTAACTCTATAATTAATAACTTTGATTAAGACCTACCTTGTATTCACAGTAACACCAAAGATGCATAGGTATCAACCGCAACCGGTTTTATTCAGATTCTCCCTTCCTAATTAATAACTCGCATGTGGGGGTAACAATTTAGTATTCGTTGAATCCGCTCCGTTTTAATGAAATACAGTTAACTATACCATTTAAAATAGGGTTCTTTAATTGGGAGGAACTTAAAGGAAATATATTCAAATTATGATAGGTTTCTATCATGAAGAATGACATGTGACGATCCATTCAAAAGTCGGGTCGTTACACCACAACGGATTTCTATTAATTTTATTTTTTTTGTTAGTTGAACACTTCTTTCAGTTGACCGTCGGTATGCATTTTTTAAGATAAAATTAGTTGAGCAATTAATGTTTAGACAGAAGCCTTCAACATCAGTAGTCAACAACAATTGTTTATCGCTGATTTTTTAGTGAGCCCTGGAATGTTTTCAATATAAATGTCATGATTCTTTTTATGCGAGCTATTTCACCATTTCTTGGAATGAAGATCCTACCGCTAGTAGGTTGATGTCATCGGCATAATTCAAGAGATGTGTTTTTTCGTTTACAATTTCAGATGCTAAGTCATTGATATAGAATATGAATAATACGATATAATACATATCGGCGAATAGGTGAAAGAAATGCCTTTGTACTCATCAAAAAATGTAAATAAGGCCTTCCATTAAAAAATATCAATGAAGAAAAATTTTAAAAATGGTCATTTTGTTTTTTGGTTAACCGGAAGGGAGGGAATGGACGAAAAAAGTTGGATGATTCCAAACGAAATTTGTGTTATTTAAAAGCATTTTAGTGAAAACCGCACTATCTATCTACATATATCTATTCGTTTAGAAGTTTTGATCTCTTGGAATACCGGAAAATATGATGGGACATTCGGTATATGTCTTCTATTTTCTTTTAACCTGGCAGTACAAGCACCAAAAAACTTACGTCCTTCTACGCGTACGCCTGCCAATTTCAGTTCCTGTTATATGAAATGAATAAAGCTAGCATACCAACCTGCAATAGTGAGTAAAAGTTAAAGATTTTTTGTGCTAAGCTTTTAAATATATTAGTTTGTGTATTCAGCTATTTCTCCAATTACTCCCGATGATTGAGTCACTATATTTCTACTTCGAGTCTTCATTTTTGACGCAGGAAATTTAAGTTTTTTTGCCACCCCCGCGATCAGAAACACCGACTCCAACAAATACGAATTATATACTAGTGCTGGGAATCATACTCGATTGACTTGAATATTTGAATAGTCAATGATTATTTATTCGAATAACCTTCTTTTGAGATATTCGAATGATTGAATATTTGAATGGATACTTGAATGAATACTTGAATGAATATTCGAATGAATATTTTGATGAATACTTTAATGAATATTTGAGTGAAATTTGAATGAACAGCGAATGTATATGTCTTTAGGAGCTAGAAATGTATTACCTCTATAGCTTCTATAGCTTTCCTCTGCGCATTTCACAAATATAGTAAGTTGTTATGTGAACCAAACCGTAAGGAAACGGAACTAATGTTTACGCATAGAGATCAAGAATAGAATACTTGAAGATAGATATTTTTGACTCCGTCTAAGGAATTTGACGAGCGGCTTTCTCTTTCTACTCGTTCTCGATTTACTTACTTACTTAGAGAATTAGAAATTGAAAACCACCCGTAAAATTTTCTTAGACGGGGTCTTTTTGTAAAGCATTGTGTTTATGGGACTCAAGAACCCTGTGCGTACCCTGTGCGTGTATGTTGTGAAATTGTGAATCATAAATACAATGGGTCACGATGTCAGGCTTGTTGATAAGTTGTTGATTTAATGAGTCACGATTGTGATTCTGAGATCGTGATTCATTATATCAATAAATTGTCAACAAGCTATAAAAGTAATCTACTGAAAAGATAATTTAAAAAAATTACAATGTTTGGGACTTCAATGAAAAGTAATATTTGGAAATATTTTACAAGAGATAGAGATCAAGCACAATGTAAATTATGTCCATATAATTCAAAGTTTGAAGGTCTTACAAGCCATGTCTGGCAACATTTGAAAAATAAACATGAAACGAACAATATGTCTAGGTATGTTTTGTACTTAATTTTAAAATTGAACTGGTGTTTACTTGTTGGAATTCCATTATCTTACAAATGAACACTATACTGAATAATAACATATTTCGCCACACAGTGACTTCTTCAGGTGAATAATGGTACCATTTGTTGGACATTTTAAATATTCGAATAAGCCACAGCTGTTCTCAATTTTAAACAAACCCAGCTAAATCACCAACTCATCCAATCCGTCAAAACTCGCTGGAAATAATCTTTTCATATTAGTCTAAGCAATAGGCAGAAGTGCGTGCAGAAATTAATACCTGGAAAAAAATATGAGCGTATAGGAAATTAAATTTGAAGGTGAGCTTCTGTTTCATGCAACTCGATCCGAAATGGCGAACATAACCTAAAAAATTGGAAAAGTTGCAAGAAACGGTTTTTCTTAAATAAGTAAAAAGTATAGCTCGGATCGAAAAAATTTAAATGAGAAAGTTATAGGTATCAAATAGATCTATCGACTTCCATGATAATTATCGATATCTTCCATACTTTTCGAGTTATATTGAAAAACATCGGGATATCGAGAAGTCGTCAAGTATTACGTTTCCATTCTTGTTATTTCCTGTACTTATAGCCCATGGCAAGCTTAAGAAGTAATTTTTTTTAGTTCAATTTATTCATAATTTTTCGAAAAAAAGATGCTCTCATAAATTAGCTAGATCTTCTCAGCGGATAGTTCTAGAGTAACGATTTTGGGCTTATTTTCTTCTTGACGAGTTGTGCTATAATGTTATTAAAGAAATATAGCGATTTTCCGAATTTTAAGGATAAAAAAATGATTTTGAAAACATTGCATCTTTTTTGAACATGTTTCTTTCAGATAAGTCTTACAATTTTTGTTTTAGGGAAATGTCTTTAACGGAAATCGATTCCTGACTTCTGGATTAAAGATAATTTTTTTATTTCAAAAAAATCTGTAAGACGCAATAAACATTTACTGAAGTGTACGATATGGATGTTAATGTTTAAATACCTACATTTTCAATAAAAAATACTAGGATATGTTTTATTGATTTATAGTATTACAAATTGAGGTTCTGTTCGTTTCGACGACGTGGGCTTTTTAGATTGAAATTTGTGCGATATGGACGCTTGTGCTATAATTAGTTTTAATAAACCCTCTTTGACATAATAAGTCTTCTGATGATGGTCGTGAGACCGAAACTTACGTAAAGACGAAAATTTAAAACAAAGTGTTAATGTGACCTATTTCCCGAGAATTTTTATATATAATTCATACTGGGTCAAGAATCTTTATTATTGCTATATATAGCACAACTCTTCAAGAAGAAAATAAGCCCGGAATCGTTACTCTAGGACCATCCGCTGAGAAGATCTAGCCAATTTATGAGAGCGCCTTTTTTTAGAAAAATCGACATATCTGGAAAAATTATAAGTATTTTAAATTAAAAAAAAATCTCTTTTTAAACTTGCCAAATACAGCAAATATCAAGTATGGAAAATAACAAGTATGGAAACGTAATAGTTAACAACTTCTCGATACCCCGATTTTTAACAGTTTTTTCAATATAACTCGAAAAGTATGGAAGATATCGATAGATCTATTTGATACCTACAACTTTCTTATTTAACTTTTTTCGATCTGAGCTATAGTTTTTTACTTATTCAAGAAAAGCCGCTTTTTGCAACTTTGCCAAGTTTTTAGGTTATATTTAATATCCTATACGCTCATATTTTCTTTTCTAGGTATTAATTTCTGCAAATTTAACATTAGGCCGTCGTCTATTGCTTGGACTATATGTTACAAAGATGGATTGAACAGCGAGAGAAAATTTCATATTGAAACAAGATGACCCAGTAGACATTGAGATTGAACAGCTACTTAAAACGATATTGCGTTTCCAATTCAATGAAAGATTCACAAAGTTTTGTGGTACTGACACTGTATTGTGGAAGAAGTTGGTGTAATCGATGTTGCTACATTTTAACCCTAGCTTTAAAGAAAAAAAAAATATTTGGGTGCTATTTTCAAAACGAAACAGTATTTAACCGAAGAGATCGAACGATGTTTGGAAATGAAACCTGTCAATGAGGACGAAGACACAAATGAAATGACTATAGGTACATTCAACAACAAAAAAATGGCCTTAGATTTTCTCTTTCTAAATGACCAGGATGAAGTTAGCATGCTAATGAAATAAAAAATTATGGATTATAATGTACATTGCCTAAAGATCTAAGTCCACTAAATGTGTGGGAAAAAATAAAAAAAATAATACCTTAAATTGTCAAAATTGACAAAAAAGTATTTATGTATACCAGCTACATCAACTTCTTCGGAACGATCATTCTCTAAAGTAGGTAATACAGTTTTGGCAAAACGCTCCTGGGTAAAAGAAAAGTCGGTCCAGAGAATGTGCTTTTTATCTCAACAATGTTGTTTATTATTTTGTGTTTTTTTTGCCAAATTAAAATATTTAAGAACATAATAGTATATTTGAGCAAACTATATGAATGAATATTCGAATGTGATACCGAATTAAATCTTGATTATTATTTTGTGTTTTTTCCAAATTAAAATATTTAAGTATGTTGGAGCAAACTATATGGATGAGTATTCGAATGTGACTAGTAGAATGAATTTCCGATTGATTATTTGAATAAATGTTCGGAAGAATAGTTCATGAATACTCGACTAATACGACTATTCAAATAAAATGAATATTCAATTATTTATTTGAATGAATAGTTCATGAATAGTAAAAATATTCGAAAACATTCTAGAAAGAATATTCGATTGATTATTTGAATGAATAGTTCATGAATATTCGACTAATTCGACTATTCGAATAATTTTTGAGAATGAACATTCGAATATAAAAATGATAAAATCTCCCAGCCCTACTATATACCAACTAAGAACTGGAATAATCTTGCACCAGTTTGTAGTAGAAACCTCTGGCTATCCTGGAAGGACAGTATCACCACCATTACACCAGAGGCGTCACTGGTCACTACTGATTTTATCAACGCTCGGTCCTTTTTACCGAAACTCATGTACTGCTGGGTTAATATGGTGTTACAAACTGTACATACTCATGTGATGGGTAAAGCTATCCAAATTCTTAAATATCTTAAATTGAAACGGAATCAAAGATTTCAGGGAAATATTAAAAAAAACGCTTTCTGTAAAATTTAGATTTTGTTACTTAATAGTTCTGCATTAAGATGATGATGAGTGATCTTCACTCCAATAATGAACCCACTCTAAAAACCAGGAGTGACTCTTTAAATGTTCAAAATTCAACTATTTATTCTTCTATTTGAATGAATTTACTGAAAGTATACGCCAAAATTCTAGAATTACTTTCATGATATTTTTTAGGTAGCAATATATATTGCTTAGACAAAAATTATGGAGGAGTGTTGATAATTTGGGATCGTATATTTGGAACATTTGCAGAAGAACGGGACAATGAAGATATCATATATGGTTTAGTCTATAATCAACCATCTTTTAATATCCTACATTTACAGGTAATTCATTTCTAATCATAGGAAAATCAATGATAATTTTTTTATTTTGTCAATTTTGTTTTGTCAATTTTGTATTGTCAATTTTTAACTAATTACAAATTGAATCACCAATTCACTCTATATTGAAGTTTAAATTTCGGATAAGAATACATGTGTTTTTCTAGAAACGTTTGAGTTTTTGATGATACTAGACATTTCCTTAATTTTAGACATTCTATACTGTATATGCGTGGCAGAAATTTAAAGATATGAAAAGCTGGAAATGGAAACTTTGTTCTCTATTGTATGGACCAAGCTGGAATCCAGGAGAACCTAGGTTAGGACTAGAATCTCAAAAAGTTAAGGTAAGTTCCTACCTGATGATGATAAGGCATGTACCACATATTTTTGGGTATTATTTCATTTATAATGCTAATAATGCAATGCATATTTAAGCATTTGAATACACACTACTTGCGGGCCTCTTCCTTTTCTATAGATATTTCCATAGTCGGTGTTATTCCACCACGAGAGATTCCAGATAGGCGGACTAGACGTGCTCAAGCTAGTCACTCCGTTTTCACGCTTGAGGCTTGCCGAACTTCTTCCTACCATCGAACGACGAAGTAGTGGAACTCTTTGTTTAGTGAGATCCTTCCTTATGCCTATAACTTGCAAACCTTCAATACAAATCGAACAAGTATCTCCCCTCCCAACATTGCACCGCTGGCTCACACGATGTTCTTCGAATATTATAGGTTATCCTCTCGTGTAGTCGAAGTATATATTGTTGTTAACAGAACAATCTACTGAGCTTGTATGCATGAAAAACAAACATTTAAATGTTTGTACACTGAATACTGGATTTGGCAATATTGTGCAGTTTTCTGGTATGTGTGTAAACCAAAAGATAGCAGGGTCCCAACAAACCACCAATGATACGTTTTTGGTAATTTTATTGGTTAGGTTTTTTGCTTATAAGCATACGATGGTTTAAGACAATCTCCAATGTTCGGGGTGTCCCAAATTGGTTGTCCGATTAGGGTATCCGTTAATATTCGAGACCACGTCCAGTTTTTTTGACGCCACAGCCAACTTTTCAATTATTGTCCTTTTCAACAATGCTTTTTATTTCGCTTAATATCAAAGATATTGCCAAATTGAAAAAAAAACATTATGTTGACACTTTTTTACAAAGATTCCATTGGCGTAGTTATATTTTTTCTATTCCCATTCTGGAGGTATGATCTAAACTTATTTATGTGAAGTTAGCCACACTTTTCCAGCCACGGTTTCTGACGTGTAGACTGTTGACTGCGGGATGGATATAAATTCAATACAACGATCCCAGCCACACTTTCTAAAATAATCCACAAGAATTAAGAGAGTGTTAGGAAGTTGTGATTAGGGTGCTTATGAAACAAGGAAAGAAATGCTTTGGACGCCGAGAATGAGAGAAAAAAGAGAGAAAATTAATGAAATAATTTCTCGGATTCTAAAAAGGTCACGCTTCCACAAAAATAAAAAATAGCATTGTAATGAAAAGATCAGAGAGCATATAAAGCTATGGGAGAAATTCTTTGCACGCCCGTGAATAAGTGAAAAAAAATTAGAATGATTTCTCGGACTCTAAAAATCCAAGGAGTTGCGCTGCCAAAAAAATAAAAAAAACATTATGAGGAGGGCATCAGAGTGCATATTAAACAGAGTGATAACATCTTTGGACGACCGAAAATGAGAGAAATAAATAAAAAAATAATTTGTTGAACAGTAAAAATCCAAGAAAGAGTTGCGCTGCCAAAAATATAAAAAAGGCATTATAAAGAGGGCATCAGAGTGCACATTAAACGGAGTGATAAAATCTTTGGACGACCGAAAATAAGAGAAAAAAAATTAAAATAGTTTCTTGAAATGAAAAAATTCAAGAAAGAATTGCGCTGCCAAAAAAATAAAAAAGGCATTATAAAGAGGGCATCAGAGTGCATATTAAACAAAGTGATAAAATCTTTGAACGACCGAAAATAAGAGAAGAAAAAATTAAAATAGTTTCTTGAACTCTAAAAATCCAAGAAAGAGTTGCGCTGCCACAAAAAGAAAGAGAGCATTATAAAGAGGGCATCAGAGTGCATTTTGAGCAGTATGACATGCATCAGAGTGCATATTAAACAAAGTGATAAAATCTTTGAACGACCGAAAATAAGAGAAAAAAAAATTTAAATAGTTTCTTGAATTCTAAAAATCCAAGAAAGAGTTGGGCTGCCAAAAAAATAAAAAAGGCGTTATAAAGAGGGCATCAGAGTGCATATTAAACAAAGTGATAAAATCTTTGGACGACCGGAAATAAGAGAAAAAAAATTTAAATAGTTTCAAGAACTATGAAAATCCAAGAAAGAGTTGCGCTGCCACAGAAATAAAGAGAGCATTGTAAAGAGGGCATCAGAGTGCATATTAAACAGAGTGACAAAATGTTTGAGCGACCGAAAATAAGAGAAAAACAAATTTTAATAGTTTCTTGAACTATAAAAATCCAAGAAAGAGTTGCGCTGCCACAAAAATAAAGAGAGCATTATAAAGAAGGCATCAGAGTGCATATTAAACAGAGTGACAAAATCTTTGGACGACCGGAAATAAGAGAAAAAAAAAATTAAAATAGTTTCTTGAACTCTAAAAATCCAAGAACGAGTTGCGCTGCCAGAAAAATAACAGAGGCATTATAAAGAGGGCATCAGAGTGCATATTAAACAAAGTGACAAAATCTTTGGACGACCGAAAATAAGAGAAAAAAAATTAAAATAGTTTGTGTGACAATAAGCATAGATTTCGATGGGAGAAACATTATTTGTTATATGAAGTTTTTTGATGCTATTCACAGTTCGCGAGTAATATGGTGTTGTTATGCCAATTCGCATGTTTTCGTGCACCTCTGATGCCCTCTTTATAATGCTCTCTTTATTTTTGTGGCAGCGCAACTCTTTCTTGGATTTTTAGAGTTCAAGAAACTAATTTAATTTTTTTTCTCTTATTTTCGGTCGTCCAAAGATTTTGTCACTTTGTTTAATATGCACTCTGATGCCCTCTTTATAATGCTCTCTTTATTTTTGTGGCAGCGCAGCTCTTTCTTGGATTTTTAGAGTTCAAGAAACTTATTTAAATTTTTTCTTCTCTTATTTTCGGTCGTTCAAAGATTTTGTCACTTTGTTTAATATGCACTCTGATGCCCTCTTTATAACGCTCTCTTTATTTTTGTGGCAGCGCAACTCTTTCTTGGATTTTTAGAGTTCAAGAAACTATAAATTTTTTTTCTCTCATTTTCGGTCGTCCAAAGTTAATGTTTTGGCCTTGCCTATAATAATATTCTAGTATTCTTAGTTCAACATTTTAATATTATCCACTTTAAACTTTTAGGTTACCGCTAGAGAAAAGTATGATGTTAGATTGCCTTTCTGGTGCAACATCTATTTAGTGATACATTTTTGCGTTGTTGTTTATGGATTTCATGAATTAGCGTCACGACATGTTGTAAGTATTATAGGATATCAATAATTGTAACTCTCCACAGAATTCGCATTAAAGTTTCGGTTCTATCAGAAATTAGATCAGCATCTGGAATCATCACCATCTAAGGAAGGATCATAAATGATTCTTCCTCGATGGCGGTTCAATGCCTTAAGAATTTCAAACCATGTGGGACTAGCTCGAGAGCTACTAACTAAGCTAAGGCAAGCTTATGTGACAACAATTATATGTTCATGATTATGTGCAATCGAATTCCTTAGCGAGTCTTAGGCATAATTGAATGTAAGGGTGTTATCAGTATAGTACACTATGGGCCAAATGTAGAGTCGTGTTTTTAACGTTACTTTCCCATAAAAACTATTTCAAGATCAATTCATCCCACAAATGAATAATTGAAGTAAATGGCAGCAGCCTCATGTATCCTTACAGTCATTCGCATCATTTTGAGATTTTGGAATCCAAGTTCTCGAAAGATTATGGTAACGCGAGAAAATATCACTGTTGTACTCCTGGTGAAATTTGCTTTAAAATGAGACATGACAAGGTTGGTAATCTCGTTTATGGCTTTTATGGGGTGGTGGTTATTTGAAGGGAGGGGTGAATTATATGAATGTAAGTTACACGTCAAAAGATCTCTTTCGATATAAGCATCTATAAAAAGAATACCCATTATAACTGTTCACTTATTCATCAGTCAAAAATATTTCATTAGTCTTATTTCGGTTAAACAAAAAGTATTACGTTTCGTTTAGTGCATAATAAATAACAATGTACTTTGCATACATTGATTGTTAGGTATAGTATGACCTGATAATTTTGAATATAAAACCTAATTGATACTTTTCTATTGTAGGGGATGAACCCTTTGTCAGTGCTGATATTTGTTATTTACATCATCGCTTCTTTAACCATGATAGGAGTGATGTTCGACAACGCACCATACGCGTCTGTGTTAGAAGTATTACGTTGTATGTTACTCGTTACCCTTATTCAGAGGGTGAACTTATACGATATGCATCCCAATACGTTATTGGCAGTGGAGGTATTTTATCTCATGTCGGGATTATTTTGGCTTCTTCGGAGTGCCAATGTTTTACAAATAACAGCCAAGAGAAAACTCCCCTAAATTGGTGTGAAGAAATTGATGAAAAGGAAACTTCAAATGAGACAATGATGGTCATCGCAAATATCGAAAATTTACATCTATTTATTCGAGCTATTTGGTCTTTGAGTAGATTATCTTTTTAGTAGATTTATCTCTAAAAAGTGTGGAATAATCTAAGAATATGTCTCCCTAAAGAGCTCTTCCCTCAACTAATATCAACAATTTTTCTGTGCAGTACTTGATGATACTAGTCATTGAAAAATAATATTAGAAATGATTTATCATTTCAGTGAAAACACCTCTAATAAGTAAGTTCATAAAGTACTAAGTCTGAGTATCAATTTTTATCGGCGATAGTGTTTGGAAGCGCTTATCGCAAATTGTAAATTTTAGTCTTAGCGTTAACGAAATGTGCAATCTTCATCTTTTTATCACTATTACGTTGTTCTATAGTTTCGGCGTTTAATTCGTGTAAATTCATGATGCACAGTCCAAGTTTAAAGAAAAACAGAATGAACACTTTTAAACTCTGACATTTATTTTTAATTTTTGTTGAAATTGGTAAGAACTATTTTTCTGAAGAAGTCTTGAACATAATAGCCATAGAAAAATTACACAAGAAGAAGCGTTTCCTCATTTTAGTAAAATCAGCGTAATCTTAAGCTGTAATAATCTCAAGTTTTCATAATGTACAAAATTTTAACTTTTAAATTGGGCACTATTAAGTTGATGGATTCCTTCAAGAGATGTTCACTTTGTGATAGTTAAAGAAGCATTTTTCATTGATAAGTCTGTGTAAATGACCGAAGTATCGCATCGAGGCAAATTTACTATCATGTGCATATGAATTGATGAAGATACTACTCATTTCGAAAGTAACATTTTAACATTTTATATACCTATATTATTCATAATGTAGCACGCAATAAGTATCAGATACTATGTAGTTTTATTACTGATGAACTATCTTCACTATCTTGAAAGTTAGTCTTCATCCTAAGCCTAAGATATGTGATCTAAAAATAAAAAGAATCGAGCTGCCAACATCGTGAGGGTGTCGGCAAGAGCAGAGTGAGGTTGGGGTTGGGACACTGTCTGCCTTACAGATGTGAATTCACACTCTAGCCAGAGACGAAGTGATGACACACATTCATGTGAGCAAAGGTGTTCATTTTAGTTTATAGTCTTTATTGTCAATGGTACTATCAATGCATCCACAGTTGAAGGAAAACTGGCCAAATCCAAAATATCTTTGCCTCGTTACATAACGCTTGAAATATTGCATTTGGTAAATAACTAAATTCAATTTTTAATTTAACAGTTGAAAAATTGGTTACGGGAGTTCTTACTATACCTACATAAAGTTTCATTCGGGAAGCTACATTGCTACAAAATTCCTTTGGTAGAAAAAAAATCATCATAATAATTTACTCGAATATTATATGAATTGAATAATACCTTTTAAGGATCCTCTTAACACCCTTATATCTGTGGAAAATAATAACTGATACTTGGCAACCACCCTCCTTCAAATTAGTTAGGACGTAATTAAAAGAATCGAGTATTAGGTTTATATTTTTTGCTTCCATTGATAGTGACCGTACTTTAATGACAACACTATTGAATTTGTTATACTTTTGGACTCGGTACTGTGATCAGGCCAAATAGTAATCTGTTATTCAGCAACCGGCTGAAAAACATAATTAATTCGCAGCTTGGAATGTGTTTACATGAAGACCGATTGTAATATGTTAAATTTATCAATTTACACTAGCATATATATTATGGTATATTCGTGTCATCAGACTGCACTTAAGCCATGTATGTATGGTCCATCCATAATTCAGAGACATCACAAGATGACTAGTTTTCCTGCAGCAGCACATCATAGTTATTTCCTAGTAGCCTAACGTTTTGACCCTCTCATAAATTTTAGCTAGTTTGGCTTGCAGGATCTTTTTAAGAACAAGAGTTGTGATTAATGTGTTCAAAAAGTTGACATATTTACACTTATTTTCGTTAAGAACAGGGCCGTTTCAACCTGGTCGAGCGCCGTCGTGCAAATGTGATCACAGCACCTTTTTTAAGTGCATATATTTTTTAAATTTTATACGATTTTATATTATGTACATTCAACATAATCGCTAGACGCTAATTATAAAATAATACAGCTGTGAAGCAAAAGTAAACATTTTATTACCAAACAAAAAATAAACATTTTTTGAACAAGAAATAGTTACCTAATCTAAATAACCTAAATAAAACTATAACAACCACTAAATAAAAGTAGCTTTACGCGCTTTCTTTCTGGAAAATTCAGAAATAAGATCAGTCACATTTATATTGTCCAACAAATCACTTTCAATCGATATGATTGCCAAATTATCGAGCCGCTGTTGGCCCATTGACGAAGTAGTTTTTGATAAACTTTAACTTTGAGAAAATTCTCTCCGTTGAAGCAACCGATACAGGCATAGTCAACAAAATTCGCAAAGCTACGCTTGCATTTGGAACTGAATGAGTTAAATTATTCAGCATATTCTAACTGATTTTTCAGACATTGGTAAAAATAAAAAAAATATCTTCGGCGCCTTTTTCGTGACGGCGCCGTCGTGCCCCGCACGACCTGCGCATATGGTTGGAACGGCCCTGGTTAAGAACACCAATATAGGAAGTTCTGTCGGGAACTCAACGGGGAAAATTATGAGTTGGTAAGAGTCACTCATAAGAAGCAATCAATAAAGGAAAAATTTTGCGATGATGTAATTTCATTGATTCTATCTCATTTGGAATAATCTTTGTGAAATGTAGACGAAAAGCGTGATTCTACAAATTGAATTTGAATCAAGGGTGTATAGGATAGTCTTGTGAGTTAAAGCGAGCCAAACGCATTATATTGTTTTATAAGACAAGTACAGCGCTATAGTGAGTTGTATGTAAAAATATGGGATGGGCGTAAGCTGACTTTCACTGCACTTACGGCAGTTACTCGCTACAGAAGCACGGTTACACATTGATTGAAGAATTTTTAATACCACGTAAATCTGTTCTTTAAATAATAAAATTAATTTACAGTACCTACTTCAATTCAAGTCTACTTTTAAGACCCCCTTTAGATAATTATTTTATACTTTCCACACAACATGCATAAATGTTCTAGGTAGATCTGTCACAGATGCGCTAGGAATAGAACGCCCATTTATTCTCATGTATGTCGAATTTCGCTCGCAATATACACCGTTGATTTAAACTTAATATGTATGTAAATATATTATAAGAAGTATTACTCGCTAGTATTATTTTATCAGACTGGACATATTTGTGATTTTTATAGTAGTAGCTGAGATTTGTTTTATGATAATTCACTAACTTCAACAGCATAATTATATCATATGCCACATATATAAGTTCTTTGATAATTCCTCAAGGAACCAAATGAAATGCAATTTTTGTAGTTAGCGAATAAAAGTGTGGGACAGTAATCCAACTAAATATTGAATTGTACTTTACCACATTTTTATTCTACATATATTTTATGTTAGTGCAATATTGAGCACTTATGATAAGTAGGTAGGAAGAAGCTATAAAATATGATTTTGTATTATAGAGTGATATACAGGATGTTTATTAAGTACTTGTACAAACTTTGAAAAATGAATCTTTAACTAATTTTAAAACCAAAAGTTCATATGAACATGGGTCCGCAACGGCTTGGTTCTTGAGATACAGGGCGTCCAAAAAAAGTTTTTATTTAATTTTTTGATTATATTTTTGTTCAATAACATGACAATTTGACGAAATTCGACATACTGGGAGTATTAATGATAAAAACTCAAATATTCACTTAGTTTTTTGTTTAATGTTAGAAGGCGCTACATACAGTAATGTACCTAAATTGAAATAACCATAACTTTTTTGTGTCACACTGTACGCCATTTTTGACAAAACAGACTTATCCTTCATTCAATTTTACATACAAAAGATACTCTTAGTATTTGTCGCTGAAGACAGCGTTGGCATTTTGTAGGCTGAATTTTGAAAAATAAGCTATAAAATGTGTCTTTTATTGATTGTATTGTGCTGTGACTAACATAGATCATTCAAAAAACTGAGACTAAACTACTTGTAGAAATAAGTTAATAATATTTACAATAATTTCTGAAAATGACCACCGCCAAACTGCAACGCATGCATCAATTCGCCTTAACATCGATTGACGAACTCTTTCGAATATACCTTATATCTAATTAATGACGGCACACGATTCAAATATCCCGTCGCTTAGATCTTGTTTATTTTGGACTGGAATTTTGTAAACTAGTGACTTCAAGTAATCCAAAGAATTAAAATCAGGTGATCTGGGAGATCAGGCTTGCGGTCCCGCTCTTCCTATCCAACTGTTAGGATAATTCTCATCGTGAAATCGGCACGCAACCAAACTAAAGTGCAGTCCAAAATGAACAGGATCTAAGAAATAGGATATTTGAATCGTGTGCCATCATTAATCAGACATAAGGTATATTCGAAAGAGTTCATCAATAATCAATAGCTGTTAAGGCGAATTGATGCATGCATTGAAATAGGCGGTGGTCATTTTCAGCAATTATTGTAAATATTGATAACTTATTCGTAGAAGCAGTTTAGTTTTAGTCTTTCAAATGATCTAAGTTAGTCACATGACAATACAATCAATAAAAGACACATTTTATCACTTATTTTTCAAAATTCAACTCACAAAATTCCAACGCATGTTTTACATTAAGCCCATTTTTTTCCAAAATGGCTGCTTTCAGCGACAAATACTATGAGTACCTTTTGCATGTAAAATTGAATGGAGAATAAGTTTGTTTAGTCAAAAATGAAATACAAGGTAATACAAAAAAGTTATGGTTATTTCAATTCGGGTACAACGCTGTATGTGGCGCCCTCTAACGTTAAACAAAAAACTAAGTGAATATTTGAGTTTCTCATCATCAATACTCCCATTATCTCGATTTTCGTGAAATTGTCATGTTATTGAAGAAAAATATAATCAAAAAATTAAATAAAAACTTCTTTTGGACGCGCCCTGTATTTCAAGAACCAAGCCGTTGCGGACCCATGTTCATATGAACTTTTTACCTTAAAATTAGTCAAAGATTCATTTTTCAAAGTTTTTACAAGTACTTAATAAACATCCTGTATATGCTACTTAATTTCATAGTATCTATATGGTATTATTGTAGCTAGTAATATAACGGTTTTTGTGAAACTCAAAACATGTACAAATAAAAATTTTTAAATTACATAATTGTTTATCTCACCCAGTTCTATTCCATAGTAAGGTAGCTTATAAAAGAATAGTCCAATTTTCTCCGATTAGCGTAAACATATATCAGTGACTTAGTGTAATTCTCTATGTCCCTGTCATAAGAATATTTCTGTAGGAAAGTACAAGCCGTTTCGGATATTACATCAATTTATCTACATTATTACTTTGCATTTCTTCAAGATACGCTATATGATCAAGAAGCCAAGATTAGGGTAGTAACACTCATAAGAAATACATTGACTAAAAACATAAGCACATTTGAATGATAGTTCATTCCAAATAACGTTACAAGTGCTAAAGGAATTTATTATGTTTTCATCAAACATAATTCATCTTGTAACAAACTTTGCTGACTATATAAGAGGACACAAAATATAACAATCTGGAGCAAAATTCAGATAAAATGTACCTAATTCATTGGAAACAAAAAATAAATATACAATTGTTCTGTGTTTAATGAATTAATGGTCTTGAGTTGATTATTCAATAAAATATCTCTTTAAAATACAATATGTAACAACATTGATGGACAGTGATTCTTGAGTGAATTTGTATTCTGAATGTGCCCCAGGTGACATGAGACTTTACGCCGACGTGTGGATGGTCGGCAAACCAAACCCTCCAGAAATGCAAGTACGATTCAATTTGTTCGGTGAACGGCATATTCACATTTTCAGGGACAATCATGTTTAAACCAATATTTCAACAACAATAATTCATCTATGGATGTAGCAAAACTCGATCAAAAGAAGTACGTGAATGTAAATATTTTTGGTACGTAAGAAATGAGAAATTGTAGAAATAGTATCTGGAATGGTAATATTAATTGAAGAAAAATTCGAGAGCGAAACTCACAATCAAATCCTTCAGATTAAAACTAATAGTTTCTAGATTTTCAAATTCATAATGGAACTGCCGGAATTTTTAGGTTTTAGTATTAGCTAGTTTTATTATTATCTGTTGTATTAGACAAACTTTGAGCGTCAGTAAGCCATTGATGGTATAAGTGGTAGTGGAACTAGACAAATTCTTTATTGCTTTTCGAATTTGGAATAAGTTGTGAAAGCGAACGAATATGAAGACTCTTGATAGATTCATATCTCCGTTCATAGCGACATGTCACGCATGCATGTTGATAACTTAGATAAAAAACGTTTTCACGCTGATGAGATGCGAACCGGAGACCCCTAGGCAGATTATGTATGCTACTAATCTTACTGAGCCATGCAGCTTTACATGATGAGGGTTAACTATTTGGTACTCAAGCAACAAAGTTGATAATAATTGTTTGACTCGTAGGCTGTAAAGGGTTCATTGTGAATAAAAACATCTACATAATATACAGGCTGTCCTCGAACTGCGTGGCTAAAATAAAACCGAAGATTCTTTGATTCGAAAAAAATTTGATGAGCCTTTTTACTTTCGCCTCAAGTGTCTTGTTTAGCCAGTAGAGGGCTTCAAAGTTGCAAAAATATTTTTGTTTTTTCGGTATAACTTGAGAACGTGATGTAGGACTTTTACAATATTTGGCAGGTGAGTTACTGTCAATAATAGCCGTTTTTGAGAGCGGAGCATAGAGCCTTAGAGACCATAGAAATGGCTCAAACTTGAGGATGTAACGGGAAAAGTGTCCAGAACTTTTTTGTGGTCAATGTAATTCACTCTATATTTTTTATATAGATAGCTTATCTAATTTGAAAACTTTTCTTACTCTTAGAAAATTTTGATAAAATCAACGGATTAGCTTGAAAAAAATAATTTTCGAATCTCTGCAATTTTGGCTTACTAATTTTACTTGATTAAAATACCTTAGTTGCCTTTGCTTTTCTTATTTCATTTTGGCATTTGGAGAATTTATTCTCAAAACTGTCAGTTTTTACTTTGCTTTCCGTAAAAATTTTATAAAATTATGGCTCAAAATTTCACTAACACTGAAATGGTTAATATCTCGGTAAAACACGAATAATAAAAACAATAGAAATGGGGAAACGATGTGATTATTTAGGAAAAATGAATGCTAAATTAAAAGAAACAACAAAACTTTTTGGGAAATCGCTAAGGCATCAATTGTTCGAAATGTTGCCCATTTTCCTGAATACACAAATTAATTCGTTTCAAGAAATTGGATTGAACTCTGGCTAGTACTTCAGGATTATTCTTCAATAAATCCGCTTCATGATTAATTCGTTGCAACAATTCCTCTCGTGTGTTTACTGGAGCTGCATAAACTTTCGACTTCAAAGCGCCCCATAGAAAGAAGTCGCAGGGCGTCAAATCAGGGGAGCGGGCCGGCCAGTTCACTGGTGCATCGTGTCCTCTACCTATCCAGCGATCTGGATATTCCGCATTCAAATGTCGCCTCACAGCTAATGTGTAATGAGGAGGTGCACCATCATGGATAAACCAGGCCACGACGAATGTGTAAGGGCAAGTCTTCCAACAGTTCAAGTAGCCTTTGTTCCAAAAAGTTCAAGTAGTTCTCCCCGTTCAATCGATCGGGTATAACGGTAGGGCCAATAATAAAGTTATCCACAATTCCAACCCAAACATTGATTTTAGTTTGATTCTGAAAATATGTAACTTCCGTTTCATGAGGATTTTCATCAGCATAGAAATGTTCATTATGGAGGTTAAAAAGACCACATCTCGTGAAAGTATCTTCGTCCGTGAACAGAATTCTTCTACAAAAATTGCGGTTTGCGTTTTGTCTTTGGACAATAAGCCGACAGAAATCTAGCCGATGACCTGGATCCATGGGCAATAAGTCTTGAACTGTTTTAATATGATAGGGATACAACAGTTCTTCTTTCAGTACATTATGAACTGATGATTTTGAGGCTCCAATACGAAGTCCCAAACGTAGTGTGCTTATCCCAGGTTCAGTTTCAACCGCTTCCAGTATCGCTCCTTCGAGCTCTAACGTCCTTCTTGTCCGTCTGCGTCCAGTTTCTCTGCGATTTGCTTCAAATTTGCCAGTTTCGCGAAGGTTTGCCGATTTGGAATTCTGCGATGCGGATATCTTTCCCTTCTCCGGTCATTGCAACGACAAAGTCCATAAATCAATAACATATCAACCATTTCAGTGTTAGTGAAATTTTGAGCCATAATTTTATAAATTTTTACGGAAAGCAAAGTAAAAACTGGCAGTTTTGAGAATGAATTCTTCAAATGCCAAAATGACATTAGAAAAGCAAAGGCAACTAAGGTATTTTAATCAAGTAAAATTAGTAAGCCAAAATTGCAGAGACTCAAAAATTAATTTTTTCAAGCTAATTTGTTGATTTTATCAAAATTTTCTAAGAGTAAGAAAAGTTTTCAAATTAGATAAGCTATCTACATAAAAAATATCGAGTAAATTACATCGACCACAAAAAAGTTCTGGACACTTTTCCCGTTACATCCTCAAGTTTGAGCCATTTCTATGGTATCTAAGGCTCTGTGCTCCACTCTCAAAAATGGTCATTATTGACAGTAACTCACTTGCTAAATATTGTAAAAGTGCTCCATCACGTTCTCAAGTTATATCGAAAAAACAAAATCATTTTTGCAACTTTGAAGCCCTCTACCGGCTAAACAAGACACTTGAGGCAAAAGTAAAAAGGCTCATCAATTTTTTTTCGAATCAAAGAATCTTCGGTTTTGTTTTGGCCACGCAGTTCGAGGACATCCTGTACAAGTTGTTATATTTTGTCTCCTATATATAATATGTAATCTATGATTTTGATAGGATAGATATGTCAAAACAACCATGTTTATGTTATGTCCAGGAAAATATTACGATATATTTAAATAAGTTGTGACATATAAGTAGCATTGAATGTATAGATTTGCAATGTACTGAAAAGATCATGATCATTTATATACAAATGTTATGTATACAATCAACGTTTCGTCGCTAGCTATATTTAATCTTCAGCAGTCTTTACAAAAGACGTTTCGATTTGAATTTCCAACAAACTAGACAAATGAGCAATAATGAGCATATATGAAAAATGATTGAAGGAAAAATTGAATTTGAATCAGTGGAGTATAGGAGTCTTGCGAGTTTCAAAAGTTCAGCATTATAGAGGTTTGTATCTAACAATATAGGATGCGTTCAAGGTGATTGCCTCTCACTGCATTTATGGCAGTAGCTCGCGGTAAAAGCACGGTTATAATTTTTTTTGAAGAATTTTCAATACCTCGTAAAGCTGTTATATGAATAATAAAATAAACCTACAGTATCTACTTCAATTGAATTCTCTAGTTAATTTTGTGCTTTCCACACAGCATTACGTATGTAAATATATTATCAGTATTTTCGCCAGTATTATCTTCCTATTCTATGACACTAAATATATATCTGTCATTTTTATAGTAGTAGCTGAGATGATAATTCACAAATTTTTACAGCATATTCATCTCACATGTGAAAGGTAATTTATATATACATATGTTATGTTAAATTCGCCTAATACCCTACTTTTGAATAATAAGGATGTAATAGACAAAAGGGAAAAACGTGGTATACATCAATTATCATATAAAGTCTGGCCAAGCAATCTATCTAGGCAGAAGTTAAAAAATTTGATTAATACAGCACATACGTTGTATTAATATTAATACTCCTAGGCTCTCCCAATTCGCTAACTTTAATACTTAATACACTTTATTATTTATCATTGCAGATTTTTTAAGAATAAGAATAAGATATCACTATTGATAAGAAATAATCACCCTTATCCACTAAAAATACTACTAAAGTTCTACGGACCTTTCGGCTACCAAGTAGCCATCATCAGAGTAAACCAAGTTATAAATCAAAATGTGACTGTTTAAATACTAGTTGGGCATAATAATGTAAACAAAGGGTTACCGTCAGCTGGGGATAACTCGAAATTTAGTAAATTGCTTTTTCGTTTATACATTTCCATCTCTTCTAAATTACCTAGAAATTTGTCTGTACTGTGTTTTAAAAGTGATAAGCTTTCTTGAGAAATGGTGTGACCTGTATTCAAAATATGTTCGGCTACCACTGATTTATCACCATTATTTTTCTTTATATGTGCAAAATGTTCCTTATAACGAGTTAAAATGTTCCTTCTAGTTTGACTCACATAGCTTTTAGAACACGACTCACAATTGATTTTGTAAATCCCGGATTTGTCGAAATCGGAAATTTTGTCAAAGGTGTTGCCTTAACGGTGTTTTAGCTTGTTCTTACATCAATAAGCTGGTTATATTGCAAATTTAGAAAACAAACTAATAAATTTATTAATTACTGAAGAATGATAAGTGAAACTTTTGAATTTTATTGAAGTATTTAATAATTCTAATTTGGTTAGTTGGCTACGTTCCAATTTCCTTTTCTGTTTAGAAATTGAATTATTGATCAAAGATTTCTGATAACCATTGTCCAACGCAATCTGATGAAGTTTCTCAATTTTTTGTTATAATTTTGATGGCGCAAAGAGACGTTCAATAATCTATGAACTACACTATAGTAAACGGAGCTATTTTATATCTAAAAGGTATAGCTGAATCCGCTGGGTATACCTATTTGTTTGAGTGATTGCCATCTTTCATAATGTTAATACCAAGGGAAAGGAGGCTGATTATTTGTTTCTATTTCGACAGTGAAACTTAGTGAATCAAATTGGATATTATAAACTTGTTCAAAAAGCCATATAAATCAAAATCTTTACTTGTAATCGCGAAAATGTCATCAATATATTATCTATACCAAACTTTTGGAAACTGATTCAATTTTGATTTTAAGGAGGTTTCTAGTTCGGTTAGAAAAATATTGGACAAATGCGTTGGACAATGGTTACCAGAAATCTTTGATCAATAATTTAATTTCTAAACAGAAAATGAAATTGTAACGTAGCCAACTAACCAAATTAGAGCCATTACCTTCAAATACTTCAATAAAATTCAAAAGTTTCTCTTATCATTCTTCAGTAATTAATAAATTCCATAGTTTGTTTTCTAAATTTGCAATACAACCAGTTTATGGATGTATAAGGACAAGCTAAAACACCGTTTAGGCAACATCTTTGACAAAGTTTCCGATTTCGACAAAACCGGGATGTACAAAATCAATTGCGAGTCGTGTTCAAAATGCTATGTGGGTTACACCATTTCTCAATAAAGTTTATCACTATTAACACACAGTACAGACAATTTAGAAGGGATGGAAATGTATAAGCGAAAAAGCAATTTACTAAATTTCGCGTTTTCACGTTCTCCAGATGAGGGTAACCCGTTGTTTACATTATTATCCCCAACAAGTATTTAAACAGGCACATTTTGATTTATAATTTAGTTTACTTTGATGATGGCTACCTACTTGGTAGCCGAACAGTCCTCAGTACTTTAGTAGTATTTTTAGTCGATAAGGGTGATTATTTCGTATTAGCTAGTGTGAACTTTATTATAGTTTATTAAGAATAAGATATGATTACAGCTTTCTTATTATTCTTATGTATTTTGACGCGCTGAAGACGACGGTGTAGCTTAAATTTGAATTAACCCTGTGCTCGAAAAACTAGGGCCATTTTTTGGACCCAAAAATTGCCATTTTTAGGGTTTTTGCGTTTTGCGACAAAACTATGGGTTGTATGAAAAAATGTTTGAACAAAAGTTGTTGGAAAATTAAATATGCAATTTTTGACTCCAGTCTCAAGTCGATTCGAAGTCGTGGCCCAAGATAGGGACCTCGAATGAATTTCGAACCAGAGGCAAAAATCCCGTATTTATTTTTCCATCAACTTATGCTTAAACATTTTTTCATTCAACACATTGTTTTGTTGCAAAACGCAAAAAATCGAAAAATATCCATTTTTGGGTCTGAAAAATGGTCATAGTTTAAATTTAAAGTACATCATTGTGTTCAGCGAGACAAAATACATAAGAATAGACTAAAGTTAGACCTCGCGGAAATTCGGACAAAAAAATTCCTTGATTGACTGGACTAATTAGGAAGTCTTTATTTATTTTTTTGGAATTTGTTTGCTTCTAGCTATTTTCCAGTTGGAGGGAAACACACCAAGCTTGTATATGAAAGGGTGAACAGCCTGTAAACTGATGTTGGCTCAGTTGTAATGCCGAAATGTATGTGGATGTGTTGGATTGTTGTGTGGAGTGATATAGCGACAGATCGTGGAGACGAGTACATGTTCAGAATTTCCCAACAGTGCTCGTACTTTTACTTCATAGGGGTCTGGATTGTTAGGAATAAGTCAAGCGTATTGTCATAATGATAGTTGTTATCAGGAATCCGTGTTGGTTTTTTAATTGACTGCCCGAGACCATAGGTAATGGGGAAAACCTCAGCCTGTTGTTCTGTCTCATCCGTCTTGTTTGGGAAGTTGAGCTGGTTCGTTTGGTGATAAATGAAGACAACTGAGAAATGTTGACAGTTTGTGGTTATTAAGCTTGAACGAATTCTTGTGGTTCCAGATTCTCTCCTCGGTGGTAAGAGATATCATTTCCGGAATAGAGACAGATACCTCCTTTGAATATAGGCTCGTAGTCAGGACAGAGCATATAGATCGTGTTGGTGGATATATTGATCTGCATCTCAGTTGAGGCTAGTAGGTTTATGTTGTTCAATGTTGAAGCCCTTGAGCACCCCTCGCTCGGAAATCCAGTGGGAGAGCTATTTTTCTTCCGCAGTATTTCACTCTAGGAAACTTTATCATCAGTACTTTCATGAAAAACCTGGAATGAACGAAATGTTGGTTTGGGTAAGGAGTTAGGAAAATGAATTCGAGGGTGAGATCGGAAGCTCTGAACACTGAAACATGAGAGTTCATCATCTCGCAGCATCCTTGATTAGGTGGTGGTGTTTCACCGAGCGATGAGGAAAACATCTGCCACCTATTATTATCGTGCCCTTTACGGCAGGCAGGATGGGGACATCTTAGTCTCTTCTAAGTCCGTCCCCGTACGGACTATGATATCAGAACAGGTATAACTCGAGTACTGTATCTTTAAGGTCTCTATGAGCATAGGCTCAGAGTTATTATCAATTATCACCAAATAACTTTTTCCCGTTCTAGGATTCCAGTGTAAACCAATTTTATCATTACATTCCTTGGAATGTTCATCCAATAGAAACCATTCTAAGTGAGAACGCGGTAATTCGAGATATTCCGAAAAAACTGATCGATCACAATATTTCTAGACTCTCTCAAAATTTGACTGAGCGTTTGTTAGTATTCGTCAGGAGTTAAACACTATCACCATCATTGTGATAGCGGTTGCAACTCTTCGGATTATAAAAAATTTGGCTACATAGGATTGAAAGCTGAATTCACCATAAGCGAGTAAATGAAGAACGTATTGGCCCATAGAGGTATAATTTTTGAATCTCTATGATGTGGTTGTTTCACAGAAGTGATGTTATTTCTGAGTAATTATTTCAGTGATTATCTTATGGTTATTCTCTAAATGTTCTATGGTCGTGTTTTGTGTTGACTTTTGACTGTTGATGGATGGTCATGGTGAAAAGTAGAGTATTGAAAATTTAAATTCTGTCTACCTTCAGCCGAAGAAAATATAGCACAGAACGAAATAGTCTACTTGAATTGATAGAAAGAGGATTTTAAAGGTTTTTTTAATAATAATAAATGAGTGAACACTCATAATATAACTTCTACATTGATATCTGCTAAATCTGATTGTAATGGAGTTGGCTAGGTAAATAAGTAAAATTATTTTTATTTATATACACGAAAGAGAAAAAAAAATGTCACCAGTGAGTTATTAATTGGGTTAAAATTTTTAGCATTCTCCCAGCACCCATCCAGCCGGTATGGGATAGAGATGATGATCGCAGACAGAAAGCAGCATTACGAACCTCATCAGCTTTAGTTAGTGCACACAGCATAGCACCTCCTTATGGACAAAGACGTGGTTGGGTGCCAAGGCATTTAACAGATTTCGGAGGTATTTTGAAACCCGTTAAATAGTTCTTTTCCACTTTTGTTTACTCGCTTTCCAGATGGGGGAGCCTTTCCTGAAATCCATGTGGCTCAATATCCTCTGGATATGGGTCTCAAAGGCAAAGAATCTACATCAAATGCTCTAGCCGTTCAGTTAGATGCGGAAGGAAAGGTCAAATATGATGTGATCGCTAGGCAAGGTCATTCAAAAGATAAAGTAGTGTATTCAAAACTCTCAGATTTACTACCTGTAGAGGTAGTAGCAGAAAATGATCCAAGTTTGGATAAACCAGATCAAGATGAAGTGGATGATATTACTGAAAGAACAAGGCAAGCATTGCAAAGAATCACTAATTCTAAAATAGCAGCTGCTATGCCTGTAAGATGTGCAGAGAAACAAGTGAGTATTTGTTATAAAAACATTCAGAATAAGTTAATGAAACATATCTGTTAGGAGTTGTTATTAACTAGTGTTAATAGTCACAATTGAAGAGACGGGATGGATCATTTTATATTACTAACAGATTTTTGGATTTCAAATATATCTCGATTTCCTCAAACCACTGCTGAAGTTGTTATGCCGTTACTTTTCGCGATGATGGCTCAAATTTTGTGCAACTCTTTCCCTCGTTGGGCCTTTTCAAAATTGAACTGGCCAAGACGAGAATCAATGAAAGGGCTTGGTCATATGTTTTCTTCAATCATGAGCTGGACACTGTCTAATAGTTGTTCTTTATTAACTGGATGGTGAACTTTAGCTAGAGATAGTAGCCACCTCTCCAAGAGGATTTCTTCATCAGTTGTAAGAATAGTACTTGGTCCAATTCTACAGGTAACTTTCTGGATGATTTATATAAGGTTGTCCTAGGAATATGGCATGTTTTTGAAGCATTCCCTATGCTAGATCATCAAGAGCTACTTTCCGCTGGTCCTTGCCGCAAAATTTCTTTGGCGCCATCTCTGTAGAATTGTGTTCTACTAATTGACATTTGTGTTCTACTAATTTGAACAATTGTTCAAATTATCTTGTGTATGACCAATGGAACATTCAGTTTCATTGAATCAACATTCACCGATGTACCAGTCAAGTGACATGTGACCATCATTAACCTAAGGTTTATAAGCACTTTTCCTTCAATAGTCTCCACCAGCTATCCCGCTAATTACTCTCTTGAGGGGATTGATTGAAACTGAAAATATTTGTAACAATTTCATCCATAATTGTGTAATCTCCCTATTTCTATCAATTATCATCAATCAATTATCAATTCTGCTTTGTTCACATCATTCAAGTCCAATTTGGGAAGTACATACTAATGTACAAGAATCATTTACTTAGAAATACATGCCCAACAGCATTAGCCATTGAGAAGGCAAAATTATACATTTGTTAATCATACAAAGTTAATTTTTAGTAATAATAATAGTTCACTTGTGAAGACTTTCAAATAATACCTTTTATCATATCATTTTTGTTTCTATTGTTATTACAACAACTTTGATTGTCATACATGATATATCAACATACATGCTATAATTGTTAAAATAATAAATTTCATATATTGGTGATGCCAATTTCATGTTTCTAGCTGCCTGTGATAGGTAAAATAATCCTCTGGGTATTAAAATATCCAAATTTTCAAAAGCTCAATCAATTCGGTAATTTACTACCTTAAACACAAAAATGTAACAGGCTATAATATTCGTCGGTTCTCTATGCTAACTCTGGTCAATAATGTTTGGTTACCATTATGGGTATGCAAGATCTATTTCAAAGGGTATGTGTTTCATAAGTTTTCTTTGAATTTTCCTTACTTCTACTATATATTTATTATAAACAGGATACCAAATGAGTCGCATATTCACGTTTACTTAGAAGTGGATAAAAAAGTCATTGTAGTAGTGACGTCATTATTATAATACATAAAGAATGAAACATAGCATTCTAAAACATATATGTTATTCTTCAAATAAACTTCCAATGTCATGACATAGAGTACAACTTTTTAGTTTTAATTTGTCATGTTAATTATTAGGGAAGCTGGTGAATATAATAATACATATTACAATGAATAATTTAACTCGCAGAAGTAGCCGAAAGCAAAAAATACTGATAACAAAAAGGGGGTGAGGGAAATTAGTTATCTATGCATCAGTATATCTTTAATATCAAGATGCTTTTATGGTGTGGCTGAATCCATTTTAATTTGATCTTATGATGCATAAGTTAGTCTAAAATTGAAATAAAACCTAGAAATTAGCCTACTCTTTAAACAATTTGAGTCTACTATTTTATTTTATTTCACGTAATGTAAAAACAAGGCAAACTATCTCTTAGGGTCCGGCAGAGTTTATTCGTTACACACCTTCGCAACAAGGTGCCGCTTTCAATTCCGGAGCGAAACAACGGGTAATTAGATTGGTTGAAGCACAAGTTGATCCAATGGAACCTCCCAGATTTAAGATTAATAAAAAGATACCCAGAGGTCCTCCATCACCACCAGCACCTGTACTCCATAGTCCTACTAGAAGGGTTACGGTGAAAGAACAAAAAGATTGGAAGATACCTCCTTGTATATCTAATTGGAAGAACGCTAAAGGTAAGTAATTTCCAGTTGACATCATTATGTTTCACTCTGATGGGGTATTTATATCTCGACTGAGATATCATCGTGTAACATTACAGCACTGGCCAGTTTTAGGTGAAGCTAAAGTGACGTCACGGGCGCCATTTGTCAATACGGCAAAATCTCTGTAGTGTGTATGCACAGCGTGTAGCTTTTTGATTGTTATTGGCTTTTGAATTCGAAATATTCCTATATGTTTTAGAATTAAACGGTAAAGGCTATAAAAAACCGCTCTATCCTAACAATGTATCTAGTGTAGAAAAAAAAATACTACCATTGGTTAAATATTTATTCTCTCTAAAAACTGACGATAATATTCCTTTATCTGTGTCTAAAAGGAAAACATTTGTTTAAGGACTTGGTATCGCAGTTGAATCAATTTTTTTTATATCGAAAGTTATTTTTAGTTCAAATTTAAATTTCAAATATATTTTGACATATAAATTTTCGCAAGATCATATTGAGTTACTATTTTCGCGAATTAGGAAAAGGTATGGTTTGAATAACAATCCTAATGTAAACCAATTTAAAACAGCTATAAAACAAATAATATCAAGAAATAATATTAAACCTTCACCTGCAGCTAATTGCATCGCTTTAGATGATGATCCAGTTGGTAACATATTCGATATACATTGGTCAAGAAGAACTCGCAATGAATTGATAGCAGACGATATTGAAGAAGTTGGGGATGTAAATCACTATTAAATTCGTCAGTGATGAAGGATAACATTCTTTATTACATTGGCGGATTTATAGTAAAGAAGATATTTAAAAAAATTAATTGTATTACGTGCGCAGAAAATTTAACATATCGTATGAGCATATGTATGCTAAAATAGAATACAGTTTGTTCACCACTCTAAAAAATAAGGGAGGTTTAATACTGCCTTGTTATGATGTGTTTCAAATTTTAAAAAGATCAGAAAAACAACTATTTTATCATTTTAACGTTAGCAAAATAAATTTAATACAAAAAATTTTGTTGAACATTTAAAAAATGTTTTATCTAAATAACAAATTATTTAAAAATGATAATTGTGCCGACGATCAAATTTTGCAGACGCACAAATATAATTTAATTGAGTTAATTATAAAATGTTGTTTAAATTTGCGTTTACATTCAATTTCAAAAAATTTAACAGATAAAATTAATGTAACAAGTAAGAGGCATAAATTTAATAAATTGACGTTATTTTTGAATCAATAAAATTTGCCTTTTATTTCGATTCCACTGTATAAATTAAAATAGAATATCACAGTTTTATGCTTATTCCTACTATTTGTTAATATTTTGCCGTATCGACAAATGGCGGCCGTGACGTCTTGTTGACATCACTTTGCGCATAAGCGAAGGGATCTAAGTTGTGTATCTAGCATATATATTAAAATCTCTGGAAGTACATGATATCCAGTTAGTCTATGTTTCATATTGCATTGGGCTATCTTAATGGCACATCTACCCTCTCGTAAATGGCGTTAGATGCTCTGATCTAGCATTTTTGTCAATGGGGTTTGGGATATTCATACATCGGAAGAGATATTGACCGATAGCACTGTGTAATTGTGACGTGGAGGTGAAGATCCAACGGATCAACTATATAGTTGATAATTCTGGTGAATAAGTTACAGGCTTGTTACTTCTGTGCTGTCGTAGGTAAGTATCTCACTTGAGCACAACCCATTCTATCTCAGGAACTGCCTACCGGTGCAACGTGTCCTTCGATTATACCCTTAGAGTTTGGGCGCCACCCCAGGAGTCGGACTCTCCTGGTATAATGTCAAGCACCGGTAGGCTTAACAAATTGGAAGGATAGAGGAAATGAAAGTAAAGGGATAACAATATATTAACAGAATGAATTTGCGGTAAACGATGAAGGTAATTTATAATATTAAGAGTAATCATTGAAAACTACCAAAGGTGGTAGTTCGGTTTTCAGAAATGTCAATTTGAAATTATATATAAAAAAAAAATTAAAAATAAATTACATTTGCACTGAAGGTGAAGAAAAAAAAATCGACGTATGGTTTATTGAAGGTGTTACTAGAAAATTAATGCGTTGACAGCCTTGATAGCTAGATTAGTAGTGATATGAACATTAAGAATACTCCCCTAATTCCTCCTTTCTTTTTGGCTTCGGAACATCCTTTGTAATAGCCTTGCCGGTATAGTTGTCCTTCCTAGCTTAGAGAATAAGGCTCGTTCACCAGTTAGACCCAGTTAAAAATAGGAACCAGCAGTATGATTGATGAGGGGTTAAGGGGTTCAGACTAATTCAATGGATATAACCATTAAGGTGGTTATAAACTCGTAATAAATTAAGTGACTGAATTTAATAATAATAATAATAATTGGTCATTGAACAAGATGGCGGGTGATGTAGACGCGAGTAAAAGTGATCTGACGAAAATATGCAAATATTGTAAAAAAAACGTGGTAAATTCAGTTGTAAAGTGCATAACTTGTGAAGCAGTGTATCATAATTCATGTGCTTTAAGAATAGCAGGACTAATGGCCTTAGGAGAGAAAAACCATGTGAAATGCTGTTCAAGATATGTTGAGGTTAAGATAGCAAATGCAGAATTTACAGAAGGAGAAATCATACATAAATTATTAGAAGCTAAAGATGATATTTTAAAAGGTAAAGACGAAATAATTTCTGAGTTGAAAGCCAAGGAAATCTTATTATACACAAATTTAGAATTATTACAAGAAAAAACAGACTATCTTAACAAAAAGCAGAAAGAAGCAAAAAATGGGAATAACGAAGATCAACACCAACAAAAAAGTGATAAACAAAAGACGACCTATGCTAGTCAAACGGCATCAAACTTGGAAAGCAAACAGCCAGTTCCACAGAAACAGAAACCAGTTTTGCAAGCTAGTGAAAGCAGTGACCTTGGCAGTGTCAGAAACTATTCTTCCTCTTCTTCAAATAAACATAACCCTCAAATCGATAATAATAAAACAAGATTGATCGCTCAACAAGAAGTAAACAATGCCGTTTTACAGGCCCAGATGATGAATAACATGCGAGAGATTCAACAGATGGGAGATCAAACTCAGATATCTGACAGAAACAATGAGTGGCATGTAACCAAACGAAGGACGCGGCGATTTGTTGTAGGTCGCAATGAGGATATCACTCAAATTCAAGCTGTCCCAAAATTTGCTCAATTTCATGTCACCAGACTAACGCCCGGCACTAAGCCCGAACAACTGAAGGCTTTTCTGGAGCCGAATTTCCCAGGAGTCCGATGTGAAGAGCATTCTTCTAAGTACCCCGAATATTATGCATCAATGAAAGTGATTATAAAACAGGATGATGTCAAGGCGGCCTGGAAACGAGAAGTTTGGCCAAATGGAGCGGTTATCTCGAGGTTTTTACCCAAAAAGAGGATGCCACCAGCAACGGAGGATCCTCAGTCATAAGACCTCTACAATCTACTGACGACGTCAATAGAGTTTTTATTTCTTCAGAAGACACGCACACACAAATTGGTAGGAAAAAACCCCGTTTCTGTGACAGTAAACCAGTTGTAAACAAATCGTTAAAAATCGGTCATATTAATGTACAATGTATATCAAATAAAATCGAGCAACTTAATTTGTACTTAGAGACAAACCATTTTGATTTTTTGTGCATTAGTGAACACTGGCTAAACACAGATCGTTTAAAGTTACTAAATTTAAATAATTATGTTTTAAAGTCTTATTTTTGTAGGGAAAATATGAAACACGGTGGAGTAGCAATCTTTGCCCATGATAATATTGAGTGCTTTCCTCTTTCCTTGGATCATTTCTGTGTTGAACAGCACGCTGAATTTTGTGCACTAGAGATCAGGAAGATAAAAACAGTTCTTATTATATCCTATAGATCTTCACTGTCTAGGGAATTTGAGTTATATTTTGACAAAGTTGAAGAACTTTTAACTTCAATAACAGGTAGGCACAAACATATAATTTTTGCTGGAGATTTCAATATTAACATTAAAGATAAAAACGCAAATTCAGAATACTGGCTTAGCTTGTGTGAATCTTTTGATCTTAAACCTAAAATTGATTTACCAACTAGGAGCACTGCGAGGTCTTCCAGTTGCATTGATAACATTTTTACTGATCTAGAAAACTCTATCTGTGAAACGGGAATTTTTGATCCCTGTATTGCCGATCATGCAGGGCAGTTTATTACAATATCTACGTATCCTGGTGATTGCATCGAAAACACCGTGAATAGATGTATCACAAAAAAAGGGTTGAAATCTCTCGAAGTAGCGTTAGAATCAGTTGATTGGAAAATTGCCTATGACGAAAATAACAACATAAATAAAATAGCAGAATTTATTAACATGACTTACAGTTCTCTTGTAAATCAAGTTTTCCCACTAAAACGAATCAATACCGGGCACAAAAGACCAGTGACATTTTTCAATGACAAATTAATACAAATGAGAGAAAACCTCCAGGTGTTAAATAATGTTAGAGTTGCAACTGGAAGGCCTGAACACCACAACGCATTTAAAGTTTATAAAAAGCAATACCAGAGCGATATACAAAATGCCAAAAGAATTTCATACGATAATTTTATTAATGAATCAAATAACAAATCCAAGGACGCTTGGAAGTTAATTAACTATGAGCGCAATTCAAATAAAAAAAATTCAGCCTCAAGCAGCATTTCCCCTGATGAATATAACATCTTTTTCACAAATGTAGCTGAACAAATTGTAAAATCTCTACCCTCTTGCAACATTAATGCTCAAACCTACCTTTTTACACTCCCCAAACCTAGCACCTCTATCTTCCTCAGTCCAGTTACTGAGGTCGAAGTTAAACAAGCAATTATTAAATTAAAAAACTCTGCTTGCTTGGACATATACAACTTAAACAGTCGAATGATTAAAGAAACCATACACCTTGTTTCCGGTCCATTAACTGCTCTTTTCAATCGTTGCCTCTGTGAAGGTTTATTTCCAGATATTTTTAAAACAAGTAAAGTTATTCCCATATTTAAAAAGGGAGATCCAAATATTCCGGATAACTATAGACCCATATCTATCATACCTATCTTTGGTAAAATTTTTGAGATGCTAATTAAAGACCGCTTAATTTCTTTTTTAAATGCTCATTCAGTACTTAATAAAAATCAATTCGGATTTAGGTCTAACAAATCAACAACCCAAGCTGTGATGGCTATTGTTGATTCAATAATAGAGAATATAGAAAAGGGCCTAGTGTCTGCTCTAACTTTATGTGACCTAAGTAAGGCTTTTGACAGTGTAAACCATGAGCTCCTACTAGGTAAACTGGATTATTATGGTATACGTGGCACAGCTTTAGAGCTAATGAAAACCTATTTATGTGGCAGAAAACAAGCTGTTTATACATCTGGAAATTCTAGCACATGTAGATCCATTTCGCACGGTGTACCACAAGGTTCCATTCTGGGACCAACTCTTTTTGTGATATACATTAATGACATTTTCCATTTCTTACTTCCAAGCTTATCATTTTGCTATGCAGATGATGTATCAACCGTAGAAGCAGACTCAAATATAAACGACTTAATGGACCTATGTTCTAGAATAGATAAAAACGCTGAAACTTGGTTTACTTCAAATTATCTCAAACTAAACAGGGATAAGACACACAAAATTATAATATCATCAAATCGACAAGTAACAACGAAGCAATATGTAGATTTATTGGGGTTTAGAATTGATGACATGTTAAATTGGGAAGCACATATTGCTAGTTTGTGCAAAAAACTTTCTACACAACTGTTCCTTCTAAGACAACTGAAATTGTGTCTTAGTCAAAGTATGGTATTACAGATATACTTTTCTCTTTTTAACAGCCACCTAACATATGGCATACTATTGTGGGGCCAGTCTTCACATGCAATTAAAGCCTTTCGTATGCAAAAAAAAGCAATCAGGATCATAGCCAATGTTTCTTACAGAGAACACTGTCGTCCTTTATTTCAAGAACTTAAAATTCTACCCTTGCCATGTATTTTCATACTTTACAATGTTTTAGAAATACACAAAAATAATACTAAGTACCTCACAAATGCTGATTTTCATAATTACCCAACTCGAAGAGGTGCACAACTAAGACCTCAATTTCATCGACTGGATCTATCAGCTCGAAATTCACTCAACTTACATTTATACAATAAAATACCAGCAGACATTACTGGTTTGAGTTATAACCGTTATAAGGTTAGAGTAAAGCACTCACTATTGAGGCACTGTTTCTACTCCATCGAAGAGTATTTAAATTGTGAGACATTAATTTTTTAACATGTTAGTTTTGTTTTAATTTTAGAAATAACTATTTTAGATGTAATTAGTATGTATTAACTGCAACTATTACTTTTGTTAATTTACCAGTTTGACATGTCACTATTGTACATTTTGTATTCAATGTGATGAAATAAATCTATCTATCTATCTAATACTTTTTGAATATAAGTATCGGTTGGGGTTAATCACTTATTAAAGTATTCTTTGATACTGAAGTTATAAAAAAGGATAAATTCAAGACAATAAATAAGTAACAGAAGATTACTGATATTAATCATAATGTGTAATAAGGTAAAATGTGAATCAAGACATTTAATTCAACAAATCCACTAATTGTGATAGTGAAGGTAATGAATATTCCAAGATACAGAAAAGTGAAGAGATTTAACAATATTATATTAATATTTATATATCAATAAGCAGTAGAATGTGATTAATTTGAGGAGCAGAAGCGTTTACGATTTTAGAATTATTTAGGCATCCCTTTCATTGCCTTAAATGATCAGGACAAATTAATATGATAATTCCTCATATGTATAATTGGATTTATGCTTTAGAAGAGAGATACCGTAAATTCCGCGCCGCTTCCACGGTTTGCTTCTAGAATTTCATCGGAACTCACATCTAAAAAACTCTAAGTCTGTATCGACCCTTGAATTTGCTGATACGACTATGTTAATACTGTCCAGTAATTTTTTATTGTTTTCGCCTCTAACCGTCGTTGCTACCACCAGGGTAACTGTTCGGAAAACCAGGATCTACGTCGTTTCTTAGGATATGGTATGATAGCGTGTCTTGGAAACTGTAGAAACTGCCTGTTCATGATCTGCTACCTTCATTGAGGATATCAGTCAATAACCACGTGTCGAGATGAGAATCGGTGAAATTATCCGACAATTTAAATATGTGATAATTAGTCAGTGAAAAGTTATTAGCCATGAGAAACTGAATCAGCTTTTGCGCTGGCAAAACGTGTTTGATCTCAATTAATTAGATATTAAACAAGCAGTGAACATAAATAGAGTGCAGGAAGGTATTGGACGGTTTAACACGCCTCGATTAAATTTAATAAATGAAGTAAGTCAAGAAAACAAAGGCTAAGTAACTTGAATTAATTAGATTACCTGCACTCTATGTATGTTACCCACTCTCTGGTTCAACTCAGAAGATGGCTCAATTGGTCAGAATCCGCTACTCTACGCATTCCCTTTTCATTTATGAATACGGTAATTTGAATAATTATATTATATTATATTATAATGTATTCTTTCGGAACGGCGTAAGAACCATAGATATCTATTCATGGCTTGCGGATCTAAACAGGTTGAACTATTGAATCATAGGTGACGTTACCTGCACCTAATGTTATTCAGGTTATAAATTAAATTATTAATGAGGTGATACGGAACGGAACGTTAGAAAGTGTTGCTATAATTCAAACACCATAAGCGAAGTATTCGAATAGTCCGTTACGGTAACATCAAGCAGTGAAACGGTCAAACGCTTATCAATTATTTGATATTAAAACATGTTGTACAAAATTAATAGCTTAGCTGGGACATTCATCTTTTTATTTCTCGAAAATGTTATTACTCCGTTTTCTACAAAATAATACTTTATGGTAGATGTAACCTCGTTGAGTCTTAAGGTTAATATAATAACTATTATTACTTATACAAAGTGATTCACTTATCAAAATGAGATTCAGAGGAAATCAAAATTTCGTTTGAAAGTTTACTAGTATATCGGAAAATTTGATCGTTTTTTAATCAATATATTCTGAAGTACATTACAATTACAAATATGGAGTGCCTACACAAAACTTGATCGTCAATAGCATTGAAGCTGCGAAACTGTCTCTGAGTTTGTGTTCCCAAAATCAGCTCTTACGAATTTGAAATTTAATATTTTCATTCAAAAAACTTTGTGAAGGAAAAAATCGATTGCAAGCTGCTGTGTGTAAATGAATGATTTTGTTGATTTGGAATGTTAAAGTGTTACTATCATTCAGCCTTCAACATGTTCTTTGACGTTTATTTACATTTCAGGATATACCGTGCCTTTGGACAAGAGATTGGCAGCCGACGGTAGAGGTCTGCAGCAACTGCACATTAACGAAAACTTCGCTAAACTTGCAGAGGCATTATATATAGCGGATCGTAAAGCTAGAGAAGCTGTTGAAACTCGCGCTCAACTCGAAAAGAAATTAGCTCAAAAAGAAAAGGAACAGAAAGAGGAGCACCTCCGCCAATTGGCGCAAAGAGCCAGAGATGAAAGAGCTGGCATAAGAGTGGCACCCGCGGACGCTGCCAAACTCAATGATGAAGAAGAACGCGAACGGGAGATGTTGCGTCAAGATCGACACAAAGAGAGGGCCAGAGAGAGGAATTTAGCGAGGGCCGCACCCGATAAAAGATCCAAACTGCAGAAGGAAAGAGAGCGTGACATATCAGAACAGATAGCTTTGGGTATGCCTGCACGTGGCGTACCTACGGGAGAGATGCAGTACGACCAACGTTTGTTTGGACAAGCGAAAGGTCTTGGTCAGGGGTATGCTGATGACGAGGGATACAACGTGTATGATAAACCTTGGCGAGATGGAGGCTCTATGGCGAATCATTTATATCGACCTAGTCGAAACGTTGACAAAGACATATACGGGGAAGACTTAGAGAAAATTGTCAAAACAAACAGGTAATCCTTAAATTCTTCACCTAAATCTATTTTCTTCGCCTTAATATACACTTTTGTTTCGAATCGATATGATTTACATTATTATACATTTACGGACGAAAAAATTGCATATTTTATTTTAGATCTTTATTTTTTTTCAACACTTGTGATTTCTATTGCTAAGATTCATGAGCAAAATAACCCGATTTAGGTTGTAACATTTATTAGGAAATAGCAACGATAATATAATATAACATTAATTCATGGCGATATAATACAAAGTTAGTACTTCCTATTTCCTCCTCTAGCTCTATTGATGGCCTGTATCCTCCTAGGAATGCTGCACAAATGATATTCCTTGCGGAATTTTATTCTTGATTGTGCAATTGAGTTAGGAGCTGAACATCAGAATGTACCATGTTACTTTATAGGTTTTGCGTTATGACTATAGTGGCCACTCTTCCACCGCAATCTCGACATTCGCGAGGAGGTTCACAGTCTTTGCGGCATGTTCAGTACAGCGGCCATAAGGGAAACCATGTCCTTCAAGGATTCGTATGTACCAGTCACCAATTAACCTTAACCTTTCAATAAAATGAAATACTACAATTTACTTGTCTAATTTCCAATTAATATACAAAAAAATTGTTTTATTTCATTTTATTAAAATGGATTTCCATAAAATAAACAGTCCATCACTATCTCTGCTTAACCTTACAGCTGGCGCCCCTATTATTTTCAATTAATAAGTTAATGGTTTTTTCTTTACTGAAATGTGGGGAAATTGTAATGGGGATGTCAAGAAACGATATATGACAGTAGTGCAAGAAAGTATTCCATATTCGTGAACAATGAAACAAGCGAGACTCAAAAAATTAGGAAAAAATCTTTTCAATATATTTCATTGACCTATTCGTCTAGATCAGTACCCTCATCCTAGAACTTGTCGCGGACCACCTCAACGGCTGAATGGTTCTGGCGTGTAAATGATATTGACAAGGGCAATACTTCACTAATGCTAAATATTCTTTCCTCCAATAAATATGACGTCACACCCCACGTTTTCGAAGGTTTCTTATTTTTCTTCACGGTTCAACAGCCCGACCGTAATTCCTTTGAGAAAACCACTACTTATGTCATGAGGTGCTTAGGAGAATTTGAATAAATAAATTTAATCCGCCATTCTTTTGTTGATTCTAGAAATCGAGTTAGCGGCTCATATTTTATCGACACTGTAACGTTGAGGTTCAGGATGATCTGACGGTTTCTGGTGTCGGTGTCCATTTCGTCTTCTTCATGTTATGTTCAGACTGGAATTATAGCTCCATATCTCTGTTTTTCCCGGCAAGACTTCTCTTTGGATTTCAGCTTCGTTTTTTTCATTGTGTCGAAACCGTTATTTTTTTTGAGGCAATAGGCTGCCAGTGGCACACTTGTTCACCAAATGACTGATAGTGATGTCGTCAGACTCCCAACACTCACTGTCATAAGAATTTCAGTTAATTTTAAAGCTCTAATATTGACATTCATAGCACTGGGAACTAATGGTTAGAATGTTTGAACTTTGTTGTAATTGCTCCTCTCAGTTAAACAACTATGAAAGTAATGAAGACTCAAGAATACCTGCTTCAAATCACTGGCAGTAACTTGGCTTTCATTTTATTTTCATGTTCTCTTTCAGACTTATATCTGTAAGGATACCTAATATGTGCCGAAACGACATTTTCAAGATATAAAAGCACTAGGAATGTCATTCGTACAACTTCAAATAAAGTGCTCACTCATTTTTTTAGTTGTCAAGACACACTATGCTATGTTTATATATATTTTTCAAACTTTATCCTCTACTCAGCTTTAAAGGTTATGATTGGACAATATCTCATCTGTAATAAATTGAAATAAATGCAAAACCCTCAAATGTAAGACATTCAGTAATAGAAATCACAAAGTATTGTAGAAAAAGAGATATAAATAAAATTTACTATTTTTGTACGTGGGTATATTAAAGTTTAAATTCCCTTATAATACGGGAAGAGATAGGGAGAAAGATAGAGAGAGAGAGAGAGAGAGAGAGAGAGAGAGAGAGAGAGAGAGAGAGAGAGAGAGAGAGAGAGAGAGAGAGAGAGAGAGAGAGAGAGAGAGAGAGACTCTTGGTAACCAGCTCAAATCTTTATGACAGCATAAGGACAAGTTTTAATGCTGTGTCTTTGTTATGCTCTATCTACCATTGGCACAAAATTTACACAATTAACTGAAAAATGGTTTAATTCCAAAAACTAACTATTTGCTAATATACAATTTTTTTGATCATCTATTAATAGCTTAATATGCAATTTCTTTAAATGAAAAAGAAATGACCAATTCCTTGACAAAAACATATTTTTCCATCTATTGTTATAAAAAATAGCTATTTTGAAAAGAAAAATGTAATCTTAATTTGTTAATAATGGTTGGATCTTGAAAGATTCAAGTCTTTCCCTTTCGACATACCGTTATTTAATTTGAGCGCAAAAATTGAAAAATAAAGCGGTAAATCAATGTTGAAACAATTAAGCTCGCAGAATTCGAAAATTTTTTCAAGAGATCACCGCATTTTTTACATAACAATCGACCATAAACTCGCTGCGGTCCTGAAAAATCGAAAAGCGACAATTTTGTATCGAAATACAGAGAATAATAAGTAAAATTGAACTCAATGTCATGTAGGTATGCTCAGAGAATCGCACGTAACCTAACGCTACACTCATAAGATAGTATGATGGCATAGAATGATGCTAGAGTTATGATGAAACCTATAAATTCTGAAACAACTGTAATCTCTCATTGACTGTTTATATTTCCAACATTTTTCTCTATTCATGAATATGTTTTTTGTAATTCAATATTCGTCAAGGCATTAGCACATGAGTAACATCTAAGTGAATTCAGCCACGTATTCATAACTTAGGTTTTGAATGTTATTTTGTGGCAGTTTTATGCTTTGTTTCAAACATCTGACATGTCGTTGCATTGAAATTGACTATGTTTGATGTAGTCCACATATTTGCCATTAAAGGCACTCAATTTAACTTTACTGCAACTTTGTACTGCGCGATTAATTACAATTGGAGTCTTCCAACTTTAGATTTGTACCTGATAAGGAGTTTGGTGGTACAGATCGTAGTGGAGCGTCAAGAGCAGGACCCGTGCAATTCGAAAAAGAAGAAGATCCTTTTGGGTTGGATCAGTTTTTGAGTCAAGCTAAGAGAGCTAGCAAAAGGAAAGAGCCAGAAAGGAGGGACGATCGTGACAAAAGGAAGAGACGTGACTAGGAAATTAAGTGTAAATAATCTAGACAATTATTGTACCTCTTGTAACATTAAACTTTATACAGAAAATCATTTGTCAATTCATTATATTGAATATGTGTGTATAGTGGAGTCAATCTACGGAAAAATAGGACGAGGTTCGTATAAATTTGATAGAGGTAAGCGACCTGGAAAAAATGACTTCTTATGTTAAAAATAATATGATCCCAAAATTTCAATTAGCAATATTGGATGGAACCATGTCTAACCTACAAAAAACTGTTTTTTGCCCTTTTTTAGGTCAGTTTTGAAGTTTATTTTTTTTGGGACCCCTTACACTTCCGGCTAAGGTTTGAAATAGGTACCCTCTTATTGTTGGTCTAAATTTCGTGACATTCCGTTTACTCCCTCTCCTGGAATTATAAGTATATACGATTTTTGAAGCAAAAATTTAAATTGGGCTATTTTGGCCAAATTGGATGAAATTTGATGAAAAATTAGGTCGTGGCGGTCAGAATAAGTGGTTCAAATATGGGCTAAGAATATTGAATAGTTTTGCTTAAATCCAAATTTGGCCAATTTGACCCAAATTTTAAAGTGATTCCCTCTTTTTTCAAAAGGTCAGAGCATACTCTACTTAGACTCAAATTAAAGGTTATTTTATGTAATTTAATGTGGTATATGTCCGAATCAACTTTTCTTTAAGATTCATCCATTTTTTGGCTATTTACAGTATATGTTATCATAAAGCATTTATGTGATCCACATCAACATTACATTTTTTGTACTATGAAATACGTTAGTATTTTAATGTTACTATATGTATATATTATAGTAAATAAAAAAACATCCTACACAAAATGTTATTATTGAAAAATATTTATAAAAAAATGACTCGTTAAAAATAAATAATTATATTATATGTTCAAAAAGTAAGGAATATAGAATAGTTTTTTTTAATTTAAATAACACAATTTTATTTATTTAATAACCTTCACCTGATGTGCGCGTACGTGTATATTTTAGTTTATTATACCTTCATTTTTTTAATAAAATTGTTTGAAATATTTTGCAAATATTTATTTAAAAATAAAATACTTCAATAAGTTTATACTATACAAGAAATTAAACATTATAACTTACAAAAAAAATTATATATTATAATATGCTTTAATTTTTTCCTTACCTGACATTGTTTTCAATAAAAGTTTTTCTATTATATTAATAAGAGGCGCGGTCCTAAACATTGGATGCTCGTTTTTATCGAAGGGGAAGCATGCCTGTATAATATAGATGATTTCTTTTTTTTAATATTTTTCAAAAATAAAATTTTGTGTATGATGTTTTTGCATTTACTTTAATATATACATATAATAATATTTAATATAGTAAAATTAAAATAATAACGTATTTCATAGTACAACAAATGTAATGTTGATGTGGATCACATAAATGGTTTATGATAAAATATACTGTAAATCGCCAAAAAATGGATGAATCGTATGAAAATTAATAAGTTGATACGGACATATACCACATTAAAGTACATAAAATAACCTTTATTTTGAGTCTAAGTAGAGTACGCTTTGACTTTTTTGACAAAAGGGGGAGTCATTTTAAAATTTGGGCCAAATTTAAATTTTAAGCAAAAGTATTCAATATTTTTAGCCCATATTTGGACCACTTATTGTGATCGCCACGACCTACTTTTTCATCAAATTTCATCCAATTTGAATTTTTGCTCCAAAAAACGTATAAGTATATATATTCCAGGAGGGGGGTAAACGGAATGTCTAGAAATTTGGACTGAAGGTTCCTCAAATATCAACAATGAAAGGGAACCAATTACAAATCTTAGGCGGAAGTCTAAGGGGTAAAAAAAATAAAACTCCAAGACTGACCTAAAAAAGGGCAAAAAACAGTTTTTTGAAGGACATGGTTCCACCCAATATTGCTAATAGAAATCTGGGATCCTATTATTTTTATCATAAGACATGCTTTTTCCAGGTCGCTAACCTCTATCAAATTTTTACGAACCTCGTCCTATTTTTCCGTAGATTTATTCCTCTAATAGATAGGTGTCCCAATTGTAATCTGGCAAACTTCAGTCGATATTACGCTTTCTAAGGTAGATGCATGCATATTACTTATTACAACTTGTAGGTGGCTCCATTTATTTTGAAAACGGCTGTTCTAATCGCAATTTTGGAGGAATACCTTCATTTTTCCAAGTTGAACGAGGAAACGTCTAGTGGCGTAGGAAAGCAATACCCCTGTAGTTTATTATTATTTGAAAGAATCGGGTCCTCAAGGACACCACCCAGAGGCCTTTCGGTCCCCCGGGTCACTAATACAAATTTACAGTTTATTTTTTATCTAATTAAAATGAAATTTTTATTCTATTTTTATTAGACTTTGAAGCGTAAGTCCCCTACTCCACTACTTTGGGAACTCAGGTCGAAAGTGATGACTCTGTTGAGTCTAAAGGGAAATATGCTGAGCAAATTACTATGTCCTCTTGCCTATTCCCTTCTGTAATGATCTTTGCTGATCTCAGTAGTCGTATCCCTCGACTATTGCAGTATGAGTGTGACATTTATTCCTCAGGTTACTATAGAAGCCCTGGGTCTTTCCGAACTGCTCCCAAAGAAGATGGTGCCTGCGCTTCGAAGCCTGGTAACTATCCCCCTCCTACTGAGATAAACATGTCGGCTCCTCATCAGTTTGAATAAGATGCCAGGACTTTGGTGCAAATTAATTTGGATCAAGTTTACCTTAAAACCATCGCTCACTCGTTTTCCGGGTTCCTTGTCGCCCTTCCCCTCCTTTGGGTGGGAGGCATCTTACGGCGATTCTCCTTTCCTCCCTGTCGGGTTCTCCGTAGATCAGGTTCAACACCTTTGCCCCCGGAGTATATCCTTCAGCTACTCTTATTGGGTGTCGGGTTTTGCGTACCCAACACCCTCGAACCTCTTCTACCTTCGCGGGGGCACCCGGGAACCAAGCCGAGACCCTATGGTATCTTTGGAGGTCCTCCAAACCCACCACACGAAGCCATGTCTATTCTTCCAACGTCAACTTAGCTACAACCCTAGTCAATGAATTCCTCCAGGAACTGGCTGACATGGTTCAATCCTGTAGATTGAACTATGATAGCTCCCGCTTTGATAGAAGTATTCTCAAAGCAAGGAACGGCTGTGTCACCCCCTCCAGCGCTTTAATCACTCAGTATCGTTCCCTGGGGCCTTCCAGATGCGTTGTATTTAACATCTCCTCGGGGTAGTCCTTGGCGATAATGGCCTTTAAGACAGCACTATTTGCCATCTGGGCAGAAGAGAGGGCTCTTTCGTCGTGGTCCCTTTTTTCTTCGTCGGAGGCGTGTCTAACGACTTCCTCTGTCCTTTGCCATCGACTGAGTTTTGCCTTCGCGATGTTGAGGCACTCTCGTTCTGGACTTGCGTTTCACAGAGGCGTTTTGGTACGGTTCTCCAACGGGCCCGCCCCCAGGTTCCACACCTTCCGAGCTTTTCTGTGACCCGGTCCTATGCGGCCTATTCACAATAGTCCCTGTGTGTCCTTTAGGGTCCATAGGTTCACAGTTTGATGACTCGAGAGGAGGCATCCGAAGTCACCTAATATTTGTTGAAATATATTCTTACATCGAGTCTGGCAGCGCCTGCAATTTAAGTTTGAAAAACGAAACATTTGAAACTAGAATACAAGGTTGTGGAAGAGTGTCCACAATAATATAATTGAGTCACAGTTGATGCAGTTAATCGTGTTAACAGATTACACTCAGTTGTTGCAATATATATATTATATACAAACGAAATCGACAGTTCTTTACTTATCTTTGAAGAACAAGAAATATTACAAAATATTCATTAATTTATTATTGTTTTTTTTATTTCACATTACACTACTGAGTTTTGATACTATTTTAATAATACTGGCTCAAATTTTTGAAACAATAGTTTTCCTGCTTCATCATCTTCCAAACCGCAAACTACAAAATGAGGCTTACAAATGCGATATGAGCTTTATAACGCATGCATGCGAAATTCGCACGGCTGCGTAGGACGAATTGCGCAATAGCATAATTACGTTATTATAGCATTATCACACTATATTATACAAATTTTTATCTATGAACGTAAAAATAAATAATTATAATATAAAATTTGTCATGATTTAACTGGAATACTGGATCATTGAAACTAAGAATTGAGATGGCGGTTTTAAAAACATTGAAAACGCATGCGGTAATAAACTCCTTTCTCACGCAAAATGAGTGGGATTCAAATTCTTATCTCACTGGTGTAGATAATATAATTTTATGTTTGTCCTAAGATAAACAAGTTCACACGTACAGTTTCCAAAGTGTATAAACCTAAAAACCTGAGATCAATCTATCAGACTTCCCTCACATTTGTTAGCAACATTTATAGCTTTCGGGCATCTCTGCGGGTCGAATGTATGATTGTAGGAACAGAAAATATATTGGAAATGATTTAGAAACAACTATTGAAATTTTATCCAAATGGTCTACATAATGTATTTAAAAAAACTGTGTTTTAAGTTTGTAAGGGTTACAATTTACTCTTACTCAAGGATAAACTAAAAGCTCTATTTTATCACTTGGTTGCCGACAGCTACAGTGAAGACGGTCTTTAGATGTTAAGAATTCGGGCGCCAGAGTATTTTAACCAACCAATGAATTACGTATATAACTAGGGGATAGAAATACTCAAGTTCCCAGGTCAAATTACCCTGAAAGAAAAAAATAAAAGACCTGTACCCAGAATGATTGAAATTTACTTTGAAATACTAATATTGATATAGTTTATGACAGAACTTATATTAATGAGATATGAAGCGAATGAATTAAAATATGGATGAAGATAATTGCTTAAATCATTAAAACAAGTGAACAGTTAAATTTACACAATATACAATACTCAATGATTATTTAAATTGTTACATAAAACCAAATCGGTAGCCTGACCTGATGAGAGCTGGATGTTATACTTGCTTGGTTATGGATTAATACTTTTACTTCATGTAGGGGTCCCTTCCACAATTGTAATACCGTTTCCACGATTGCACATCACCAGTAAATCAGCGACTCCTAAGTAATCTTTCCCACAGCAGACTCAAACCAACCGCAATACACTTCTTGTTGAATTTTCCACAACATAGACAAAAAAGGAACCCTGAAATTAGGATATGTTCAAACCTCTATTGTTCTTTTGTCGTCAGAACACAGACATGAACAAAATACATAACAATTGTTGAACAATTAGGACTAGCCTATGTTCTGTCAGATACCACCTATGAAGGCAAATTAATTCCTGAAGTCAGTGAATAAATCAAATGGAATTACAAAGATATTTACCTCTATCACGATAGGGTTTTCCTTCCAATAAGACAAACTTTACTTCCATTCACAACCAGTCACGTTGAAACTAAGTTTTGATCTCCGAAGGTACATTAATTACTCAATTAATCTCAATTATCCCAATCCAAATTAGTAATTGATGTCTTTCTTTTCAACGGAAGAATATTCCCAGAATTTGGTTCCAAATACAAGCTTGGTATCACCTCCCTGTTGAAAATGACCTAGCAACGCACTTCTCACTTGAACGATTTTACCGGAAGTACGCCATTTTCTCTTTCTTCCCGGCGTCGCGTTGTCTCACAGAACAACCTCGAAATAGAAGCGGTAACTACGGATCTCACACCGAAAAACCATGACCCTTAGAATATACGGTCCATGACTCTTAGAATATACGGTCTAGCATAGCTGACGTCACAGGAGTTAACTGATTGTACTACAGCGGCCATTTCTAAGCCGTTAAGTGGAATTTACACGTTACAAGTTGACACCTGCTGTCAGGTTGACACACTATTAGTATTATTCACACAAAAATAACCTTTTTTTGCACTCCCTGGATTAAAAGTGCCACTTTAGTCTTCATTTTCAGAGACTGAAGTGTCACTTTCACCTCCTAGGGATTGAATAGAAATTTAATCTCTAGGGAGCAAAAGTATCTTCAGTCGAAAATTTGCTGTTCATACATCATGATTTAACTGTTATTTCAAACTTTTTAGGAATTTTTGTTTGAAGATTAATCACATTTCCTTTCAATTCATTGCGCATGACCAATATTGTGCCTGGAGACCAGAACAGAATGTTGAAGCCAGAAATATCTGCAATCACACAATAAATGCTTCTATAGAGGCATGTAATAAGATCGAATCTTATCGAATGCCCCAATGCCCGAATGACTCCCGTTCGTTTTGGACGCCAAAGAAATTGGAAGAACCCATTTCCAGCTCATTACGCCTTCCCTAAGCAAAGATGACGGCACACTGGCTACTACAAAAAAAAAAGCCAACCTTTTTGCTAAGATTTTGCAGCAAATTCCACTTTGGATCCACAAGTGAAGGACCCTCCTAATATTGCTGCCATCGATAGCCATATGCCTGAAATTGTCTTCCCTCAGCGCACAATTGGGCGCATTCTGCTTGATCTCAATACCAAAGGTTATAGGGCCAGACGGAATTCCGCATGTAGTTCTCAAGGAATGTGTCTCGAAATTAACAACAGTTGTTGCAGGTTGTTTATCCTTTCATGCAAACTTGGTGTGTTTCCTTCCAGCTGGAAAACCGCTAGAGTCCAACCTTTTAAAAAAAAAGGAAAGAAAAACATTCCTAGTAATTATAGACTCATTGAACTATTATCTGTAATCTCTAAAGTGATAGAAAAAACAATCACTATCGAGCTCCTCCAATACATAGAGAGCTCCAAAATAGAAGAGATCAACAGGAGACCTGCTTACCTAAGTCACACATGTATGACAAAAATATATTGGAAAATATAGGGAATCAATAGCTGTAGAATTGGATGTCTCCAAATCATTTCACCAAGGCCTTCTTGGGAAGTTTCCGTCATATAGTTTGCCGCGTCAACTTACAATACAATGGCTTACGATACAATGGCTATTGCCGCTGGGGCTCCACAGGAATCTGTTTTGGCACCAACTTTGTGCTCCATATCAACGATCTCTGGTGGTAGTGATCTTCTGTCCCGTCCACAGATTTGCACGTGATGGTACACATCATTCCGCTCTTTCATCTATGCCTATATCCTTCCCCAACATTCCATCCCTTAGTCACACGATGTTATTCGAACATTACAGGTTTTCATCTCTTGAAGTCAAAGTAGGTATACAAAAAAATATGAAAAGAAATACTAAAACTGATGTCACTATCTTAAAATAAATATGATGGTTCCCAATCCCTGTCAGATGTCTGACAGCTGAAAATTCTACTTAAATTAGATTATTCATATTAATTTTGTAAAATATGTTCCGGTAGTGCAAAAAATAGCGTACATACCACAGGACTAAAGAACCCGAGTGGGATTTTGTTAAATGGATTAATTATTCGAATAAACTCAATACGATATTTTCGAATATGAATCCCGTGGCACCTTTCTTGAACGAAGAAAAAAATTCTGCTAACACTGCTTCTAAATGTCACATATGTTCGTTTGGACATTAAAGTTGTTGATCTGTTATTTCACGGAAAAATTCATAGAGGCTGCACACAATGTATGCAATCTAAATTATAAAGATTCCTATATAGTTCCTGTTATTTTCCATTCCTTGAGCGTATTATGATTCACATGTCCTAATAAAGGCTTTGCCCACAGATTTCGAAGGTGATATGTTTCTATTGCCGATTAACAAAGAACGATCCATTGCTTTCAGTAAATCCCTAAAAAATACCAATTTGTACTTCAGATTCCTTGATTCTTTCCGGTTCATGCCACGTAAATTGGCTTCAAATTTACCGACTGATAAGAAAAAAATCAGGAAAAGAAGTATCAAGGTAGATGAATTAATCGACCTGTTATTGAGCTAGGACTATGTCGATATGCAGCAACGATAATTTCATCGAAATTTCAAACAGATTTAACTTTCATATAGTCAATGGACACTGATATAGATGAAAATCTGGATAAGGAATTCGTATCCTGTAAAATCGAATCGAGAATTGTCCTTTGCTTCTGAAACGCGACCCTGAAACAATACTTAAAATTACACTCGATTATCTCACAGATGAGACTACTTAAGTAATTGATAAATCATGGAATGACAACTGTCAAGCCGTTACAGTTTGCTCTTGCCACGGCCACGGGAACTCGAGGCGGTTTCCTATGTGAGAAGTGGGTCCGCTAAGCGTCAACTGTCGCGTAGTACCAAAATGGGTGGCGCAGTAGTCGAAGAGTGTTCTCTGACAACTGTCATTCTTGACTTGTAAACACAAGGAATACGAATACAAATTACGAAACCGTGCATTGTGCCGAAATGCAAAACGGGGTACAAAAGTGTAAAGGTAAAAACTTCTGTTTTTAAAGTGCCGAAAGATGCGGAAATGGAAAGTGGATGCTTGCGATCCGGAAAGAAATCGTTTTAACGAGGTCTTTTATGTGTGCGAAAAAGGGGAAGTTATTTTTAAGGTGAGTAATACATTTTGACAAGAGTAACAGTTCAATTCCTCTCTCAAATCAGAATACTTAATAACACTGCTTGCGATTCCGGAAAGAAATCGTTTCGATCCAAGCGCTAGTTAGTGGCTGAGCCAGGGACTACGAGTTTGGCGACGCGTAAGAGACCCATGTCAAACATACGAGTTCTCAGACCTGTATGTACGACCGTGGTTCTTGCTAACCTGTGAATTCTACAGAAAAAGTTCATGGATATAATCACTAAAAAGAGAAAAGTTCCTGCTACCCGGGAATGTGTAATCAGGAAGTTTTGTTTACACATTAGGATTAGTGTATGTTCTAAAGATTGATGGTGAACGTTTCTGTACAGATACATGTGTTCATAGTGAGAGGCAAAATTATCAACGTCAACTGGAATGTGGAAAAATTAATTTCTTATAATTTTGAACAGATATGGATAGTGCAAGTTAATATGAAGAAATATGAACGAGCTCCAATGGGTAGAAGGTGCCTAAATACTTTAAAATCATTGGCTGAAAGACTAATATCAAGTCAATACCTCGAAAGTGTTCCTCATGTCATATTACCAACGGCCCCGCTGGTGCTACTGCCGCGTCACGAAAAATTGTTTTTCTGCTTATTCTGAAAATAACCTTTATTTATTTTACCGTATTATCATCTGTTTACTTATTCAACCTAGCAGGTATGATTTCCAGTAACTAAAAATAGGGATTCATCAATACATAAGAGATTTTCTGGATCTGCCACTCGTGCCAACAAGTCCTTCGGTTTCTTTGGTCATTGCCTTGTCGGCTGCTTCTTCGAATTGTTTCACTACGGTCCTATTGGCATTTCTTCCCGTAGGTTCATATTTGAAATATTTTTGTTGGCTCTATTGTCTTGCCAACAGGTCTGCTATTCGGTTCCCTTACATGCCGTGGGGACCTAGCACCCAGACCAGTTTCATCCGGTTGTTGGTGGAAAAGAGGGCCAGTTCATGTCGGACCTCTGAGTTAGTCAGAGGTGATCGAGAAAGATGCTAATGCCTTTATCGCTGCTTGACTACCACTTCAGGATATATTTGCTGATTGTTGTAGGCTCTCTACCATGATTTTAACGCAGTTCGATATGGAGCCCCAGATTCCGATTCCAGTGCCAGTTTCTGTTATAAATGACAATAATGCACTCAATAGCAGAGACATGAACAATTTGTAACGTGTAAATTCCACTTAACGGCTTAGAAATGGCCGCTGTACTACAATCAGTTAACTCCTGTGACGTCAGCTATGCTAGACCGTATATTCGCCGAGTCATGGATATTCAGTGACGAATTCTGTAGTTAACGCTTCTATTTCGAGGTTGTTCTGGGAGACAGTGAAGCGCCGGAAAGCCCGACAAAATGGCACTTCTTGTAAAATCGTCCAAGTCGAAGGTCGTGTTGCTAGGTTATTTCAACAGGGAGGTGATACCAAGCTTATGTTTGGAACCAAATTCTGGGAATATTCTTGCGTTGAAAGCAAAGGCATCAATTACCAATTTGGATTGAAGTGATTGAAATTATTTGGGTTATAGATGCACCTTAGGAGATTAAAACTTAGTTTCAACGTGACTGGTTTTGGACGGAAGTAAAGTTTGTTTCATTGAAAGGAAAAACCCTATCGTGATAGAGGTAAATATCTTTGTAATTCCGTTGATTTCTTCACTAACTTCAAGAATTAATTTGCTTTCACAGGTGATATCTGACAGGACATAGGTTAGTCCTAATTTGTTCAACTATCGTTATGTATTCTGTTCATGTCTGTCTTCTGAGGACAATAGAGCAATAGAGGTTTCAGGTTTTTTTCTTGGTTTATGTTGTGGAAAATTCAACAAGTGTACGAGTTCTGAGGTTGGCTTGAATCTGCTGTGGAAAAATTGCTTTAGAAGTTGCTGATTTACTTGTGATGTACAATCGTGGAAACTGTATTAGAATTGTGGCAGGAATCCATATATCAAGTAGGAAGTACTAATCCATAATCGAGCAAATATAACATCTTACCCAGCAGTCACCAGGTCAGGCTACCCAACTTTTGGTTTATGTAACATTTGAATTAATCATTTGAGTACTTGTATATGTGTAAATTTAACTGTTCACTTTGATTTAAGCAATTTAACTTCATCCATATTTCAATTCATTCACTTCATAACTCATTAATATTAAGTTCCGTTACAAATTGTATCAACAATAGTATTTCAATTACCAGTAAATTTCAATCATTCTGGGTACAGGTCTTTTATTTTTTGTATACTTTCAGGGTAATTTAACCTGGGGTCTTTGAGTGTTGGAATCCCCTAGTTACATACATAATGTATTGGTTGGTTAAAAATACTCTGGTGCCCAAATTTTGACATCTGAAATATAACTCACGACCGTCTTCACTGTAGCTGTCGGCAACCAAGCGATAAAATAGAACTTACAGTTTATCCACAAGTAAGAGTAATTTGTACCCTTTCAAATTATTATAAGCATACCAAGTTGATAATTCAAGACCATTTTTCATTAGATTCTGTTCACATTCTCAAATGTATAAGGAATAATTGGCTAAATTCAAAACCCAATCAAATTATGCAGTATCCCTACTTTACCTCATTTTGGTTTCTCCGGCCATAGCTAATATCTTCGTGGAAACTTTTGAGGAAGATGTTATTGACATTTCGGCTTGTTCTCAAGCCGAAATGTTGGTTTAGATATGTCGACGACACTTTTGTTGTTTAGCAACATGGTCGCGAAATTAAATTATGTGGTCGGTTTTACTCTATTTATTCACTGAATTAGTATAATAAAAAAATGTGTAACATAAGATACATAAATTTTACATTACACTCGGAAGAAAAATTGACAATTTATACATAATAATACTACATATCTTATGGATTGTGTTCATATATACTTGAAACAACTTTAACAAATGGAGTTATCTTTTGTTGTTCCAAATCTAACAATAATTATTGCAAAAAATCTTGTCTCAGAATTGTGGCTGAGTTTTTAAATTTACAAGAAATAGCTACACTATTACGTTTTATGTACACTTCTATTTGTTACTATACTTAGTTGTATAGTTGAAGAGTACGAGTTGATGTTACGTGAAGGAATTTTTCCTTTCGATTATTCAGATTCATGGGAGAAATTAAATCAACCCGTACTGCTAATGAAAAAATTTTCAAAAACACTTAACAGATAGCCATGTTTCTAATAATGATTACAATCATGCTGAGAAGTTTGGGGAAAATTGAATTGTCAAAATTTGTTAGAATATTCAAATTTATATTTAAAAACGGATGTTCTGCCTTTAGCGGATAAATTTGAGAATTTTCGCTAAACCTGTTTGGTCACATACGGCGTATAATGTTTGCAATATTTCATCAATACCGAACTAGCTTTTGATTCTATGTAGATTATTACTTTGATCGAATTAGAATTATTGTCGGATATGGAGATGATTCTGTTTCGTGGAAAGTGGAATAAGAGGTGGTATATCGCGATAATTTGATCGGTATGCGAAAGCTAATAATCGCTTTATGCAACAAGATTTTGACAAACATTCACATACACACAAAAATACACACACATCGATTCAGAAATGCTCAAAACTGGAGTTTTTTTTTTACCCGATTACAGTACTTCTCTCATACTAGGTAGTCGGGGAAGAAACAAATGACTGAAGAACAATAAGCACGGCGGCACATGTGTAGGCTAATTTTGAAATCTAGATTTTTTCACTGTCACAATTTATGAATAATACGTTGATGGTTTATAGATCTAACTGAGCCTCTCCACCTACTATTCGACTCATGCTACACAATCATAGTCCTAATAGCATTCCATTTTGTAAAAGAGAGACGCATTAGCACTGTGAATCGTCTGAAGCAGTCTGTGGTCGTATTGTACCACATTGGTTCGTATACCACATTTGTATCAATACATTTACTCATTACTCATTTGAATTGAAAGTATCAAAACTAAAAATTAATAAATCTATAGATACTTAGAATGATTGCAGAACAGAATTACAATCCACTGGAACCCAAGGGATACAAACATTGAGGGAAATGAACAAGTGAACGCCCTTGCATGCAAGGGAACTGAAACGCCTATGATAGTACCGGAACCCTTCTGTGTTATAGGAACAGGAACACACTATAATGTACCACGAACGTTATACGTTTTCCTATCGTGTAGTCTCAATATATGAAAAATACAGGAAATCCTAAGAGTAGAAGATGAGGAACATACTAAACATTGGAGTTGTCTACCGGGACGCATTATAGGGATCCGAAATGACATTACCGCCCTCTGGTGTTTTCTACGCCGAAACAACGAATTGTCACAGAAAATATTTACATATAAACATATGTATTACTAGAGTTTTTGGAGTATTTTGGAGTAAAATTCGAAAATTTATTGTACATTCAGTAGCTTGTAAGAATAATAAACAATAAATGAAACCAGTTTGATAACATTTTTCTGGGTAAAAGAGTAACAAGTTGTATTTCTATTATTTACCTAACTTAACCTAACAAGTTGTATTTCTTTTACTGTGTTATACACTTATAAACATTTTCAAGCTTCCTCAACTGTCATTTCTGATCCTTTTACAGGCAGGACATTTTATTTCTAGTAAAGACTTGGATTTACTATTCTCCACAACTACACCATCAGCAGAGTAAGCGAGCCAATCATTTTTTGTAGAAATAATTTAACCCACTTCGACTACCTCTGTTGGTGAAACAGATGAATTTTTCTATGGCTTTATCTTCACTGGCAATCCCTGTTTGTGTACTCACTCCTGAACTCTTGCGGATTGAAATACGTATTACTTTTTTCATTCCAATTGGCATTTTTATTAGTGGCATAAGTGTATATTTCGTAAACTCTGGAACCTGTTATACGATATTTCCTATGACTTTTCCAGAAATCATAATTAAACTACTTTCCTCACGGATGGAAATATAATCTCCTTCTAAACTTTGGATTATTCTTTTAAAACAGTCGTTCATTTCACATACATTTAATTTGTCAAGCCAACTGTGCAGATTGCTGGTTGACTGTAAGCTGAACATGTTCCTTATTACTTCTTTTATGTTATCAGTCAATCGGTAACTTTTATTTTCTTTATAATAATCACAATTTTAATAATCTTATATTGATGTTTTTATGTTAACATAACCTCTTACTTGTAGCAATATAATAATGTTGCCATGACATGTTTACACTGTCCCCCTCTGCCTTGCATGAACATTTCATGCTTAAAATAGAACCATTATTTTTATTAATTTGGCCTTCTATTTTGTGAGGATCACCTCTTAAATTAGAAACAAAATCAAGATATACGCATTGCTTTATATGTACGTAAACAAATAATGTGACAACTCGTCCGCCATACTGGAATGGTAAAGCAGGTACCTACCTAACCATCATTTCAGATCCCTATAGACAGTCCATGATCCTCCGGGATAAACTTGGGAAATATGACTTCTTGGAAACCATAAAGGAAATCTGAAATAACCTAACAATCATGACGGGACACTGTAAGCTCAACGGCAATATGAGAAAAATTGGCCTATTGGAATATAGTGTGATATAACTTTGATGTAATATTATTATAATAAAGATTCTTGGCTCATGTATGAATTATATATAAATGTAATATTATTATTATCGCATTCATTTTCAATTTGTAAACCTTAATCCGTTCGTTCATAAGTTTTTAAAACTTCAATATCCATTGGGCTATTTCTAAATATCTTGGAATTCTCCCGGATTAATGTTACATGTCCAGGAATTCACAAATATCTATTTTGTTGTACGTTATTCAATTTTCCGCTGTTGCTTTCGAGGTGTATGCCTCTACAAATATTTATTTTCAGTTTCGTCACTAGGTACTGGTTCAGATTTTTTCATTGGGTTTGCAAACATAATAAAACATAACACAACACAGGGTAAGGAACATTTTTTATTACTAATTTAGTTGTTATCACATTTAATAGAGTTTCACGATTTTACATATCAAATTCAGGATTGTCTTCCACACCAATAAGTCCAGAGTCGCCGCTAGTTACACTGAAACAAAACAACGTTTGTAATATTATTTATTTATGGATTACATATTGCCTATTTTCTATTATACTATGGCATAGCATCCAAGGATGGTAGAAGAGCCATCCTGACCAACTGGGTTAGCATTGCCGTTGCAACAACATTGAATTAGGTATATCAACCATTAAATGCGCTCGACGTTAGAGGCGTCCGATAGCTGGACGAATAAGGATAAAATTATTCGTCCTGTTCCTATATTAATAGACACATTGTTGTTAATATTAACTTACAATTTGGCATATCGGACAAACCAATAGGACAATTGGAACAGGTTGTGATCATTGAACTATAATGTATAATAGAACGCACTCTGGCATCTTCACTTTGTAAACTATATAAATCACACAACAACAATAAATGTGAATGAAGCGAGCCGACAGAGAAAAGCATGTTAGCTCGAAACAAAACATGTTTGTTATAACCACTGAACTATACTTATATTGGAATGGGCGTTCGGGCTCGCTTCGTCTCTCTCTCTCTCTCTCTCTCTCTCTCTCTCTCTCTCTCTCTCTCTCTCTCTCTCTCTCTCACACTTATTACCTTGCTCATTCGTTCCGCTGATGTGTTCATGGAGCTGTTTGTAGAGAAACCGAATTACTATTGTAGGTGATTTTGTATGCTGATCTGAAAAGGTCTCGCATTTCGCAAGTGACGCAAGGCTCGTGTTTACTGAAGCCGTCTCTGGCTAGGTGAAATTGCGAGCCCGTGACTAACTTACAAACAGCAAGTTCACAGTGCACACAATCCGAAAAAATTGTTGAGGGAAAATGTGACGGAATGATATGTTCGATTGTTGTTGATTTCACGTTTTCCAACATTTATAACTTCTCCAAATTTTGTCGAGAAGTTGAAAATACATCTATTTAATTTTTTGTTTATGCTTCAATAACTGATCAATCGCATCATGTAATACCGGGATATCAAAAATTATCTTGGTCAAGGGTGGTTGTGGAATCTTAAACGTGTGTCTTTACTTTACGTTTGAAATAATTATGTCATAATTAATTTGAAGTTTCTAAAAGTGCGAAATTTCGCAATTTTATACGAATATTGTAACACTCAGAAGTCTTTAGCGCTTTGGACTCCGCGGGATTTTCACGTGGCCTATCGGAATTAGAAGGTTCGAATTATCTAAAAACATAATTGCATGAACGCCAGACGTCCTATGTAATTAGCTACGAACGAAATCATTTTGACATATGCCTCGAAGAGGCTGCGCGTAAGTTAGAGTTTATACATTTTACCTCGGTCTTGTTAATTTGGGGTCGTTTCGTGCCCTGTGAGGGCGGCGTCAGTTGAAATAAAGTGTTTTCGGCTATGGGCCGCTAGCTTTTACCCGCTTCGTGTATATTTTAGTCACGAGAAAATTCCCTTTGGTACGTCGCACGTTAGATGAGCGTAGCTGAGATCTGAGAATAGCTCAAACTGTTTTAATTAAATTTTCCTATGTAATGGACATTTATCGAGAAAAGAAGGGCCGTCGGGCACGGTCCGATACTAAATCTAACTACATGGAGCGAAAACGGCATGCGAAAAGTCGTAAAGCCGTATTAGGTACAACCAGTCTGCACTTTTCTAACGAGCGTGCTACGGGCTTCCCACGTGAACGTCAGTCGATTTACGGAAAATTAACCATTTCAAAACAGTTTTTGACCCGGATTGTGGCTATCACGACCTCTGAAAAGGTTCAGAGTTCACATAATTATTTCATAATTTGTAGTTCATTATTGTTTTACAACTGAAATAAATAGGTTTGAAATTTGTAGGTTATTGATGATGTCAGTGTGACAGTGACATAATTATTTCAAACGTAAAGACACACGTTTTAGATTTCACAACCACCCTTGACCAAGATAATTTTTGATATCCCGGTACAATAATGCATTAGATTAATCGCTTTTATATTTCTAAGTACATTACTAGTAACACTAACCTTGCACGATCGGAATCGGAATCGTTATCGTCCTCAATTTCGGGATCATGTTTGAACACAGGGTTCGAACCTTCTAATGCGTTTTTATTTGTTGTAGGTGCTGCAATGCCTAGTCTGTTAATTCCTGAATCTTGAGATCCGAATTTGGTAGTAGATAAATTCTTTATTCTTTGCGTTAGTCTGAAAAGAAATATATTCTTGAGATGAATGATTCATATACACTGGCATGGAAGTTTGAGATAACTAGTGAAAATAATAAATATTGAGCTGGCTGATTGTAAGATGTATGTCAAACTGAAATTGCAGATTTCGTTGCAACTGATGCAAATTTGGAAAGAACAATCTATTGTATCTTTAGAGAATACGTTTGTTCAAGGAGGGAATTGCTTTGGGGTTATTAGATTAGTAAGCCATATACTTCTGAGTATTATTTAAATTCTCAATGATGTTTTTCCATCTTGTTCAGTATGGGACCTTTCAACGTAATAAATTGAAGAAATGACAATAATGTTGAAGTAACATAAAGCTACCTCCCCGTATCACCGAACGTTTTTCAAACAATTCGATGAAGTGGCAAGATCAAATAATAACGGTTAGATGAAACATGACTGACAAACCTAACTAGTTCTCTTGAAGAAGCCACACTGAAGATTTTAATGATGTTAAATGATTGAGATACGACTTTGCACGCAGGGGCGCGCTGTCCACGTGTCGAATGTGTCAGCGAACACAGGCGCCAGGAGGACAAAGGCGCCGAAGGCGCCTTACAAATGTATATAAATTCAAAATGCGTTATAGGTTGCGATTAAAATAATTCAATATCGCCTTATTTTATTATTATTATTATTAATATTATAGTAGCTTATTTAGTGCGAGGCTATTAAGACGACGTAAAAAATCTACTCAATTTGATTATGAAAATGAAGATCAACCTATAGAGTAAATCCTGAAAATTCATTCAAAGTAAATTTTTATTTCTGTATAATAGATCGAACTTTGATTTCGTTACAAGACAGATTTTCTTTATTAAAAGAACATATGGATTCATTCCAATTTTTATATTCATTAGATAATTTACAAAATAAAGAATACCTATTTAGTGAAGTCATTCTACGGAAAAATGAGGCGAGGTTCGTAAAAATTTGATAGAGGTTGGGGAGGTGGAAAAAGTTGTTTCTTGTGATAAGAGTAATGATATTCCAGAATTTCTACAAGAAATATTTGGCGGAACCATCCCAAAAATCCCAAAAACAGGTTTCTGGGCCTTTTTTTAGGTCAGTTTTGAAGTTTTAATTTTTTTCAACCCCTTAGACTTCTGACTAAGATTTGGCAGTTGGACCCTTTTATTGTCCATGTTCAAGGAAGCTTTTATATATATATATATATATATATATATATATATATATATATATATATATATATATAAACAAGTTTAAAGTTTCTTTGCCTAATTGGCCACTATCGTGTATGTAACTTAAGAGATATAGTATTAAATTTTCTGAATTATGAAGATAACTTAGATAATTTAACATAGGATTATAAAGATGAATAAACGTAAAAGATTGAACCATAGGCGGGATTCGAACCCACATTTCTGGATTTCTAGTCCAGGGTGTTTACCAATTACACCACTTCGGTCCTATTAGATTTTTATATTTTTGTAAATATAAACCTCTGAAAGGATAGTAGATCATTGATGAACACAATGCGATTCGATGCCCTACCATAGATCAACTATTCACGCACATTCATCTGAAGTTCAGTCGTTTTTTGAAGTAAGGATTGTAGGTTAGTACTGCTATGGTTGGCAGTTACTTGACAGTTCTTATTCAAATGACAGCATCCCGGTTCTTATATATTTCAATAGAACTGACTGAGAATTGTTCTGGTTAATTATAAACAAGTTTAAAGTTTCTTTGCCTAATTGGCCACTATCGTGTATGTAACTTAAGAGATATAGTATTAAATTTTCTGAATTATGAAGATAACTTAGATAATTAACCAGAACAATTCTCAGTCAGTTCTATTGAAATATATAAGAACCGGGATGCTGTCATTTGAATAAGAACTGTCAAGTAACTGCCAACCATAGCAGTACTAACCTAAAATCCTTACTTCAAAAAGCGACTGAACTTCAGATGAATGTGCGTGAATAGTTGATCTATGGTAGGGCATCGAATCGCATTGTGTTCATCAATGATCTACTATCCTTTCAGAGGTTTAAATTTACAAAAATATAAAAATCTAATAGGACCGAAGTGGTGTAATTGGTAAACACCCTGGACTAGAAATCCAGAAATGTGGGTTCGAATCCCGCCTATGGTTCAATCTTTTACGTTTATTCATCTTTATAATCCTATGTTAAATTATCTAAGTTATCTTCATAATTCAGAAAATTTAATACTATATCTCTTAAGTTATATATATATGTATATATATATATATATATATATATATATATATATATATATATATATATATATATATATATATATATATATATATATATATATATATATATATATATGTTCTTTTGTTGATATTCTTGAACCATTTGTAATATTTGTATGTTTTCTTGGTATATTGGTTCGTATATATACTGATAATGAAATAAAAATTTTTATTTCATTATCAGTATATATACGAACCAATATACCAAGAAAACATACAAATATATATATATATATATATATATATATATATATATATATATATATATATAACTTAAGAGATATAGAATTAAATTTTCTGAATTATGAAGATAACTTAGATAATTTAACATAGGATTATAAAGATGAATAAACAATCCCACCTATGGTTCAATCTTTTACGTTTATTCATCTTTATAATCCTATGTTAAATTATCTAAGTTATCTTCATAATTCAGAAAATTTAATTCTATATCTCTTAAGTTACATACACGATAGTGGCCAATTAGGCAAAGAAACTTCAAACTTGTTTATATATATATATATATATATATATATGTATATATATATGTTTTTCGGGATAAAAGTTATAATTGGGCTATTTTGATCAAATCTCCACCAAATTGGATGAAATTTGGTGTCAAAGTAGATCATGGTGACCATAATAAGTGATCCAGAGATGAGTTAAAATATTCAATAGTTTTGATAAAAATCCAAATTTGGGAGATTTGCCCCAAATTTTGAAGATGCCGCCAATTACGGCAAACAAATTGCAGAGTACTCTTTTTGGGCTCAAATTGAAGGATATTCTATATAGTTTGACGTGGTGCAACTTGATTTATAAGATTAGCCCATTTCTTGGCCATTTACAGCATATATATATGCGCGCGCAGATTTCCCACCTTTATTGTATTATAATAGGATTTTATCACTAAATATTGTTCTTGATATGGCTTTTTTTGCATATGTATGTTAGAAAACATATACATTATTTATTTGAGGCCCGCTTGTGATATAGTGACATTTTTTTTTACTACACGTATTAATTATTATAGAATATATAGGTATATACAACATCACCTGCGCTTTTTCTAATTCAAACTTACTTCTGATGATGTGAGCCACGTCTACCAATATTATGAGATAAAAATTATTTTTATAAAACAATGACAGGTACAAATATTGTGTATCTTATGATGTTTTTTTTTCTGTATTTTCCTGTTTTAAGAGAATGTCCGATTTTCCGATCTAATAATGTCTAATCTATAATTTTAACCGGCTGTTAAAAATTTTAACGTTATTAAATTCAATAATCTCATCAAATTAACTTTAAATATTCAAAAAAAATTAACTATGAGGTAATAATAAAAGTTCAATTGGAGATCAGGTAGATGAATAAATATAAATAGGTTAGTTATTAAAAAAAAACAGTACTATATTCTTTATCTGTAATATGTAATTAGTTATTATATTTATTATTATATGTATGATTTTTTGACTCCATTATTGGTATTTTCTTTTTCTACTTGTTGTACTGAATGTTGTAGGGTACATAGACAGTCGGTTCTAGGATTTTCGTTCACTACTATTTGTGGCCCTGAGAAGGGCCGATGATACTCTCGTTGTACGAGTTGATTTATGCTTTCTTTTCGGTTTTCTTTGGTAGCAATATTGCTTGAATGTTAGGCAAGACTCCGATTTGAGCAATTGTCACACCTGACAATAGCTTGTTCAATTCTTCGTCGTTGCGGATGGCCAATTGCAGATGACAGGGGATGATTCTTGTTTTTTTATTGTCCTGGGCTGCGTTATTGGGTAATTCCAAAACTTCGGCGGCCAAATATTCCATCACTGCGGCTAGATAGTTTTATTAACGTTAAAATTTTCAACAGCCGATTAAAATTATAGATTAGAAATTATAAGATTGAAAAATCGGACATCCTCTTGAAACATAGAGAAATACAGAAAAAAAAACATAAGATACACAATATTTTTACCTGTCATTGTTTTATAAAAACATTTTTTATCTGATAATATTAGTAGGCGTCGTCCACATCATAAGAAGTAAATTTTTGTCGCGTCTTGAATTAGAAAAAGCGCAGGTGATGTTGTATATACCTATATATTCTATAATAATTAATACGTGTAGTAAAAAAAAATGTCACTATATCGCAAGCGGACCTCAAATAAATAATGTATTTGTTTCCTCACATACATATGCAAAAAAAGCCATATCTATACTCTAAGAACAATATTATAGTGATAAAATTCTATTATAATACAATAAAGGTGGGAAATCTGCGCGCGCATATATATATATATATATATATATATATATATATATATATATATATATATATATATATATATATATATATATATATATATATATATATACATATATATATATATATGCCGTAAATGGCCAAGAAATGGGCTAATCTTATAAAACAAGTTACACCACGTCAAACTATATAAAATAGTCTTCAATTTGAGCCCAGAAAAAGTACTCTGCGATTTGTTTGCCGCAATTGGCGGCATCTTCAAAATTTTGGCCAAATCTCCCAAATTTGGATTTTTATCAAAACTATTAGATATTTTAACTTTATCTTTGGATCACTCATTATGGTCACCATGACCTACTTTGACACCAAATTTCATCCAATTTGGTGGAGATTTGATCAAAATAGCCTAATTTTAATTTTTACCACGAAAAACGTATATATATATATATATATATATATATATATATATATATATATATATATATATATATATATATATATATATTCTAGGGGAAGTAATGACCGCAAACACTCCAAATTTGAACCAAAGCTTCCTTGAACATGGACAATAAAAGGGTCCAACTCTCAAACCTTAGTCACACGTCTAAGGGGTTGAAAAAAATTAAAACTTCAAAACTGACTTTAAAAAAGGCCCAGAAACCAGTTTTTGGGATTTTTGGGATGGTTCCGCCAAATATTTCTTGTAGAAATTCTGGAATATCATTACTCTTATCACAAGAAACAACTTTTTCCACCCCCCCAACCTCTATCAAATTATCTTGCTGCAAAAAATTACAAGCGAAATTAACTCATGAAAATCAGTCCGATATTGACGCAGATGATTTATGTGAAGAAATTTCACAATGTCAAGTATTTATTACGAATTCAAAAAAAGATATATCCCAAATAATTCAGTATATTTATTCAAATGATTTAGTAGGAGTTTATCCAAATTTTACTGTAGCCCTCCGTATTCTTTTATCATTACCTGTCTCAGTTGCGTCCGTGGAGCGGTCTTTTTCGAAATTAAAAATCATAAAGAGTTATTTACGCTCCACAATGGCGCAAAATAGATTATCAGATCTCGCAATAATTTCAATTGAGTCTGACATACTAGATAGACTTAATATTCATGATATTATTCGAATTTTTTCTTTGTTAAAAGCTAGGAAAGTAAAATTTATTTAATGACTTATTTACATTGTTTGTATTTAATTTACCGTATAATATGTATCATGTTTATATTATGAATACTATATTTTCCATTTATTATTGTTGTTTATCTGTTTTCTGGTATTTGTAATTTTGTATTTTAAATAAGAAAGTTTACACAGACTATTTAAATCTTTGTGTGTTGTTTATTTCAATGCGTTAAGAATATAACAAAAACGGTCATTTAAATGTCCCTAAACAGAAGCCTAAAAATTATAATATTTCAAATTAATTATTCATAATTTTTTTATTCATGACGTATCACTTAAAAATGCTACTAGAGAATTAAAAATTAAAGTGTCCGAACCTATAGTTGTTGGAGCTCTTATCACCTAGGCATGCAAAATATTTATAATATTAGTTTTTGATACAAATGTTTTTAATTAATGGGGCGCCATCAACAATTTTGATACAGGCGCCGCATGCTCCTGGCGCGCCCCTGTTTGCACGCTCTCATGAGTTCGAATGTATTAAAAATGACTAATATTTCAAACTATTTAATAATACGACAAAGATAGCTGAAACTATTCAACGTTACAATATACAGGTGTTCCGTCTAAAACACATATTAGAAGTATTTTGAGTTCTGATGCTATCAGTCTGAACATTGGTTCATAATCGGATTATTTTCTGTTCAATTATAATATTTTTAAAATGGCGGAACATCCGGTTATACCGGAAATTGACATAACTTCGTTATTTCAAACAGAAAAGTAAATTTTTTATTGAGTTGATTCCTCATGCCCAAGTCTAGTCGTTTTCGAAATATTCAGACTATTTAGAAAATTTTTCAGTTTGAACCTTTCTGTTTGAAAATCAATAACCTGTCATTTTTGAATATTTAGAAATCGTTTTCGAGCATCAGAAAAAAAGATGGATCTTTCTTTTAATGTATTTGTTACTGGGGAAAAACAAATGAAAATCAGGGAGGGGGAAGTTCAAGTACTCAACTCATTTTTTCAAAGAGAATGTGTTAAATCGAAATTTTTACAGATTATAGATATGATGCTTAAATTGACTGCATTGTAAATTCAATGTCATACCTTAATCCATTTCTGAGTTTTTGAGCAGAGCGGTCCGTCGAAATACTCTATGCTATTCGCTTTGTTTCACGCACTGTTCGGTGCGCTAGCTATCTGGCCGATTGTAGAGGAAACAGTGCTAAATAATCGAACTCGCGCAACTAGACAGACTGCGGCTCGTGCTTTTGATTGGCTTATGCGAAAGAACGAGTGACCATAGCGAATGAACTAGACTGCTGCTCGAGCTCAGGATCGGCTTATGCGAACTAAGTCGCTTTCCTTCCACTCAAACGGTACGTTAAGAGGGAGAGAGCTTAGCCAACGAAGTCTTTCCTCCTTTCGGCTCATACGTTAACACAGCGGTCAAACGGTTATTCAAAATTTTCACAGATTATAGATTTGATGCGTTAAATTCACTAGAGTGCAGAGAGAACTCACTGTTAATGATATATACTAATTGAAATTGAATAAATTTATTGTCAAATGCGAAACACTCCGTCTGAACCCTTTGGTATGGGTAGAGTACCGACCAACCTCCTACAAATATCCAGGATGGTTATTATGTATGGAAAGGGTCAACGGTATGAGATATTAAGTTTTGTACAGAAACGTTAGGAAATGTTTAACACTATTGGGTATATTTTAATATATTTCTTGTTGCAGATTTCAAATCCAACGCTAACTTTTTTTTTTATAACACCCGTGCTTAGCATCGTGGAAAGAACTTTTTCCGAGTTCGATAAATGTTTAAATACATGCATGTGCAATGCCCGTTTAATAATTTGAACATTTCTATCTTTGTTGTTCTTTTAGGTATAAATATGGAATTATTTTGTTGATCCTATGGGCTTATAGCTTATATTGAATTCGATAAATGAATGCTTTAATTTTAAAGGCTGAAAATCAAAGTGGCATTAGATTTCAATTATTAATGTTATATAAAATTATAAGTTATTGCTTTTGATTTTGATAACATTATTCACCAAATTGGGCACATATAGCTCTATTCTTTTTGAATTAAAACAATGTCGTAGGCAAATCGTTATAAAAGTAGCTAGCTTCGATACTTACATTCTGTTCCTCAATATGAACGCTATCAACAGCAAAATAACCAAGGTTCCAAGAATTGACGAAACACCAATTAACCAAGTGCGTAAGGTTGATTCCAGTCTGTCCACTGGTACGTCTTGGTTCGTAAAACTACTGAGTTCCAGTTTGGTAGTGATAAGAAGTGCCCGTTGTAGTTTAGAAAACTGAGCAATGTCCGCCATGTCTCTGTAAATTGTAAATAAATGTGAAGAATACAGATGTTGACTTACTTGAATGAAAACTTCTTTCTTTAATAAATTTGATAATAATGCTCTTAGCTAGTGGTATTATTCAATTTCGTAGAGATTGATAAAAATTGTTTACATATGTTTAGACGCTCACAAAGCGATTAGTTCTAAAATTGCTCATACGACCCCCTCCTCGGTACTACTCTGTTGTCGACATAGCAACTTTCCCAGAGATACAGAGAAAATACCAAAATGCAGCTGGAGTTTGAGTCGGAATATGCGGTTCCAACCCGAAGTCTGAACTATCTGTTAATCTCGGTGCTTATGCGTAACCAGTGCTTGGGTTATCTGCAAGCATAATTAAAATGCCTATATCATCTTAGACTGAAGGTTGAACCTTACTAGCAGTTGCGGCTGGTACTAAAGGGCACAAAGGCCTCGTGCTCACCCAACCACCAACGTACCCACCCAACCACCAAGATAAACAGAAAGAAATGCGCATGTAATTCAGAGTGCATTATTTTATTCTGCACGTCAGGCGACAGGCGCTTGCGATTCTAATGGTCAAAACTATGTTCCGGAGAACGTTCTGAAGTGTACCTATTTGAAGTATGATTGGACTGACTACGGTTATCTTCGCCGTACGTGCTTACACCGTTGGATTGGGGCACAAAGCAATGTCTCTCCAGTAAACGTCTTGTCTTCATAGTGTACAGCGTGTGAATTCAATCCGACGTGAAGTGATGATGGAAGTTAATTGTCTGAGAAATATTTAAAAAAACCCGCTATCATTTTCAGTAACAAATACACTATTTTGTTTTATGTGCTTAATTTTTAAGGAAGAAATGCGTGGAATAAACAAGGGTTGAATGAGTTGAAACACATCGCAGAGAGGGCAAAGAAACACGAAAATTCCGTTTTTCACATGAATGCATATATGAATTTTAATCTTCTAGGCAAAGTGAATATGTGAACAGTTAGACAGTGCATATTTGCGACATTAAATTAAGTACAACGAAGTTGTGGAAAAAATCGTCATATTTTGCGCCGGTTAATTATATGTATAAAATATTGTGGTGCCCTTGAATTGGCGTTACGAGGCCATGATGAGACAATGACTTCGGCAAATTTAGGTATTTATGTAGGCTTAATCAACTTTGCAGGTGAATTAGACGCTGTACTTGCAATATATATGAAAGGTTCAGGTTCACGTGCTTAAAGGTGTGTCAAAAACTATTCAGAACGAATTGCTACATACAATGTTGCAAATTCACAAGCAGGAAATTAAATCTGCAAATTCCATTGCTTTGGAGGTCGATGAAACTACAGACACCTCTAATCATCAGCAAATGGTTGTTATTATTCGATACGTGTTTAATAGACAACTTTTTGAACCCTTTTGGTCTTTTTTTAAGCCGGGTGGACATAATGCTGATGTATTACCAAAAACATTGCTGAATGAATTGCAAACTATTTTAAATTTTCCTTCTGGTTCTGATAACAATAAACTAATCTCTTTAAGTTACGATGGGGCATCCGTGATGAGTGGTAAGACAAAGGTCCAAGCCATTATCAAAAGAACATTTCCACATGCACATTATATTCACTGTTACGCGCATCAATTTAATCTAATTATTGAACAAGCGGCACAGTGCAATAAATAAGTAAAAATTTTCACTATGATACCACTAAAGGTCAAATTATTTCTGGAAATTTTTTATTTATTTTATTTTCTAAAAATATTCATGAGCGAGAAAAAATTTCCCGGATATTAATTTGACTTCGCGTGGTATTCGGTAAGAAAATTCCACACCGAATTGTGGTGGAAAATCAAATATTTTTAAAATTTATATTTCGATTCTCAACAATGCAAATTATTTTCTTCATCAAGTCACCAGCGAAACATAAACAGTGTGGTCGACTTGATTGTTGAGTTGCCATGGTAACTAAGTGAGACCCTAACCTCGAAATTATTATTTCACTTTTGAAGCTGTCAAGTGGCACGACGTAAAAAAATGTTTCGCTTCGGTCAAGAAAGTGAAGAAAATATTCGCCAGGGGATTGAGCAGTTGACACCCGCGAATACCAGGGAATCGAAGTCCGGCCTATGGAGGCAGCTTACAAACTTTTGCGCAGAAACATCGTTGAATTTCGATAGAGCGAATATACCTGTGGGAGAACTGGCTCTTATTCTTGAAGACTATGGGTTCAACATGCGAAAAAAGAACTCGGAAGACTACAAGGAGAGTGTTATCAAAGTTTTATGAAATTTCAAAGCCAAGCAGTTGCAGGAATATTTTTTTGAAAAGTGTAATCGCAAATTTAATCCATTTTCTGACATATAATTTTTGAACGCAAGAGCTGCAAAAAATGCTAGGCGCCGGTAGCTACAAATGGATTCAACCAAGAGAAAGGGAAGTTCATCTGCACTATCAGAAGACGAGCTGAGAAAAATTATTGAGCTTTGGGACGAAAACACTCCGGAAGGACTGCAGAAAGAGCTTTTCCACGTTGCTGGTCATGAATTGGCCTGGAGGGGAAATGAAGGAGCGGCAGCACAACTCGAATATTTTGTGGAGGAAATTGACAATAGAGAGGAACCAACAGGTCGCATTGAGTATAACCCGGTTTTTTCCAGGACCACCCAAGGCGGTTCAAAGAAAATGGCTGACAGTAAGTGGCTAGTACCGAATACACTCAACGAAGAAATATGCCCAGTGAGACTGTTCAAAAAACTAACAAGCAAGCGAGGCCCCATCAAAACGAAGCGTTTATCTTTGACGCCAAATCCAAACTGAGTTCCAAAGGCTGGTACAAGAACAGTCCAGTTGGACAGAATACAATATCTTCCTGGTTCAAATCCGCTGCATCATTGATTGGAATTGATGTCAAAAAGATCAAAATAACAAATCATTCTGCAAGTGCCAATGCTGTTTCAACTTCAGCCAAAACGGGAATTGGATAACAGCAATTGATTAAAATTACCGGTCATGGTAGCAGCCACTCAATAAAACCATATCTGCAAATAGACTCGGGTCATCATCAGGAAATAATTGACGCAATGAGGTCTGCTTCAACTTCGGCAAAGACGATTCGAGAATCTCTGAATCAAGAACAAGCAACTACTTCCAATCAACCTGCCATAGTTTATAATAATTGCATTTCCATATAAACAATAATTACAATAGTCAAAATAATATAAATAATTAGATTTATTATCACTTGTAACCATTCATATAACATAAAAGCTAAAAACTCATCTATTTTTTCATGTTATTTTTCAACTGCTGGAAATCTAGCTAGGCAAATATAACAAATTTACATTGCGTCGAAGTTTCGATGCCATCCTCTAGGTATGGGTTACAAGCCTGCGATAATTCTGAAATTTTTACTCATTGTAGTTGCATGAAAATGGCAACCTAAAGCGTAACATAATATATTCTTTTATATAATATCAATTTTGGATTACTACAAGTAGTAGAAAGTTATAATTTTATCAAATTTAATGTGCTTTGCAGTTTCGGTAATGTCCATGTAATGGCTTCTCAGCCTGCCCTTTAAAATATTGTTTTCTACTCATTGTAGTTACACGGTAATGCAGTTTTATAATGAAATATATTACATTCTTCGATTTTTTATTTACTTCGGGCTACTACAAGTGGTAAAAAATAAAAAAATATTAGTTTTATAGATACATACCTACAGGAACAGAAACACACCAATGGACTCTTAGCCTATAAACTGTTGATTACTACTGATTGTAGTAGCTCAAAAAATATAATATTCTCTTCGAATATTTTATATTTACTTGAGCTTACTACAAGTGGTAGAAAATTATAATTTTAGAGGTTTTTCGAGAAGCTGCATGAACGGATTCATAGCGCGTCATAGCTTTGTCAGCAATTATTTAGGCCTTCAAATTGGTAATTTCTACTCATTGTAGTTGCATGGGAATACCATTTCAAGATAGAAAATAGTATATTCTTCAATTTTACATAAGTTTTGAGTAACTACAAGTGGTAGAAAATTGTTTTTTTTTGTGTTTTTATTAACGTGCGTTATGGGCGCTTTAATGGTATGGAATTCATAACCAGCGTCAGGAAGCATCAATCATAGGAGACTGTGATCATTGTATTTTGACACTTCAAAACATCAAAAAAACTCGCGTTTTGTTGCAATAAAGAATATTGCACAGTCAGTAAAACCAATAAAATTCTTTGTTTAAAAAAGGAATCGATTTGAAAATCATACTATATGCAAAATATGCGTGAAATTGTCTGATGTAATGATCAATCACCGTACCATGACATATCTATTCGCATTGATAGAGGATTATGGCTCCAACTTGAAGAAAGAAAATTTGTTCGGAATTGTCCACCAATATTTGCATCTAAACTACGCAAAATTGAAAGTACTGAATATGAAAAAGGTAAATAAATTAGTGTCTAAATATTATATATATATTTTATTAGACATAGACACAATTGAAAACATTCAAAGTCCTGCATTTTCACCATTAAGAAGAGAGGGGGTGTCCGAAGAATATAGAAAACATCTTAGCTTTGTAATTAAAATGTATCAAAACTAAATATTATGTGAACAAATAAAAACCAGTCTGTCAAAAATGGTCTGTTATCGTAAACGTCAAAAAGTTTCCAGTATAATTCGCTGTTGAGTATCCCACGAGATAAGAATTCCCACTAAAATACCTCCGTTGCCATGGTGATCTGTCAAAATAACGTATTTTGATTGGTTCAAAATTACAGGTGTGGAATTTTATTTGCAAATTTGCGGTCATTCTCAAGCTTTTTTCTCGATCGCCAAAACGAACGGTAATTCTTAATGAAATAGTCAAACGTAGATTACGACGCGCTGTTCCTACACGCTGGATTTGCAAAAGTCGAACTGGGAACACATTATTAGAACATCAGGATTCTTTCAAAGAATGTTTGGACAAAATTATTGACGAATATGGGATGGATTCAGTTACTATTAGTGAAGCAAGTGGTTTATTGAAATATTTGAATTGCCTGGAATTTCTTTGTTGGTTGAAAATATTTAATTTCATCATGCTACATGTTGAAACAATATTTAATCAGATTCAAATGCGCGGGATTGACAGTGTTCAACTGTAAAAGGCAATTGAACAATTCCAACAGAAAATTATTCGAATTAGAAATTCTACTGACAATGACAATCAAGAACGCAATAATGAAGAACCTGCTAGGAAAAGACAAAAAACGAGAGCTGGAGATAACAGAGCTGTTATTGCAAAGGAAGTATGCGACACTATTTTAATCCATCAAGCGATTTTTCTTGTGGCCACCCTCTTTCATAGCTCACGAGCCGCCACTGCTTACTATGATTAGCCTACCATAAATCGTTTATTAGGAACTCTTCAAAAAAGAGAGGTACAATACTCAGAGCTTAAAGCAGTTTGAACCTATGTACTTGATATATACATAGGACTGACCAATCAGGTGTTCATTAAGGCACATCTAGCAGAAGATGTGAACAAAACCTCAACAAACAATCGGCGTTATTAAAAGGCTGAACAATAATTTTGATCAGATATGAGCCAGAATATACCACATGGTCGCGGATTGGGGATCACTCACAAGAAACCTAAATTGTATATATTACCTTCTACTTTTTAACGAGAGATCGTAATTAGCCATTTTGGTCGTTCCGAATATTAGGAATCTAAAAACAAGCAGTTTCGGTCCGTTATTATAATTTCCTCTACATGCGGGAACACAATACTTGTAGAGCATATTATTGTTGAATTCACAATTTTCACTAGTAACAGTATAAACTTTTTTTATACTTTGACTACACGAGGGGGAAACCTATAACGTTCGAAGAACATAGTGCGAGCCAGCGGTGGAATGTTGGGAGAGGAGATAGGCATGCGAATTTTTCTTGAAGGTTTGGAGATTATATGTATAGGGAAAACCTCATTAAGTAAAAAGTTCCAGAACTTCGTGGTTCGATAAAAAAATGGAGTTTGGTAGGAAGGAAACTGTAAAATTACAACCTACTCGCAAAGCAAAATTTCCGTAAACTCTACAGAACACAATGGCGGTGTAGGAGACCGTTGACAGCGCCACCGCACCAGTGGCGTAACTACCGCGGTCTGGCCGGTGAATTTGCCTGGGGCACAATGACTAAAAAGGCAATTTTTGCGATGAAAGTAATCACTTTGGAAGGTGAAAAAGGTATTATCTCTTAAGAATTTCTTAGAGGTGCCCTTTTATTTCATTTCAAACAACGTTTGATAATACATTCCGACGAAACATCAGTTTTAACCATTCTACATTCAAACTGTACAATTAATAATATGTATTTGTACAACATAAACTAAGGGAATAAAAAGGTTGTTTTATGTAAAAAAGTATCCTCAAAACATCAGTTACCCTAAATATTTGAAGTTCCAGCGTTAGTTTTGTTAGTTTAAACAGTAACAAAATTATACCTGATATATTGGGGTTCCCATTGTTGAATGTTTCATTCAAATTTTACAATTTAAAATATGTTTTCAACGAAAGAAACCGAAGTTTTGAAAACATTTTTGTTTATGGAAATTAAATTAATGTTTCTTCGGAGCATTACTCCCGAGTAAAAAAACTTTCTGAATGGGACCGTTTGTTTACTTGGGTTACTTTAGAATTTGTAATTCCGACGATAACAATTATCGAGGGTGGTTATTTAAATTATTAATTGTTTGATTAACTTTTTTTGCTAAGGAAAAAATTTGATCCCCCGGAAGGGATCCTCACGCCACTGCACCGCACTATACGTTATGAAACTTATCTACACAGCTGTTGATGGATCCATTGATGTTACAATATTATGCATCTAGACTTGAAAAGATCTTTATTTAAACAAGTTGTTTTTTGTGTTCCCATTTATGTAATGAAGTAATGATTGAGTGAGTTATAATTGCAATTTAACTTCTACGTTAACGTTAATATGTGAAAGGTTACACCGTATATGCCAATATGGCTTGTTAAGTATCAAAAACCAAAGTTCCATAGGTTTAAAAGCATCAAGATTCTCACTTCCAATATCGTTTAGGTGGTTTCTTCTACATCAATATGTAGAAAATTTGTCTCAGCTTCATTGTTGGAAATAAGATCTTTCAATGAAGTAGTAATTCTACTATTAATTTCCACAACACAATTTAGTGCATATCTAACCATCCAATCCGTAATACATAATTGAAAATGAAACTATTCAATCCACGATTTTCAGTGGTTCATAGAACTGTTGTACTCACGTTCTTATAACATCTCCATCTACAGGGGCGTTATTAGTCTTAGCGATGAAATAAATTTCTACTGAGGTTTCAGAATCAGATATTTTTTCCCACGAAGCGATAGCACTCGAATATTGACTTAATACTCCATCAATACAGTCGGTAATCTGAAAAAATGAACTGAAATTGAAAAAATATCATATGCGTATGAGTGTGTGTTTTTTGTGTGTGTTAATGTAAAAGGACAGAGCTTATTAGTATTCATTAGTATACTTACTTCGGTAACTTGACTTTGTATTGCGTTCAGACTGTTAAGGAATTTGAAAGATACCAAATGCTTTTCCGTTATCAGGTCAATCCGAATATCTGTTTGATTTGTGTGTTCTGAGGAGAATATAGAAAGTGTTGTTAAATATCATGTGAATTCACTGGATCTCAAAAACGATTACGTAAATTAACAATAGAAGAATGGAAATATTCTTGATCTATTGTTGAAAGTTCATATATTTTTTTCATCGCGTCAACCCATAAAATCAGGTACTTACTTGTATTCATATAGGCTGTCCGGATAAGGATACGGAGGGACTGTATCTCGACAATGGTAAGGCCTAGAGGTTTGGAATAAATCCTCATAAGTAATGTGGGCAAGAGAAATGGCGAGAAATTATTTTAAAGTTCGTAATTCAACCGCTAGGAGGCGGAACTGCTATGAAGAAACATACAATTCACTCTATCTCGGAAAGTTAGACAATGAGCTATAACTTTGAAAACATCCCTTGATAGATTATGTGATACCGTATCATTTTGCTCCGCAACATTTTTTCGTATCTGTCCTAATGAAGGAGGGGAGGCCAATGCATTTTTCAATATTTACATTTGAATATCTCCTGCACCATTCAACCGATTTGAATATTTTTGATCTCGTTTGAAAGAACATTTTATGATCTTTGAAATGTTTTTTTTAAACCGTTTAGTTGGAAACAAATAATCTAGAGGGCGTTATCTGCAGCGATTACACATTTTTGTGATTTTTGGAAAAAAGTTGAATAGAACGGTACTATTTTCTTGATAGACCCTTTGCCGTCATAAATATAGCTAAATTTTAGTGAAAACTGCATCGCGATATCTCCATCCGTTCTCGATTTACTGGAGGAAATGTTAAAAATTCGAGTACCTCTATCGGATCAAGCTACCTTTGCGGGAAAACAAATCACATAGCCATGGTAACCGACGTAATTCAAATAACGATTCAAATTTCTTCCAACTCAACACACAATTGTTAACAGGTCGAGTCTTCCTTCACACTTTATCCATGCTTTGCTTAGGACTAGTTTAAAACTAGTTTTGAAGCGTGTTTAAAGGCCAACGGGTCAAAGAAACATCAGTAATAACAATAGAATAAAAGATGCTCAAAATACTCATAATTACTCTGAGTTTAAACACAAATAGTTCACAAATATTCAAAATGTCTTCCGTCATTTTCGATGCTCTCGATATTTGATCTGATTTCGGTAAAAAAACCGCTGCTCCAATTTCAGCCCGGGTTGTTGGTTTCTCTTGAAAACTCAGGTGTTTCTGTCTACCCCATTGGTAAAAATCCAAGTTAGATCCGGCGAACGCTATGGTCAGGGAAATAAACTTCCTCTTCCAATAACACGATTCGCATATTGCTCGTCTAAATGCTGAAGTACGTTTCGCTTATAATAGGCCGGACAACCATCAAGCTGGAACCACGTGTTTCTTCCTATCCAAAGACCTTTCTCCGTTAAGGGCTTGGTAAAAAAAATGTGGGCCTATGATTTTTCCTTCCACGATTCAGCACCATACGTTCAAACTCCAGCGATTATGATGTTCTACTTGCCGCATCCAATTTTGGTTTTTCTTCGACCAATAATGCGTATTATGCAAATTCACACCCCCTGCGCTACTGAAAGTTGCTTCATCCGTCCATAATATTAGTGACAGAAAATTTAGATTTTCCCGAATCATATTTAATACCCAGTGACAATGTCTACTATCATAATCAGTATCTTTTAATGCCTGATGTAAAACAATATGGTAACGATGAATATTATTATCTTAACGAATCTCGTGGACAATTGTTTTGAGACTGCCAAGTCGATGGAAATTTGTCTGGTACTTAAGGTGGTAAACAATATTTTCCTCGATGCATGTTCTACGACATCTTAGAGGTGCTTGAATGAGCTGCACCCTGCCAGTCTCCCGTAATCGCCGGACCAATCGTGAAAACACTTCTCGAGAAAAATGTCTTCTTTGTGGAAATTGCATTGCATATGTCGCGACGCAATTGCAGAATTTTCGAAACATTCGAAATAAATGCTTAACATATCATACGCTTACGCGTTAGTAGATGGCATATTTTTTCCAAAAAAATGGATTCAAACGTAAATCTAAGCCACAGAACTATCATAACTAACTTGAGACAGTTGTCAAATTCGTAATATTTCCAATTTAGCAGTTACCATGGCTATGTGATTTGTTTTTCTCGCATAGGTAACCTGATCCGATACAGATTCTCGAATTTTTAACATTTTCTCCTATGAATCGAGAACAGATGGAGATATTGCGATGCGGTTTTCATTAAAATTTAGCTACGTTTATGATAGCTGAGGGTCTGTCAAGAAAATAGTACCGTTCCATTCAACTTTTTTCCAAAACTAACAAAAATGTGTAATCGTTGCAGATACCGCCCTCTAGTTTATTTGTTCCCAACTAAACGGTTCAACAATTTTTTTCAAGAGATCATGAAATGCTCTCTTAAACGAGATCAAAAATATTCAAATCGGTTGAATGGTTCACGAGATATTCAAATGTAAATATTGAAAAATGCATTTGCCCTCCCCTCCCTTATTATGACAGATGCGAAAAAATGTTGCGAAGCAAAATGATACGGTATTAAATCTATGGAAGGATATTTTCAAAGTCTAGTTCATCGTGTAACTTTTCGAGATAGCGTGAATTTTATGTTTCTTCATAGCAGGTACGTCTCCTAGCTGTTGAATTACGAACTTCAACATACTTTCCAGCCATTTCTCGTGCCCATTTTACACATGAGGATTTTTTTCCCAAGCCTCTGGAGTCTTGACCTTACCATTGTCAAGATACAGCCATTCCGTACCCTTATCCGGACAGCCTGTACTATATTGCAGCAAATAATTTTATGTATGAATTGGAAATAATGATTAGCTCCACTAATTAAACGTTATTGGGGTTGCATAGACACATAAAAACAGACAAGAATTTTTGTATGGTATGTAGGGAATTGCAGACAACCAATAAGAATTTTCTTATGATTTCATTATAAGTTTATACGTTAGAATATTGAAAGAGTTATAAAGACTTCAGTCCTTCCAGCTTTACTTTGACATTACACATTCTCTCACATTATACAATAAGTCGCATAGATACTTTTAGATTCTCCCGATACATTGTCATAATCGGATCTTTGCTAATGAATCATATAGTTGAGTTTCACGAAACCTTAAGATTTCCTATGGAATAGTTTCATCACTATAATTTTCTCGAAATGTTGCATCTTTGAGAGGAAAATTCCATCGCAATAGTTTTGGTGAACGATGAAGTGAAGTGTATAATAGTTTTCGTTCCATCAGTGACAATACATGAACGTTTATCCAAACCCCCATAGCATGATACCACCTTATTTACAGCTTTGTGGTACCATGTCTTCTTGAATAGTTCGAACAAAAAATACAATTGATGTCGGGTAGGTCCGTGCTTTCGTTCAAGCAGAGTGAAATATTTTCAATTGTGTCGTGCAATTTTTTGGATACATATTGATTAATGTGGTCTCAACGTCTTGAAATTGTTTGATGTGACACTGAGACAGTTTCGAATTTTTCAGCAATTTTTGATTCATTAAATTGTATTGCCATTTTGATTGCACAATTCTTAATAAGCACTCCATCACTAAAAGGTTTTATCATCGCTTTGACAATTTCCTGAAGCGGCAATACAGCATTTGTTATCAGTGTCAGACTTTTTGAAAAAATGTGTTTGCTGCTTTAGCTTTTTCTTATAATCCTTAAGATAGCATTTCTAGACTCCCCTGTATAATGCTGAAACTTTTTCTCGTATATTGTCGTTTTACATTATATTCTTTAGGAATTGATAGTACTTTCATATAAACAATGCACTGAAGTATATTATAGTTGTTTGTGATTAAATAGTCTGATTTCCAACGGTGATTTGATTATAAACTCGATGTTCGTTGGTTATTTTCATTTTTGAGATATTTCACTCAAAGCTTAAATTGAGTTGCCGCGTACCGCACACCAGAACAAAATAACTACAATTATAAACGAATAAACACCAATAAACTTCGCGAACAGTATTCAACGTTTTTCTGTCTATGAGTCTCGATTCCATTAACTCTGCCCGTCCCGCTTGACGCAACCTTCTTATATGCGCGCGAATGGCCACTCGAATGTTCGAGAACGGTCCAGCGAGAATCGAGATCTCCAATGCTCCAGTAACTTTGTTGCGCATGTGGCCCTTGGGCGTCATGTTGGACGCTGCTGCTGCTATAAAACATCCAAAGTCATCATTACTCTTCACAAATAAAGAATGAGTTTTGAAAGCAAAGTTAAATTTACGTAACATAGTTGAGGTTATTCAGCCTCCTCTTGAGCCATGTTCACATAAGCACCAGTCATTTTTTCATTTACATATTGCGTAAATTGATTTCGAATTGTGTGTTCCTTTCAAATGATAAAATCTTTAACATCCAGCATTTCTTAGTGGCTGCAGCGAAAGATTTTAAACCACTTTCACAACATTTGTCTGGGTCTCATCTTCCAACGTTTTATCGCAAATAGCACACTCTAAAGGAGACATTATGCATACGTAATATACATAATATTCTTTTATCCAATTATTTTATACACAATTAATAACACAATTATTTTATCATGACGCGTTCGTGATTAAAAGGAAACTAACTTGTGACCAGGTGGGGCCGAAAGCCTTCGAGCTAGGACTCCGAAGGTGGGATAGGAATGTGCCGAAAATAAAGAGGCCCGATATGCATTTTGTAGGAAATTTTCTCTACGTCAGTTTTGTATATACATTTAGGACTGACTGGAGCCTAACCCTTTTCAAGTTGCGGTTACTTTAAAAGCATGTCATTCTTATACACTTCCACCACGTGCCATCATTTATCGTGTCCGATTATCAGGTTGACTAGTTAAAATTGTTAACAATGTTTTTTTTTCTCATTTTGTGGCTAAACCTTGCGGATAGCAAGGTAGCATGATGGCACCATGTTAAATAACTTTATTGAAGGTCAAATAAAGATTTAAAATCATTGCCATCACTTCTTGCCTATTTCAAATCCCCAAAATCCTCTAAAACCACCCCCCAAAAAATATGAATAATATGAATAATATGACCAATTTTATGATGAATTAGTCAATTATTGAGATTCTGCCTTCGGTTTGAAATCGAAACGGTCGTTTGTTGTTTTTTTTATGTTTTGGGGGTGGTCTTAGGGAATTTTGGGGGGTTGAAATAAGCAAGGACTGATGACAATAATTTTAAATCTTCATTTGACCTACAATGAAGTTATTTAACATGGTGCCATCATGTTACCTTGTATTCCGCAAGGCTTATACACAAAATGAAAAAAAAAACATTTGTGGTCCAAGTAATGACCAATTACTCGGATATGGATCGATAACTTTTGATGGCATAGGGTGTCTTAACAATTGCCAACACCAATGAACATTTTCCACCAGGATTGGGAGGGTTAACTTGCAGTCCATTTTCGGTCCAATTTCAACTGGTCAGCCTGATAAACGGACACGATAAAAATGATGGCACATGGTGGAAGTGCATAAGAATGGCATGCTTTTCAAGAAACCGCAACTTGAAAAGGGTTGACCTCCAGTCAAAAATTAAACAATTTGCGGAGGCTGTATCTCGGGATCTAGCAGCCGGCGAAAATTCGGTCTGTGAGATGAATTGATCATTGAATCGTCCTCTAACGATAAACCATAGGGCTATCGGGTTAATGTTCAGACCATCAATATCGCTCTGACTCCTAAGCTATTATCGGAAGCAAAGGATCACTGTAGTCGAACATTCATAAGCTTAGGAGCATTACTATTAGATAACACGGTGTGTTATCTCATTCTAATTATATTGATTTGCTTGGTAATAGCAGAATATAGAAACAAATCAGGACAATATAGTATAGGAGCTAGAGGGATATGGTGGGCCTGAATGAATACACCTTGGTACTACTGTATATTGGTGGAGAAAGGTTCAATGTATAATAGCTCTCACAGGCAGAATCATGTATGTCAGGCGTTTCCAAGCTACAGTCACCTCAAATTTTGAACTTGTTTATTGCACGAACCCTTTTGTTGTTGTAGATTGAAAAGCATGTAATTCTTATACTGGGTTGCCCATAATAAACTACCCATTTTATATTATTAATAAATTCCCTACGAGATAACTAAATAGGTTGTTCTTTGTGGGATTATCTTATTATTATTAATTTCGTGGAACGCCATTTTTCTACGAGAAGTTTGTTAGTTTTCATCAATAATTATTTAATTTTTTTGCTTTGAGACATTATTTCAACATCCGTTTGAACTTTCATTATTATTTAGTCCAACAACGTGTGTTTTGTACAGAAACCTACATAAGAAGCAATTCGATAGAAGAAGTTAGGCGTGCATTCCGGCGTCAGTTTAATAACAACAATAGGGGTCACGCGCCAAATCGTAAAACTGTTAGGTAATGGGTTCGTCATTGGCGTGAAAATAGCTCTGTACAACATTTGGAGAAGCCTGGACGTTGAAGAACAGTTCGTACACCAGAAAATATTGAACGAGTTAGAATTTCGTTTACGAGAAGTTCTAAAAGGTCTGCTAATCGATAAACCCTTATCCTAGGAACATCGAAGGGAAGCTTAGATCGAATTCTTCAAAGGGATTTAAAATTTCATCCCTATGAATACCAAATGGTACATCACCTTAGCAATCAATATAAAGAAGCAAGGTTAGCATTTTGTCACGAATTTTTGGATTTACATCAAGGAGCAATTCACAGTCTCCTAATGACCGACAAAGCAAATTTTTATTTGAACGGCATGGTCAATAAACAGAATTTTAGATATTGGTCAAATGAAAATCCTCGTGAAATCTTTACACAAAACCTCCATAATCCAAAAGTTGTTGTGTGGTGTGGAGTAGGATCTTTTGGTATTATTGGCCCTTATTTTTTTGAGGATGAAAATAACCGCGCTGTAACAGTAACATCCGAGCGCTACGTTAATATGCTAGAGACATTTCTCATTCCAGAATTAAATAGACGAGGATTACTAAACAATGCCTTACTATTCCAACAAGATGGGGCAACAGCTCATACCGCCAGAAACTCAATGAGGGTCCTGCGAGAAATGTTTAATGGCCGACTCATTTCTCGATTCGGAGATTTGCCTTGGCCTTCGAGGTCCCCCACTTAACGGACCCGATTTTTTTCCTGTGGGGATATTTAAAAGCCAAAGTGTTTGCGAGTCGTCCAGGTACAATCGAGGAACTGAAAGTCAAAATTCGTGAAGAAGTTGAAGAAATAGACGAAGGTTTGCTACGCCGTGTAATGAACCACTTTTTATATAATATTGAAAAATGTGTTGAAGTTGGTGGAGGTCATTTAGAAGACATGATTTTTAAAAGTTAGAATTAAATTAGCCAAATATTTATAAGTTATCATAAATCCCAAAGAGTTAGATGTAATTTAGTAGAATGAAAAGTTTGTTTTGTTAACTGAAAAAAATTTAATTCAAATATTAAAATGAGTAGTCTATCATGGGGAACCCAGTATATTTGCACCTAGTGCCAAGGTTTTTCATCGAGGCAATTTTTTGGAGCTGGCGCCAGTTAATTTAGTAGGTTAAATGGAATGCACGAACACATTTTCTAACCTGGTGGAAAATGTCTGTTATTGTTGCCAGTTGTTGAAAAAACACATGCCAATGTTTTTTATCTGGGCATTTCCGAGGATTTTGGACCAAAAATGGACTTTTTGATCACTTTACGGCTAATACGGGTGCATTGCGACAAAATACGTTGGCACCGTGTCAAATACGTTAATTTATTGTCAAAGAATAACCAATATGAGTGCCTATGTCTAAATAATTGCATAATTTAGCAAATAAAATCTAGCTACCAACATTTTTTTTTTTGGGTGAGATTTTCGGGGTTGAGGGAGGGATTGTATTGGGGAAAAAACTTGGTACTCAAATTGGTTATTCTGTGACACCAAATTAACGTATTTGACACGGTGCCAATTCGTGTCGCAATGCACCCGTTTTAGGCGTAAAGTTGTCAAAAAGTCCATTTTTGGTCCAAATAATGGTCAATTTCTCGGAAATGGTCCACCATATCGCTCTAGCTCCTAGACTGATAATTTGTGGAACCTGCACCGCCCAAAATTATGTATATTAGGTCTTTTAATAAAACGCGTAATTTTCTGGGCTCCATCTGACTGGACTAACATGCCGACATTTAATTTTTCCAGCGGTAATTACACTATTGAGAAGCATATGAATAATTATCGGAAATTCAGTTTCAGTTTGACGAGTCAGAATAATTCTGGTTTTTGTCCTTAGATAAATTCTAAATTTCTCACAGAACAGTTCAGTTCATACAAAGGGAGACCGTCAGAATAATCTATTTTGCAGCTCGAAAATGGTTTCATAATCTTCGCACAGTTTGAGTAACCTATTCCTGATCTACAGATCAGGCGGATCGATTAATACATAATTTGTTAATTTAGTGTGATAAATATAGGAGAGAGAGAGAGAGAGAGAGGAGAATATTAACTGTTTTACTACAATATTCTATTATTCTATTTAGATTAGATTAGTTTGGAAGCTTTAACGCTTCGCTCTGCTGAGACTGTGACTATAGTAGGTGAGAAGTCTCCTATAGTCCTCCCATATACTCGTTTACTTTGCCTTGTTAAAGGCCTTCCTAGTCTCTTGACTGAGAGTGGTAAGTTCCTTATTCCACCAAGGGGGGTTAGATTTTCCTCCGAGTGATTCCGGCTGCCCTCTGAAGGCACTCAAGGGTAAACTTCACCCCTCTTGGTGAAATAAGGAAGTGGCCACTCGTAAACAATGGACCAGGAAGACCTTTAACACGGAAAAGAAATTCGGTTTGTGGGAGGAATATAGGAGACTTCTCACCTCTCATGGTTAAAGTCTCCGCAGAGCGAAGCGTGAAAGCTTCCAAACCTCTGTGAAGAAATATCCTCAACCCAGGAAGCGTTAATATTGCATAAAGCATTCGCGAAGGACAGGCTAGAGATCAACATTGACCTAAAAAAAATGACGTAAGCTATAGAGAAGGTGCTGAGAAGAAGGCGAAAGTTCTGAAAACGCATTTTCCAGGTTGTAACTACAACGAAGCACTGGAAATTGACGAGCTTCCCCATAGACCATCTATGGAAGATTGAAGTAATGCTACGAAGATATGCTGAGAAATAAGGCTCTTATGGGCATCAAGTTCTTCAATCCATACAAGTCTCCAGGGGCTGATGGTGTTTTCCCTGTTCTTCTACAGAGGGGAAAGGGGCGATCACATCAACACTCATGAGATTGGGCGATGGTGGTATATATATACAAAAAATTGGTGAGAGAGATCTAACCCTTCCCAAGTCCTACATACCTGTAAGCTTAGCATCCTTTATGTTAAAGAACCTACAAAAAATAGTGGATAATTCCATCACGAAGTGACGGAGAAACCCTCCCTCCACTGCCAGCATGAATATAGAGCGGGTAGATCTACCATAACCACACTGTATCAGCATTTTTTTCTCATACTTCGACTACACGAGAGGGCAACCTATAATGTTCGAACAACATCGTGTGAGCCAACAGCAGAATGCTGGGGGAGGAGGAAATAGAGAAGGAGGTAAAACAAAAAGAAAAGTGCCTTCCTTGAGATCGAGAGTCTTTGATAGCACGTCACACGCTACTATTAAAGCCTCCATCGAGAAAAGGAACGTATGCCAAACCTCATCTAAATGGATGGGGGAAATTCTACGCACCAGAAGAGCAGAGACAAAGGTGGGAGAAACCACTATTCAAATAAACACAGCAAAATGATGCCCTTTCTGCGGAGCCTGGTAGTGGATGACCTCCTAGAGACAATAACTTAAAGGAATCCGCTACCAAGGATACGCAGATATAGTAAAAATCGCGAGAGCTTTCTATGCAATATCATTCAAGAAGGTCTTGAAATCACAAAGGAATGGTGCAAATCGAACGGACTAGGAATCAAACCCTAGTAAAACTACAATATTGGATCACATGAAGCAAATTAAGCTGAATGTAACCGGCATTGTGCTGTATGAGGTGCGACACGTGCCCTAATGGTGTGCTGAAGGATGGTAGGTGGAACATAAGGTTGTCCACCCAAAATATTGCTCCGGATGTACCCCATGATGGTGAGATCTATCCTAACCTATGGTGCATTAGCCTGGAGCGACAATACCAACAAACCAACCAAAGGCTCGTATGCATATGCATAACAGGGGCTCCAAGATCTTGTCCTACGGCAAGCATAGATGAAATATTGGGATTAACCTCCTCCATATAGCTAAATATATAGGACAGCGAAGAATACTATGCTCAATAGAAGCAAAGAAGAATCTCGGGAGGGTATTAGACTTCCGTGGAATTACAATATCTCAATAAAGAAGAAACACCCAGTACTCATAGCACCAAGAGATGACATGGGTAAGTGTTCGTGTCTATACAGAACTTCCAAACCCATCTTGGAAATAAAGATGAGTGGAGAATACTCGCCCTGTTAGGAGCAAGTCTTTTGGTATACCGATGAACCAACAACTGCAGAAGGCACGGAGGCTGGAATCTTTGGACTCGAAACCTAATATTCCGAACCCATGAGCAAATACACCAGTATCTTTCTAGCGGTTGTCCATGCGATTGAGAGGTGTACACAGCTCAATATCGACAAAGGATATAAAAAGAAGGATATAGCCATCATGTCCGATAGTCAAGCAGTTACAGCGCTGAGCTCAAACATCATGATGAAAGATGATTCTCAACTACAAAACTAAGCTAAACACCTTAGGAGTGCAGAACAGCAGAGCCGTCGCAAGGGTGTGGCAGCTGAGGCACTTGCCTCGGGCGCCATCACAAAAGGGGCGCCTGTCACGACAAAGTCCAAACATTTTTTGTAACGAAAAAAATTTGGGCGACACAATGGAGCCCCAAGAAGAAGAAGTCGCTGCACTTAATATGATTCTTATGTTTCTCGTCGAGTTTCTAACAGCGATTCAACCTTTCTTCATTATTTATTGTATATAATATGCTAATAGGGCGCGGTCTGTTTCAATAGAATAAACAAATGCTATTTTTGTCGATTTGAATAATATGTCAGCCATATAAGCGTTGCGGTGAAGAATACTGTTTTTAGATATTCAATATTTCCCTCCTTTTTCATGCGTTTCCAGCCTCCAAGTTTGTTCCGCTTGTTCCGTTCGTTATTATATCATTTTTGCAAATTTCAGCGGGGGAAATTTCCTAGGGCAGGGGGACGCCCTTGAACACAAGGGAGCTGAAACGACTCTGGTAGGACCGGAACGCTTCTGTAGTATAGGCAAGCATACTATGAAGGAAATCCTTGAATCAGATGAAACAGAATCTTGCTAGATAAATTTATAATGTAGGACGTTTTGGAAAGTATAAGACTATGCAGGAACAACATGAGAGTCACAACAGGATTCATGACAGGACACTTCAAATTCAACGACCATATGAGTAAAGTTAACCTAGTAAACGATCGAATGTGTAGATTCTGGACAATACCAAAAGAAACACCGATACAGCTGCTGACCTACTGCTAAGCTACTCTGCTCCGCAGAAGCAGAATCTTCGGGACACATACGAAAGCTAAAACTCACCGGTGTACTGTAAAAAAGTACTGTAAAAGGGATACAATAGTTCTTGAAGGTCGCAGTTTATCTGACATCCCTTAACATTCTAATCTAATATTCTACTTACGCATATTACATTTGTCGAAACTTATCAATTTATCGGTCACAGATACACTTAACAAAAAATAGCCACTCATTTGTTCTGTGACGGAGAAGGTCATTCTGATACTTCCATTATTCATCGAGAATGGGTCAGTTATTTGATCGATTCCTTTTCCAAAGGCTTTTGGTTTTTCCTTGAAGCTGAAAGCCATTACATCTCCCTCATCGCGGTCAGTTACCTGGAATGGAAAAAAATAATTTGCGAGATGATTATCTTCTATGTGTTGTTTTTAAATTGAGTTTTCATCTTCCTTCAAGTTACAAAATACGTTCGAAAATAATAATTATTAGGGAAAGCAATAAACTCGTCTGCTGGTACCTAGATGAATTGAGCTAGAATATATACGTGAAATGTATATCTGAAGGATAGAATGATAAAATGAAAGGTGCTGTTGCTGTTATACGGAAAGCGTTATTTCTAAACCATCTACATTTACAACCACTTAACCCTACGTTAGTCGCGCGTGTCTCACAGATACACGATCGAGATGAAACCATAGAGATCAAGAATAGAGTACTCGAGCAGCCAATTTCGTGACCGGCTGTAAGAAAATTTTCAGTGCTCTTTCCTTTTCTAACTTATCGGATCTCTCTTCGATATATTAAAAAGAGACAGAGCACCGAAATTTCTCTTACAGCCGGTCAACGCAATAGCATTACGCTTACGGGACTCGAGTACTCTATTCTTGATCTCTATGGATGAAACGCGTCTAGAATTGGACTTAGATTGATTATGGGTTGAGGCTTGCGTCTATGCCTTCTATGCTTGCTAAGTGTTCGTGTTAGTTGGTTCCTGGATCTTGAGATGTGTGCAACAGCGGTTCATGACACATCAGAGAAATTTTTGATGTTGCGAACTCTAAGAATTCTAATGATGCGGACGTGGAAAATACAAGTAGCCGTAAAAGATGCATTCCGTGTCAGGGAGAAAAGCGTACCAAGCTTACTAAATACAAATGTTCTTCCTGCGAAATGTATTTGTGCCTACAACATGTTGAAGTTATTTGCAGTGAAGTATGTCATTCAAACAACAAATACGTAAATTGTAATATATTGTAAATTGAATAAATTATTCTTTTATGGATTCGAGTTTTTACTAGAAAATACGTATAACAAAAAATCGCGAATTCTACATGCTTTTTTGTATATAAATATGAGTGTATTTGTGAGATACAGCGCGACCATATTTATCTGACTGGAGCCGCAACCAACGAAGGGTTTAACCCACGGTCGTACATACAGGTCTGGGAACTCGAGGCTGTTTCCTATGTGAGAAGTGACTCCGCTAAGCGTCAACTGTCGCGTAGTACCAAAAAGGGTGGCGCAGTAGACGAAGAGTGTTCTCTGACAACTGTCATTCTTGACTTGTAAACACAAGTAATATCTGCGTTTTTAGAAGCAAATTACGAAACCGTGCATTGTGCCGAAATGCAAAACGGGGTACAAACGTGTAAAGCAAGAAACTTCTGTTTTTAAAGTGCCGAAAGATGTGGAAATCCGAAAACAGTGGATGCTTGCGATTCCGGATAGAAATCGTTTTAACGTGCGAGCATGTATAACGAAAAAGGGGAATTTATTTTCAAGGTGAATAATACATTTTGACAAGAGTAACAGTTCTATTCCTCTCTCAAATCAGAATAGTGAATACTGCGTTACGAGAAAAATTATTTTACTTAATAATGTGATTGTTGCCATACTTCGATCCAAGCGCTAGCTAGTGGCTGAGCGAGGGACTACGAGTTTGGCGACGCGTAAGAGACTCGTGTCCTGTATGTACGACCGTGGTTAAACCTGTTGCTTTCTTTTGAACTTGCAACGGCAGCCTTGGAGTAATGTGTCAAATGTTAAAAATGAAATATTCCTGGTTTTCAGGGAAATTGTTCAAATAAATTCATTGGTGGCACTAAATTACTAACTATGACCTACTTTCTTCCTTATCGAGGACTGGGATTATCATTTTTTTTTAAGGAAATCTGGAGAGGATCTTGCTCGTGACTGAAATGAAGTGGTGCCGGCGATTGGAAGACCACGAGGAAAGAAGACTAGAGACAGGATGTTTGAGTCAAATAATCAACGCAGGGTAGGCGAGGTCTTCGAGTTGAATAAACGAACTGCGCAGTAGTTCATTAGCCAATAAGGACATTGCGCTTGCGTGTGTTTATCCGTTGATTGAAACTGGTAGCCACGATATAGTATAATGGTAATGCGTCTCTTGTATTAAAAGCGTAGCCCAAGTCTGTGAACTTACAACTCTTGCCGCTGGGTCGCTGCCGTCGGATGTAAGAGGAGCTATACGGCGCACAGTGGGTAAATTCACGAATTTAGGTGGACAATAGTCAACACTGTGCAGAGTCAAATCTGACATCGTAACTAATACACCTTCTATAATTCCAAAACAAAAAAAAAACAAAAACGGGCGTTTCGATTTGAAACCCAGCCAGAGTCTCAATAGTTGACTAATTTATCATAAAATTGGTCATATTATCCATACTATTCATATTTTTTTGGGGGGTGGTTTTAGGGGGTTTTGGGGGGTTGAAATAGGCAAGGAGTGATGGCCATAATTTTAAATCTTTATTTGACCTCCAATAAAGCTATTTAACATGGTGCCATCATGTTACCTTGTAACCCGCAAGTTTTGTCCACAAAAAGAAACAGTTTTGGTCCAAATAATGACCAATTACTCGGAAATAAACCGATAACTTCTGATGGCATAGGGTATGTTAACAATTGCCAACACCAATGAACATTTTCCACCAGGTTTGGGTGGGTTAACTTGCAGTCCATTTTCGGTCCAATTTTAACTGGTCGGCCTGATAAACGAACACGATAAAAAATAATGGCACATGGTGGAAGTGTAAAAGAATGGCATGCTTTTCAAGTAACCGCAACTTGGAAAGGGTTGACCTCCAGTCAAAAAAAAAAATGCGGATGCTGTATCTCGAGATCTAGCAGCCGGGGAAAATTCGGTCTGTGAGATGAATTGATCATTGAACCGTTCTCTAACGATAAACCATAGTGCCATCGGGTTAATGTTCAGACCATCAATATCACTTTGGCTCCTAGACTATCATTCTCTGAAAGCCGTATAATCAGACATGACCAACTAGATTCATCATCATCAAACTTAAAAACGACTGGTATTTTGAAAATAAATCAAAAACGATAATATTTAGGTATAGGGATTCAAAAACAAAGTTGTCCTAATTTTTTGTGGTGAATGCAGCTACTATAAAATAAATGGGGATTTCCATTTGAAAATTTCGAGTTTTTGGCATTTTAAAATTTAATATTTCCATAATTTTTTGTGAGCATCCTGTACAAGATCGGACACTTTCTTTATAATATTTCTCTGCGATACGTTTTTTACTATAAAATGCCAAAAGCGCGTTACGAAATATGCTGCCGTTATAAAGAAACTGTCAATTAAGTATGAGTCTGCATCTGTAATTTTTTCTCTAAAATTGCAAATATCTCAAAAAAGCTATAGGACATGATATTTATGAAATGTACCTAGAATTTTCCGCAGAATCCAAAAATGCAATAAATTATAGGATGTTCTATTTAAAATAACGAAGTTGTCATTGACTTCCGGTATAATCGGAGGTGCCGGATCTTGAAAATATTTCAGATGAATAGGTTGACTTTGGTCAGCTGCTTAGTTTTCAAAAAAATACTATGTTTACTTTTTGAGATATCGATTGATGCAGTTCGTGGTGAGACTTCCTTCCCTGTATGCCTGCTAGCTTACTACAGTATCAAATGTGTTTCACTACAGCTGTTAGCTACGAATAATTGGTTCTACTCACCACAATTTTCACCACTTCTGATTCAGACTTAACTGTTTTCAAGATGTTTCCAAAATATTTCTTCTGTGAAAATTCCGGGTTATGCATATTCAGTTGTTTCACCTGAAATAAATAATAGTATATTTTATTGCAAAGTATGTCAAAAAGCTAGCTTAACTTGAACTCATTATTGTAGTCATGAAATAAAAGGAAAATATTTGAAGAATAATATCATCGAAGAAAGATAATTAGAAACGAGATTACATTTCAAACTTTGTTTTATTAACTTGACATGTTTCGATTGTACAGCAACATTATCAAGTTAATACATCAACGTTTAAAGTGTTATCTCGTTTTCATTTTAAGGCTGAGGTCCGGGTATACTAAATTACATGTAAAACAATGCCATCTCATTTCGAATTTATAACAAAAATTACGTACACAATGTAGACAAGTTTATATCAAATTAAAGCGGGAAGTATGCAGAATTGTATAAAGTTTTTCGAAAAGATTGATTAATTTACGCCTTCGAAATAAATTATTGAAAACATGCTATTTTCCTCAGGTCAATTCGGTACTTCAAAAGGTATAATTTATATGAAATATGACCTTAATCATGTTATTATTGTATTCATACAAAACACTACACATTTAGCTATAAGTTGACACAAAAATCACAACAATCAGATCAATACTTTTGTAGATGAATTCGAAACCAACATCATGTACATTATTATAAAATATTGAGAAAGCTATAAATATGAAGTATAGATTTCGGAATGTTTCTGTAAAAACTGACCTAAATATGCAAATTTATATGCCGACTTTTCGACGGTAGATGACGCAACAAAAAAGGTTTCAGTGGCGCAGTAGGGCATTAAACAAATATCTAATATGAACCCCTTTGCTAATAAACACGTCGCACACAATTCAGGAACGTTCTTGAATTTACGTGCGGTCGGATATTCGTGTAGATAACTAGGCCAAATGTTCATGAGATATGCCTTTGTGTGCCGATGCCGAAAGCTGCTATTTTTTGTCCATGCATTTCATCGATTTGTAGCTAGCTAACATTATAGAATTAAAATTATACGAAAACATGCTTATTTTTTTACAATTTCTAATAATTGGTGACGAGTTTATTGTTATTTTTCATCCTGTAATCAAAAAATCACAGATGAATATAATACAGTAAGTAATAAGTAGAATAAAGTGCTCCTATAATAATTAATTATAATTAAAAGTACCTACCTAATTGTTAAGAAACTTATTGTATATGTACCTAAGACTTTAATTTGAACAATAAATCTAATACATCTATGGTTTCAGCGTTTATCTAGTATAAAATCATTTTAACTTTCGGAATTTGGATAATTGAACTCAAATTCACACAAACTGTCAAATTGTTTCACCACACTGTGGCATTCTCAAAGCTAGGAGCTGACAACTAGTATTGAGAATGCCACAGTTGTTGTCAACATCAATATTAAATTAAATGTTCTAGCTTTAGTTCAATTTTCCAACTTCCGAAAGTTAAAAAAGTTGGGTTCGGCTTCGTGGAAATTCATTTTCTATATAACTTAGGGGAGAATTAAAAAAAAATTAAATGATATTACACTTAATAAATTAGTATGTTTATTTGCACAAACATATTGTGAGGAGCATTTCTAACACCAAACTATCGAATGAACATATATCTCTGGACAGTGGCATAGAAAGAGTTCCCGAGGACCCGAAGCAAACTATTATTATGGGTGTCTTCTTTACTGAAAGATACAAAAGTTTGTGATCGAAGAATACCAAAAATGTTTGTCTTTTGGTGGAAACATTAACAAAACAAAAACAAATTCTTATTTGTCTCTTATTTGAGTGTCGGTTGTTCCAGTATTTTCTTCATAGTTTGATAGTAGTTTCCTTTCAATAACGTTCAAAATGGCAAGCCGCGATAAACTATTTTGTCAGAATTGGCAAGGAAACTCTTCAAGAATGCCTTGTACAACAGGAAGTAAACATTAGATACGTTAATACCTAACATCAAACTTTTTGTGTGTTTGTCCAAGAATATACCTCTAGCAAAAGATGTTAACAAAACCTTACATATTGTGGAACAAACAGCATACTAAAACTGTCGTTGGCGCGGGAACTCATGTCTGGAGACCGAAACAGAGTATGTAGAAGCCAGGAATATCTGCAATCACACAATACACGCATCGAAAGAGGCATATAACGCCAAAATAAGATCAAAGCTTATCGAATGCCCAAATTGCTCCGGTCGTTTTGAACTTTCACCAAGGCAATTGGAAGAAATTTCACCTTCAATTTGTAGGTAAGAGTGTGAGAACGCAGAATAGCGATACTTCAAAAAAACATTATTTGAAAAATCTACTAACAAATTTATGTTGGATGGAAAGCCTATTCGCCTATTCCAGATAAACTTTTGTGTTCTCTAATACCAAAGAAATTTACGTTTTTGTAAAAAAGTGGTCGGTGATCTAGTCATTGTGGATGAATTAGATGGATTTGATTGGCAACCAGAGTTTGACGTCGAAGATGAATTATAATGAAAAAAAAAGTGTTTATTACCATTTCATTCCTAATTCCCTCACTAGTAGTACCCTCATTGACGTGACGTCATAGTCTATTTTATGTCTTTATATTGTGGCAAATTTTGATGGTTCAAATATCAATGAGGTGTCAGTATGAAACAAATTTATGTTATAGTGTAAGTAATTTCGAAGTCAACCTGACAGCAGGTGTGAGTATAAAACATACAGTAGTAAAATATATTATGTAGACCAAAAATAGGAAAGCTACTTTCCTAATAGAAGTGAGGGAAGTCAGTGATTGATTGATCACAGTCCATTCATAGTTAACTATCTGGGGTAGAGTTGACAAGATTCAGCTATATTCGAGGAGGCTGCTATGCTTTTATTTGTAGTTTGTGTACTATTTATAAGTTTTATAGGTATTAATACAGTTTTTTTAAAATATTTTTTCGTTTTATTGTCATTTTGAGGTTTTAGGAAAGGTCATAAGAATTTTAAATAACTCCTTATTTTTAGTCAGTTTTCTTAACCATATTCTTAGATGTTGATAAGCCTTCGTAATGGAAAACTTGACTCTTAGTCGAGTTATACAGTATAAAAATGAAAGAAACGGTTTTGTGTATAGTTCGATTTTGCCAAATGAAAACGTATCGTAGTATACAAGTAGCATACCAGACTGAGCGCCCTTTTTTATTTTTTATACGTTTAGAAAATTGAATTCATATCTTAATAAACCGTTTTTAAGGGTTAAAAGTTAATCGCAAGTTCCCAAAATTGGAATTTTGGCGTTTGGTCGAGTTATGCATAACTACGTCCAATTTCATTCATCTCGAAAAATTACTTTTCTGAAATTAATAATCCTGGCCGAATCCTCTTAACAGCAGGAAGTAAGGGCAGCCATCTGGTAGTTACGTGCCTCAATATTTCAAGACAGGTTAAGTCGGCTTCCAAAAATAGATATTTCAGCTGCTGCACCTGTTAAGCGTGATAGGATAAATTCATATGAAAGAAGAAGATTCCGTAAATAATTATCTGTGAAATAATCATTTTTTTCAATAACTTCTAAGATATTAACGGAAAGTAAAAGAGTAGCCATTTGTCTGTCCGTTCACATTTATGCATTTTTGGAGTCGAGCCTGAAAGGTTTGCATAACCCTTCGCAGTATATTAAGAGGTGTTGCCGCAATCTCGTGGCTAATTCGTTGTTTTAGGACTAGGATTGTTCTAGGTAGATTAGTTTCAAAGACTATTTTTAAGTATCCCCATAAGAAGAAGTTGCAGACTGTTAGGTCGGGAGACCGAGGGGGCTAACCAATAGCCTCTTTTCGAGAAACGACACGCCCCGGTAACAAAGCATTCACAGCATTCATTGATGGTTCTTACAGTGTGACTTGTTACCCCGTCTTCCTGAAAAAGTGTGTTTCCATTCACTAGAAAGCGGTGAAGTTGTGGTGTGAGGAAGGCCGAATCATTGCAACGTATCGCTCAGAATTCACAGTCAGCGCATTTTCAGCCGCATCCTCAAACTATATGGACCGATAATTTAATTTTTGAGGTGTTCCATGAAATAAACGAGGGTGAAAGAGCACGTCATCGCTCACCCACAAGTTGTTGATTTGGTCGTCATTTTCTTCCAGTCTGGCAAGCATAACCTCACATACGTTATTGATAATCACACGGATTAAGAGATTGCACAACCTGTATTTTGCAAGGGTGAAATTCAAGATCTGGATGGAGATTCCTCCTCATCGATGTCACTTATTCCAAGGCGTGTGGCATGACGGATGGCCGATCGGCGGGGACTTCTTAATATCGCTTGTCGAACCTACAACTTCGATATTTTCAGGGGTTCGAACTGTTTTGGCAATTCCACCAGTTTTTTTAGACATCGATTCAGTTTGCTCGAGGTTGTTTATTCACTTTTTGATCGAGTTGTCTAACGGAACAGGTTGGTTGCGCAGTATGTTGAAATGCTATCGAAAGTCACGTCGCGTTTGCACTAAATTCTCGTCATTTTGATAATACGCTTTAACTGCTTAACCTCGTTGTTCACCCATCCGACGAGCCATTGTAAAGTGTAAACTAAATGGCAGACCATGCAAGTTATGACGGGCCGACAACTCACGTCTCCACTACTTCACCAAGAGCTGCCAAGCCCACCTAAAAATCTTTCACTGGCGGACGCCTTACCTTCAGAACTGAGTGTTCTACATCAAAATAGTGTTTTTCATATACATTTCAACTGCATTTAGTCGAGTCATTATTGTACAAAAAACGGTCGAATAAAGAAAAATTGAGATACCAGATATTTTTTCCTGAAACCATTTGCAATGTCTTAAGTTTGCCCTCTATGAAAGAAAGCACCCAGTAAGATTTACCGGTCGGACCCCGTTCTCCCTAATAAACAATAAATACACAATTGAATAAACAAATTGAATTACTCGAAAACTGTTGGTGCTTTTTCTGCCAAAATCACACCCAGGAGGTTTTTTAAGTCACTGATTACGAATATGAAGTCAAAAACACCAAATTGTAGATGGCGCTCCCGTAAATAGGAAATAGCGCTCATTGGCTTCAATTTTTGTATGAAAAATTTAAGGCTTTGCTAACTTTTTGCGATTTTTTGTCAAAATCACACCCTGGGGCTTTTTGAGGCTTTTGATTATGACTTTAATGTAAAAAAATGCATATCATAGATGGCGCTCCCGTAGAAGCACTAGTTTCAGAGATGTATATTTAACAAATACACATATTCGTTATTTATTAGTGAAAATTGCTCTGCGGTTTTTAACTTCACTGCTTATGAATATAAACTCAAAAAAATTGCAAATCATAGATGGCGCCACTAAATTAGTGAAATATCGGTTATTTTATGAAAAAACGTTAAATTATAAAAAATGACTTTAACACATCAATATTTAGATTTTAGATATAATGTTGTAATGTTAATATAATTCATAGATGATAGTCATCAGAAACGGGTTCCCTCAGAAACATACGTTTCGAAGGCCGAAAATCGATCTAGTTATGAATTTGAATTTTTATTTTCAAGATTTCCTTGATGGTATAGAATATTCATACAGTGTAGGAGATCTCTATCCTCTAGAATGTGTATAATAATCCAAATATAATGTGATACAGATGATTACTTTTCGTTATGTATCCGTTCTTTGTGCATAGGTATAATATTGAAAATATAAAATAACGACACAACGTAACCTGGTTATCTTTAAAATGGGCTTTAGTATACCCGCGATTTTATTATTTTCAGGTAAATCGTTTTTTTAATATTACAAATATGTTCCGTGGCATGGTCAAAGTTCTATCAAACATCTTATGTATTTGTCAGTCGCTTTTAGAAGTCAGTATCGAAACGACATTATATTTTATTAACTGAAAAATTGTTACTCTAGATTTATTCATATATATATTAGATGTAATATCTGTCATAGCAAGTAAAGTGATACTTTGAAACCTGTTGCTCAATAAATAATATACTATCTAGTTACACTTTTTCATGTATAACTTTCATCAAGTGTGAAAAATCTAGTGTTGTTTTTTTCCCAGAAGGTGCTGATTACATTGATTGAAAAACATGATATTATTTGTAATATAATATAAAAACTTATGAAATTCTTGTGTGCGATCGTACTTTAGGACGAGGATTATTTAAATATTACATGTATTGACATTAATATTATAGTACAGTCATTTTATGGATTTTTTTGAGATTTGGTACTTTTTTTTCCGACTTAAGGTTTGAAAATACAGAAAGTTAGGAAATTTTCCGTAGATTACGGAAAAAATAGTGGTTGAAAACCTCCAATGAAGGAAAATGTCCTAATTTATATATATATATATATATATATATATACGATTTTCCGTGTTTTTCCAGGAAAGAACATTTATATCTTCGAAAATAAACATTTTAGAAGGAAAAGTTTCGAACAAAAGTTGTTCAGCATTAAATTTTACATGGGAATTGACTATTACAAATCCAATTTTTATCGAATTTTCCAAGCATTGGATGGGAAAACAAAATATTTTCGAATAAGAACTACATATGAAAAAAAATTGCATTTGGTTTGTAAATATGGTATGATAATTTTATATTGGGGTATATACCGTTACTGTAAATGATTATAATTAAGAATTTTCCAATATTTGCCCTAATTTCTCGGGTTAGGAAAAATTTTTTTTTTCAATCTTAGTGTATGATATGTCGATTTTTAGGTTTTATAGAGCTCTGATAACGATTTATCAATTCATTTTGTCGTGAAAAGTCATTGAAAACGTACATTCGGAAAATGGAAAACTTTTTTTTTTTCAATTGTTTTCGTTAGTATGTAGAGCAATAAGAAAAAACAAATTATATAAAACTATAAAAAAATTAAAAAAATTCTTGGTCTCCCGCGTGTTTAAAATTCTCGATCGAGCACCACTGCGTTAAATCTTTCGATGCGCTGGACTATGTATGTAGGTAGCACCACTGCAATGAATTTGTGCTCAAGCGTTCAATCATATGATGCCCAAAATAATGCCACATGTGCTCTGTTATTGTATACGTTAAACGTTATTATAAAATATTTACAGCTGAGCTGTTGTGTATTCCGTGTAAACAATTATTTTATTGATATATTTGATTGAAAAATCGTTCAAGTGAAAAACAATTTGATTCTGACAACCTCGTTTTTAATATTAAATTGTTTAAATTAAAATTTTCGGATATATATTTTCAATGATTTTTCACAATGAAACAAAGTAAAAAGACATTTCCAAAACCCTAAAAAATATAAGAGTTGATCTATCACACGCCATAATCAAAAAACAAAAAAAAAAGTTTTCCATTTTCCGAATGTACGTTTTCAATGTCTTTCCACGACAAAATGAACTGAAAAATCGTTATCAAAGCTCTATAAAACCTAATAATTGACATATCATACACTAAGATTAAAAAAAAAAAAATTCCTAACCCGGAAAATTAGGGCAAATATTGGAAAATTCTCAATTATAATCATTTACAGTAACGATATATATCCCAATATAAAATTATCATACCATATTTACCAGCCAAATGCAAGTTTTCCTCATATATAGTTCTTATTCGAAAATATTTTGTTTTCCCATCCAATGCTTGGAAAATTCGATGAAAATTGAATTCAGAATAGTCAATTTCTATGTAAAATGTAATGCTGAACAACTTTTGTTTGAAACTTTTCCTTCTAAAATGCTTATTTTCGAAGATATAAGTGTTCTTTCCCGGAAAAACACGGAAAATCGTAATAAGACATTTTCCTTCATTGGAGGTTTTCAGCCACTATTTTTTTCGTAATCTACGGAAAATTTCCTAACTTTCTTTATTTTCAAACCTTAAGTCGGAAAAAAGTACGACCAATCCATAAAATGGCTGTACTATTAGTAAACTGTTGAAAATCTAGTGTGAAGTGCAATTTGTTTCAAAACGAGTATAAGAGTATAGAAATAACGTTCTGATTGATACATATAATAATTTTTTTATAAGAGAAAACCTGATTAAATTCTTGGGTGTAAGCGCTTCTCCAACAAAGTGCAGATTTTACGGGAGCGTCATCAATTTGGTAATTTTGACTCCATATTCGTAATCAGAGACCTAAAAAACCTCCAAGGTTTGATTTTGGCCAAAAAGCGCCCATAGCGGTAAATCTCACTGGGTGCTTTCTTTTATGTAAGACAAACTTAAGGCATTGCAAAAGGTTCCAGGAAAAAATATTTGGTATCATTCTTCCTGGGTTTGTACAATAATGACTCGACTAATTGTGCAGTGAATGGAGCTGTCCAGAAAACGATTTTCTAACAATTAAATTATTATCCCAATCAGAGTCAGAAAAATCTTCTCATTTATTGAATAACAAATCCCGTTATCGATTGTCTCTTTGAGATATTTGAGAATTCGTTGGTCGCATTCGTAATGTTTAGTACCTACAGTAAGCGTATTAAACTGACTACGATAATATGTAACTGCAATTGCAATATCATGACTAGAATTCACTACTAAAAACATCAAAGCTTGAAAAAAAAGATTGGCAATTTCTCCTTTTCTGTTAACAATTTCAGTCCAATTTCGAAAGGAGTCCATGAGTTTAAAAAAAATCTTTTTTTCTTTGTTCCCTCAATATTCAAACCAACAAATTTCTTTGTCGGACCTAGATCGAGATTTCGGGGAAAATTTGTTTCAGCATCACTGTTGTCAAACACTTTCGACACGTCACTGTTGTCTTCATTTCATATTTCATGGTAACAAATTAGCTTTTAACATAGTGCATCTCTCAATACATTCCAGTGTCATACTAAATAATGAACATCTTTATAGTTAATAAACTGAAAATACTCTTAGAGTACTAATGACCTTTCGGCTACCAAGTCATCATCAGCGTAAACTAAATTATAAATCAAAATGTGCCTGTTTAAATACTATTTGGGGATAATAATACAAACAAGGTGTTAGTTACCATTAGCAGGAGATAAATTGGAATTTAATAAATTGCTTTTTCGTTTATACATTTCCATCCTTTCTAAGTTACCTAGATATTTGTCCGTACTGTGTTTTAAAAGTGATAAACTTTCTTGAAAAATGGTGTGACCTGTATTCAAAATATGTTGTGCTGACGCTGATTTTTCACCATAATTTTTCTTTACATGTGCATGCATGTGCGAACTGAAATGTTCCTTTTAGTTTGACCCACATAGCATTTTGAACACGGCTCACAATCGATTTCGTAAATCCCGGATTTGTTGAAGTCGGAAACTTTATCAAAGATTTTTCAGCTTGTTCTTACATCTACAAGCTGGTTGTATTGCAAATTTAGAAAACAAATTATGGAATTTGATGATTACTGAAAGATGATAGGTGAAACTTTTGAAGTTTATTGAAGTATTTGAAGTTAATGGCTCCAATTTGGTTAGTTGGTTGCGTTCCAATTTTCTTTTTTGTTTAGAAATTAAATTATTGATCAAAGATCTGTCGAAACTATTGTTCAACGCTATTTGGTGAAATTTCTCAACTTCATTGTTGTAATTTTACTGGCTCAAGGGAACGTTCAATAATATAAACAAATGTAAATTTGCTATGTTGCCACCATTGGCGATATGGGTATCAAGGGTTAAATGTTGAGTTACTTACGTTTACTATGATCGTGACAAGCGAGTTCTCATTTGGCTCTGGGTTGGGTATACCTTTACTATTTGCTTGGATAGTTAGGTTGTAACTCTTCTGCTTTTCATAGTCCAGTGGCTTAATCAGACTTACATCACCTTTAGTTAAATCGACCTTGAAGATATTGGAGCAATCCGGAGTACAATCGTCAAGGAAGTACCATTTCGGATATTTCGAGTCATCGTCGTTCAAATCGGCATAAGAAGCTTGAGGTATACCTTGCGGAGCGTTGTCTAAACAATTAGTTACATTTCCTTCATTAAATCCTATGCTCTTTAGATGCTCAGTAAATGTTGGCGGATCTGAAGGATTCACGAATTTAACCGAAATATTACAAGATGTTTGTATTGCTGCCTCGTTTTCTTCTTGTTTATCTTTCACAGAAGCTTTTATTGTCATCTGGAACATAATACAAGATTATTTGAAATATCATGTAACGGTGGAATAAGATATTATCGTTATTACTCCGATTCGAGAAAAAAGTTTCTGAAGCATACTTATGTAAAAAGGCAATGCATTTCAGTGTAATATAGTTTCGTTGGAACTTGAAACATGGCAAAGTGCTATTAGCGAATAAACGAAGTGGAAAACAAAAATTGAATTCACCAATACCTATGTGCGGGGATAAATGGAAATAGTTTGAAAGATACAAAAGCACCTCATTATTATTGAATGAACATATTTGTTTCAGATAATGTTGAGATTTTGAAATATTCCTTCTTCAATAGACTGCATTGGACATGCCAGAGGCTGGAGGCGCATCTATAAATTGTAAGCTGAAAACTGTAACACCCAATGTGACACTATAGAGGAAGTTCCGTTCCTGAGGTACATTAGAAGTATTCTATTTCTAATGAATATACCAGCCTGAAAATTTGTACCCAGTCATAATCGATGATTGATCATATTTTGTAACTTCTTGTCCAACTACAAAACAATAACTCAACAAGAAAAAATTCAAAAACATGACATTCCTCATTTCCATGACAAACCATTTGGAAATCAATTTCCCTTAATGCCACCAAAAAGTCATCACACATAGATATGCAAAATTTAATTTAGTGAAAGTGTAAAATTTGTATTCCATTTTGGAAAAATGAGTTATGGGTGTTTGAACTCCAATAACCGTTCTCAAAACTTATTATTAATTGTTATTCTCCAATAATAAATGCACCAAAAAGAAAATTCATCGATTTTATCCCTGATGTTCGGAAACGATTTCGAAATATAGAAAAATGACAGTTTCAGAAAGGTGCAAACTCAAAAATTTTCATATAGTGTCTCAATATTTCGAAAACGATTAGACATAATAAATAAAGATCACCATAAAACATGAGGAATTTAAAAATGTTATAAAAACATATATAGCTTTCCGTTTAAAATAACTAAGTTGATGTCCACTTCTGGCGAAACCGATAGTGTCACTATTTTGAAAATATGCAATGGGTAGCAAATAATTGATTATGGGTGTGTGAAAATTTTCAGATTGATATCGTCATTGGGACTATTATTAATGATCATACTAAACCAACTACCTATATAGGCGAGGAAATAAAGCAGAAAAGGTCGGAAAAAAAATCGGATGAACCGATTTTGATAATTTTTTTAAATCGATTCAGGAAATCATTTAGAAAAAATGTTTTTTTTCCTTCTAATGTGCATTTATATTTGGACACGTTTTCAACATTTTTAATATTATCTCCTGGAAGAGCATTCAAAGAGAAAGAAATGCTAAAATGCACATTAGAAGAAAAAAAAATGGTAACATTTTTTCTAAATGATCTCCTGAATCGATTTAAATTTTTTTCTTAAAAATCGGTTCATTCGATTTTTTTTTTACTTCAGCCTTTTCTGTGCATCATTTCCTTGCCTAATAAAGAGGCTATGCAAAATGAGTACTGTAATGAATGGAAACTTACTATGGATCAGGAAATGAAGTAGTTATTATCAATGGTACCTGGATATTGGAAAATACTTCTAATATGCGTTTTAGACGGAATACATTGTATAACTCTAATTTTTAATGACACTGAATTCATGAATATTCTAGTCCAGCCAAAAGTGTGAAAGGTAAAAAAGGAGCAGATGTTTTTGAAGCATCAATGATGTGCGGCGTACGTGTACCATAGAGATCCTATACTCAAGATATCTATGAAATGGGCAGTGCCCACTAGGCACTTTAACGCGTACGGAGAACACAGCAGCTGTCTTTGAGTGTGGATGAAAAGGAACTGACATCTGAGATGCGGCTGTAAGATCACATTTTTTTCTACTATAATTTATAAAACACGTGGATTCTATGAAATATAGTATTAAAGCTTAGTAACCGAAAATGAAATTATGTAAATTAAATTAACGTATACGTGCATTCCAAAAGAAAAATTGTCAACTGAGTAACTCAAAAACCTAATGTACGACAAAACGAACAGCTCGCGGGTTTGTGGTTTGTGAATTCAGGATTCAAGATTTTGTCTCAAAAAAGTAGATTTTGATAGTATGAAAGAAAAGACTATATTATATATAACCGAGTAATATCATCATTGTTATATAGTTTTTTCATAACAATTTTCTGAAAAAATGTATGTCAATGTTTAATCAAATTTTAATTTTCCGGAGTTTTCAGGAAAACTATAGCTGCTTTTAATTTTCTAACCATAAAATAATACCCAGCGACCACAAAAACCTATATTTTGACACGTTGGACGAGGACCGAGACAGGAATATGAAGGAAAACCACACAATTTTCCACCAATTTTCCAGAATTTTCCTTTTTTTAGAGAAGAGAGCCATAACGGTACCTTATTATTTTTATAACATAAACATAAAAATTTTTCGAAATACAAAATAATTAAAGTTTGTCGTGTAGAAATGGTAAATTTTCTTTTTCCGGAGTCTTCCGGAAAACTATCGTCGATTTTGATTTTCTAATCATGAAATAATACTCAGCGACCACGAATATGGAGGAAAATCGACGCAATTTCTAACAATTTTTCAGAATTTTAGTTCTTTCAATGAAAATTGTATTAAGACACATCACGGCATCTTATTATTTCTATACCACATTCCGAGAAACAATTTTGTATGTTGCTAAGATTTGGGGAAATTTTTCTTCAGATTAGGGTTCAGCGGACCAAAAAACCTTCTGATAACAAATTTCAGAAACTTTGGGTTAAAAGAGCCCGAGATATTACATTTGTTATGAAAGACATTCCATTTGTAAATTGTAAATGATTTTTCATTGCTTATTAATAGCCACCTTTTTTTCTGACTAACGATGTGTAAGCCATTCTGAACACGATGCAAAAAGTATTTCGTCTCCAGAGTGTCGAAATGTTTTTGCCCGTATTTCTGGTGTAGCTTTTTCTAGAGGCTCTTTCCACATAGCCACAGATTTTTCTCCCGAACCACCATCTGTACCAACGTGTCCCTGCAGTAGCATTTCGTTATACCCCAGATGTGTTAAATGTCGTTAAGAATGCAATGGTTAGGAGATAGACGGAGCACTTGATGACCATATCTTTCAGCTAACGTATCAGCTACATTTAGTTAGTTGTTTCTGGCTTATTCATTTATACCAAGCTCAACAAATTTGGTTTCAAGAAGGTATTATCATAATGTATATTATTCCTACTCAACCATTCTTTTATACCAGATTTCTTAGAAGCAGTGGTTTGCACTTCATTCATTACAGTGATAAGTAACATTATCCATAGCAATGGTGGAGGGTTCTTCTAAATTCATTAAAAGTTGAAACTCAAACAAACGCAGAAAGTTGTTATGATCCATATCACCATAATAATCGATATCCTTTGCTTTCGAAGAAAATATTAGCTCAGCACCAGGAATAAACGCTGCAGTACAACCAGCATGCAGTACAAGATAAGGTTTTTTCACTGAATGTGAGGAATGACCGACAGTACCATGTTTGAAGATCCATGAATCGTCGAGATAAACAAATCGACGCACACCTTGATTAATTTAGTTTGATATACTCGATTAGCCCACGTCGTGGATCATCCTTACTGCATTTGAAACTAATGTCTTCAAAACATTCCAAAGCGAAGTTTTGCCACCAGTAAATATTTCACGTTCCATAGGGTTTTCTTTAGGTAAGTGTGTTTGAAGTTATATGTTCCTTTTTCTGTACATATCATGAGTAACATTCCGAATTGGAATCTACATTTACAACCACTTTATCCCGTAACATTTTCCTTCTTGGGCTTGAGATTGCTTCACCTGCGATTTTATACAGTATAGACTGTTGAGACATTCAATTGTAATGCTGAAGTTACTCTACGGAAATAATAGGAAGATATGGGGTCCCTCATTTTCACGTTCTTCTTTAAATTATTCAATTGCTGATGATACAATTCATTGAACACTAGATGGCAGATCCTTCGGCATTTTCATAGTTTACGCAGCGCACGACGTAAATGTAGGTACAAATACAGTCCTGAGAAAAACTGTTTCTGTACTTTTGGAGTTTAAATCTATTAAAATCCAGAATCATAACCAATATATGAACTGTCAAGCCTATTCAAGAAATCAATAATTCATATCGGCAACTCTGTTCCTAATGTGTTGCCAACTTTAGAAATGAAATATACTTGGTTTGACGAAGATAGCACGGCCCTTACTTTGAAATTGTTGAAATGAACTGGTTGTGAAAATAAACAAGTATGACGTCATTTTCCTATTCATCTATTATACAATATATAGTTCCTTCAAATGTATGTGAAATGAATATTATTAATTTAAATTAATTTTATGAAACTGTATTATGTAATCTTACAAAAAGAATTTTATTAATAATTATCCGATGAGTCGTTTACAATAATTTTGTGATAATAAACAATTAAATAGCTATTCAAGTTTGCAGTTGTAATTTATATTTGGTTCGATAAACTCAATTTACAGTGAAAAATCAGAAATATCATTCGCTCAATAGACCGATTCTTCCCAATAGAAACTATTATATTGAATGCTTATTTGCGATAACAATAGCCAAATGTTGAGCCTTTGAATCGATATTTCATCATTTAGGAAGTATTCAATAAGAATTTGGGAGAAAAGTGAAAGTGATAGTATTGCTTCCAGTCAACAATTCTTGGTACTAATTATGTTTCAGAGTCACTTTTTTGGATTATATTTCGAATTAGTAGAATGTCTACAGGAGAGAGCGGTCCAAAGTTATAACGTGTGGTTGTATAAATAAATAATAATAAATAGTTCATTAATGAACAATGAGTGCGTGTAGTAAGTGCAAGAAAAATCTACCACCGGAGGAGGATTTTATACAATGTAAAGGATGTAAGGCTAAGTTACATTACATGTGTGCGGGTGTACGTGAAATAAATTGGCGTAAGTTTAATCTGGAGTATAAAACTGCCTGGCGATGTATCCTGTAAGGATAAAAACGATGCAGATAACGCGAAAATAAAAAGTTGCGTGAATCTAAACAAACCAACAGCTGATCCTAACAATGAAAATACCGCTTGCGAATCTACAAGTAAACAAGAAATTACACTCTCATCGGAAGTTATCACAGCTATTCAAAAAATAATTCAAAACACGGTAAAAGAAACCATAGCTGCTGAAAATAAGGAATTGAAAACACTTATTGGGTGTTTCCAAGAAGCAATAAATTTCTATAGTACCCAACTCGAATTTATCCAAAAAATTTCAAAAATGTCATCTGACAACCAAAAATTACAAAAAGAACACGAAAAACTTAATGATAAATACAATTACCTACAAGGAGGAATGAAAAAATTACAAATTAACTCTGAAGCAGACAAACAAAATTTAAGAATTCGAAATATACAGATTGAGGGAGTGCCGGAAAAGAAAGACGAGCAATTACTGAAAATAGTAACGCGTGTAGGTGAAATCATAAACGTTAACATATCATCTTCAGATGTAGCGTCAATCTACCGTATCAACTCAATTAATGTAAATAAACGTCTAATAGTAGTGGAATTCACTACCCAGACAATAAAAGATAAATATCTCACAAATTCTAAAATAAATCGACCAAACTCAACCTCATTATATAAAGAACTTCCAAATCAACAAATATATGTCAATGAACATCTAACACCATTCTACAAGAAATTAATATATGAAACCAAATCAAAAATGGAAAACGGTGTGAAAAAGTTTAAATATGTGTGGTTTAAGCATTCAAAAGTGTTGGTAAGGAAAACTGATACTAGCAAAGTCCTTCATATTCAGTGCACACAGGATTTATAAATATAAGAAGTATATTATATATGAACCCTACTAATAATTAGTGATGAATAGAGCAGACTTTGATAAAACATTTGATGAATACGATAATTATAAAACTCATGTATTAGATAATAAGTCTGAATGTAATAGAATTTTAAAATTATATAACTTTAACATCTTTCATATGAATATCAGAAGTCTCAATAAAAACTATGATGAACTAAAAATCCTATTACATTCTTTTGATGTAGGTACATTCGAGATATAATTGTACTTACTGAAACATGGCAACTGAAATCAGTAGATAATTTCAATATAGAAGGATATAATGTATATTATAATCTTGGTGCAATAAACAAATCAGGCGGAATTGTTATATATGTTAAAAATAACTTAGATACTACTTTCGAAATAGTAACATCAATGCAGGTGAGTGCTGTTAGATTAATCATAAATGTTGATAACATTAACATAGCCTTAAACGCATTTTATAGAAATCATGAAAATAAATTAGAAGACTTTAACATTAATTTAGAATCTTACTTAATAACACATTGTAAATTAAAAACGGAAATAATGCTAGGAGATTTAAATATTAACCTTAAAAATAACGACAAAACCATAAATGAATATCTGAATATCTTAAATTATAACGGCTTCAAATCGTTGGTCAACTGTTTTACTAGAGTTACTGAAAATTCGCAATCATGTATAGATCATATATTTATTAAAACCAACATTCGGTATATTGATTGATGATAAAAATTGGGAAACAGTACTATCTTCTACCGACTCTGACCAAGCAACTAACATATTTATGACCCAAATACAAGACTGTCAATTAAAAAGTACAGCAACATTAAAACTAAATCCAAACTCAAAAAATCGTAAACGGAATTCCTGGATTACTGATGGATTAATCAAAAGTATAGAAGTACGAGAAATCTTAAGAAAAAATGTATTAAACATCCTACAAATACACAATTAAAAGACGAATATAAGAATTATAAAAATCGACTACATACTCTAATTCGAAATACAAAAACTGAATACTTCAAAACTAGAATACAAAATAATAAATAAAACAAAAAAGAACTGTGGAATACAATACGCGAATCAACTAACGAAAAAATAATTAAATATGAAATTGGTGACATTATAACAGAAAACGGCGACTTATTATCAAAATTGCAACGAAAACAACAAGCAAACGAATTTAACAAATTTTATACTAATATTGGCCATACTATGGCCCGTATTATAAAAAACTCGTCTATATCATGGAGGGATGCACACAAACTTCCTAAATCAAAAATCTTCAAAAAATCCATGTTTCTGAATCCAATAAGTAGAGTTGACATTATCAGAGAAATATGTAATCTAAAACGTACCAAGTCCAGTGGCTTAGATAGGGTAACGGTTGATACCATAATTCAGGTTAAAGAAAACATAGCCGATCCTTTGTGTCATATTGTCAATACCATCTTTAATACAGGAATTTTTCCGAGTGAACTAAAAAAAACCTTAATAACGCCGATATACAAAACTGGAGATAAAAAAATCATAACCAATTATCGTCCTATCGCTATCATTTCAAATATCACTAAAATAATCGAAAAAATCATCAAATCAAAACTTACTCAATTTTTAGAAGCAAACAATCTGCTATCCCCATACCAATATGGCTTCCGGGCAGGAAAAGGAACAGAAAATGCTATTGACAATATCGTAAATCAAATTTATTCAAACATGAACAGAAGTAAACCAACTGCCGCCATATTTCTCGATTTTTCCAAAGCTTTCGACACTGTCAGCCATGAGATATTATTGAACAAGCTAGAGTCAATGGGACTTAGAGGTATCGTTAACAATCTTTTTAAATCATATCTAGATAACCGAGAACAATATACAAAAATCGCAGGAGTGTTAAGTGAACCAGCAACATCAAATTATGGAGTGCCTCAAGGTACAATTTTAGGACCAATCTTGTTTTTGGTGTACATAAACGACCTCCTATTGGTAAGGGATGGTTTGATAATATCTTATGCTGACGACACATTAATAGTACTGGTAGGGGACTCATGGACAGACATTTTATAATAAAATAAAAGTAAAAATGAAACAAGTTCAATTCTGGCTTGCAACTAACTTACTTACATTAAATATAAATAAATCAAAAATAGTACCTTTTGCCTCTTACAAAAATCATCTCCCACAATATAAAAATATAAGCATACACATGTGTCGCGAAAACAAAGACATTAAACGTACATGCGATTTTGATATTGAAGTTACTATCAGTTCTAAATATCTAGGTGTAATACTTGATAGCAATTTGAAGTGGGACGAACATATTGCATATTTAACGAAAAGAATCAGAAAAATGTTTTATATTTTTAAAGGAATAAAATTGTATCTAAATATTCCTGAATCAAAAACAGTGTATTATGCCCTTGTGCAATCAATCCTCCAGTACGGCATAATTGTCTGGGGTGGTGTCTACAAAACTAACTTACATAATCTATTTGTGGCTCAAAACATAATATTAAAGATAATGTACAATAGAAGTAAACTATATCCCACTAAACTGTTGTATAAACATGCAAAAATATGCAACATTAGGCAAATATATATAAAACAGGTAGTCTCTCTCTAATGCACACCAACACTACACTTATCATGAATTTCAATACGACACAAGAGCAGCAATTCACAACCCCATACCGGTAGAAAGAGCACAGAAAAGAATTGGCCAAAGATCATCGAAATACCTAGGACCTCGTTTCCATAACCTCTTACCACCAAAATTAAAATCTATACAAAACCGTAAAATCTTTCGAAAACGCCTCACGAATTATTTAATAAATTGTAAAAACATGAAACCTTTCTATAATTATTTTGATTAGTACAAGTCCTGCAAATTAATAAAAACGGAAATTAAAAACATAAATTACACAATAAAGCAACATGAAACTCTTGTAATCCCAATTTCTTATAAATAGATTATTATTGAAAAAAATACTATTCAGACTGTAAAACGCATTTAGATTCCCAAATTATATCACTAAACCATACTCTCCTTTGTAATCCAGTATTATTAAAGTAACGAAATGAAAATCTAAAATTATAATTCTTTTCCAATTATGTAAAATTGTAGTTTAGTATTAAATTATTTTATATTGATGTTTCTCTCTTGTGATGAATGCATGGAGTAAAGTGCTCATGCACGGGCTAAGCCCATATGAACACATTTACTTTATATGCAATTAAGATTATTGGCGTACTTTTAAGATAAAGATTAACTATTGTACTATTATATTATATAATTTAATGTATGCACAATAAAGCTTCTTTCTTTCTTTCTATTATAGATGTCTTTTCGGTATTTTAGAATAAATAAAAATAATAAATAAAATAATGAAACAATGGGATTAATATTTGAAATGATGAAAATAACAGCATCGTTGTCCATCATATATTACAATACTTACATCACACTTATGATTTACATCGTCCTTGGACAATTTTTCTTTTAGTTGCAATTGCCCTTCAGAATAGTCCATTCCTACCACATCAAATAGTTTGCAATCTTCGGTTTCACCTAAAAAATTTTTGTTATATTTGATGATTTGAAGACTTTATAAGATAATCAGAATGAGGGATACCTATTGTGTTACTAAGGCGTAGTAAAATACCCTATGGAGAATTTGAAGAAGGAGCGACCTTCAATCTGAAAATGATTGAAGGTCGGAGTAAAATTGAATTTTATTGTGATGGATTTTAATAGTCTGAAGCAATGTGTACAGATACGTTCCAAACTGTTGAATAGCTCATACGTAACAGACAATTGCGAGGAGGTACATTTCTCGAAGCTACGACACAAACGTGATGGATGCCTCAAATAATCGTCACCAAGTTTTCAGGGAAACTTAAAGCTATTAGTAATTCAATTTTTCTCAAAGAACTGATTGACCTTCATCATAGTGTATGAATATTGGACACTTATTGGAGTGAGTGAAACCTAGAGAAAGATGGTCCTCAGGCTATTATCATTTTGCTCTTGGACCCCCCACTCCACTCTACTTTTAGACTCTTCCCCTTACGTCAGCCTTGTGACCATTAGTTGCTCAGACCTTTTAAACAGCTGATGAGACCTGATAATATACTGATATTAGCAGATCAGCTGCTTAACAAGTTTTTATCAGGTTTAACCTGCTTTGAATCAGGTTTGATCTGCTTTTTATCAAGTATGATCTTCTTTGAATCATATTTGATCTGCTTTTTTTCAGCTTTGATCTGCTTTTTTTCAGCTTTGATCAGCTTTTCATCAAGTTTGATCGGTATTAATATTTTTTATATTCCTGGAAATTTTATTGAAAATACATACCTACTGCATCAGTGTTCACTGTAAACGAATCAGCTCTAACTGGAATTCAACGGTCAAAAATTTATCCTAAATGAACATATAACATTATGATTATATGAAAGAATAACCACTTTTATTAATAATAACGTGAAAACGTAACTATAGTTTCAACACCGAAGTGCCATTATCAAACAATTAGAAAATTATGAAGAAATCAATGAAACAGTTCAAGTATAAATAGAGTAGAGTAAAGTAGGGTTGAGATTAAGGGATCAACGGAAATTCCAAAAACAGGTAGATCCTAGGAAAGTACAGTATTACATAGAAAACATAGCAACAATTTGTGAATTAGTGTGATTATAATTTAATATTCTAAGAATTATTTAAAGAGCGGTTTGAAAGACAGTACAGTATTACATAGTAAACAAGGTAACAATTTGTGAATTAGTGTGATTATAATTTAATATTCTAAGAATTATTTTAAGAGCGGTATGAAAGAGTAACTGAATATTGAGGATATTTTTATTAGAGTTTTTGACACCTTTAAAATCTCTATTGATTCTAATGTATTCAATTTAAAACCTCTGGTTTGGTTATGTAAAATGCTTAGGCTATCTAAATTAGGGAAATTATGGCCAGTTTGTAAAAAATGAAAAAGGTTGAGTCAGTTTTGTTGAGTCTAAACGAGCGAAAATGTTCTTCGTATCTTAATTTGAAATTCCGTCAAGTTCTGCCTATATAAAAGTCATCACAGTCTGGACAAATCATCTTATAAACTCCAGGTTTTCTATATTTATTGATTTTGTCTTTGGCGTTGTATATAAGATGGCAAAGTTTATTTTGAGGTTTGAAACTGATTTTAAAATTATGGCGTGATAAAATGTTAGCAATATGTCCGCTTAATGTACCAAAATATGTCAAAGAGATGAATTTAGTGGTTACATCTAAGTGTTTTATACGCGGATAAATTTTATAGAAAGTTAATTGTTGTTGTTTACGATTTATTAGTTTAATTATTTGATCTACCGGAAAACCGTTATTGATGGCTGTTTGATCGTGTTCAACTCAGTAGTGAGGTGTTCTATTGACAATGGTATCGAAAATGCTCTATGGATCATTGAGTGATATGCTGCTAATTTATGGCTACGAGGTCTAAACAATGAGTTCGGAATAGTGATGTCTGTACAAGTGTATAACATTAAGTACTTAAATGTAATATTCTGGATACTATCAACCGCTTCCGTAGCTTTGACGAACAGCTCATCATCTCAGGCTTTTACTATCAGTTTAACTGTGATGTGCTTTGTGAATTAGAAGAAGACGATAAATAAAACGCATCGGTCGTGAATATGTTTCTAGAGGGTACACAGAGGCGTATATAGGGTATGGCGAGGTGGCGCCGCTTGGCACTCTCGTAAGATTAAATCAGAACTCTTAAAATCTCTACAACTGCGATATCGATGGTCTGCGGCTGTATGAAGAACTTTCACGACCTGGTGACGTTCTGAGATTCATCGTGCAATACGGAGATGACAGCGTCTTCCCGAATCTTCGAATCGCCATCCAAATATTAATCACGATTGCAGTTTTCGTTGCTAGCTGTGAAAGATCATTCAGGAAATTAAAATTGATTCTTAATTATCTTCGAGCCTTCATGGGTCAAGATCTGTTGAGCGACCTTGCTTTGCTTAGCGTGGAACGGGAAGAAGTTGAGAAGGCAGATTTCAACCGTCTAATTGATGCTTTTGCATCAACAAAGGCAAGGAAAGCGCATATATAACGAGCATTTTACTCAAGCTTAATAAATAAATAAACATGTATATTGATAGATGTTTTGTTGTTGCGTTTTTGTTCCCACATGTATTTCCATTAAAAAGTAATTTCAACAAATCACTTTAAACCGTTAACTATGTAATACAAATTAACTATATCTCGCTTCTGTAAAGCGAGAAACAAATAAATTTGGTTATGAATTTTCATTGCATTATTTGAGGTCAAGAGAATACTTTAGGACACTGAAGGCAGTAGCCATGCAACATGCAACGTAATATTTTGTTCGAAGAAAAGAATCTTTCTGAAGAATTGTTGTTGAAGACTGCCAAAGCGGAAAGAAAACCAAAAAGGTATTCCGAAAATTAACCTTTGACATTACAAAATTGCTGGTATAACATTTGTGTGACATTCAATTCATATTGAGTTGTTAATAAAGGTTTACTTGTGATTGTATGTTAAAATTCTGTCATTGCTATGGTAATGAGTTTTGAATCTATAATGCCCTAGAGTAATACAAATGTTTATAATGCCCTAGGACATAATTTCTAGTGTGATGTATCTCAAAAGACGGTGGTTATTGAAGAACAACAGACATTACATAATATTTGACGTTTTATTTGAATATTCTAAGCTACTCCAATCTGTTTAGATGGCTTGTACTTGATCGAATTTTGTAGATGTAGGTACAAATGAATCAGTTGAACCTTAATGATAATATATTCAAATAGTCTACATAATGTATTTTACCATTCCATGTTTTATACTGACACCTGCTGTCACATGAACTATTAAAATTTGCCAGAGTAAACGCACAACTGTGACTTCACATCGATGACGTCACTTGAATCTTAAAATGTAAATTCCGGAAACTTCATCAGGTGGATAAATATAAATCACACTCACATATTCGTGTGATATATATTCATATGTAACCAGAAAAACAATGTTGTCATTATGGTTCAATAAAACACTATAATTTCATTGGAAAAACTGAAGATGGAAATACCACTTGAAACGAAGCTACCTTGCCCAAAAACAATATAGTTCCGATTTTCACCACTTTATAGTTATTATCTGCAAAATTCCAAATTCATAGACCGATAGGAATGGCGCAATCGTTTCCATCACATCTCGTACTATATATTATGGATATTGTTGGTAGTAAAAAAAGGGAAGTTATACTTAGGGTTGAAAGCTAAAATATTAAAATTAATCACATCTCCCTGCTCGTAATATCGAAAAAATAATCGGTAAAATCTCTCCCACCAGCTTATAAGACCATATTAGCAAACTTCCGATATGACAAATGCTAGCATGTTGGCAAATTAATGCTAAGAGAGGATTTTTTGAAATTCGACACCTGAGAGGATATACATCAGGGTTGTAATTCAATGAGTTTGTTAGTTCACCAGTTCATCAGTTTAACCGATAATAAAATATTTGTAATAATACATAGAGTTCTAAAACATATATGTTTATCCAAGTTTATTAATTATCCTTATCAATTCAAATAAGTTCAATGTCATGATATGAGTATAATTTTGAGTATTTACACGCCAAGGAGCGGTTTCTAATCATTCGCAATTATATTAGTTCAAGTCTTGAAATTCGAGGATTGACATTGCGGCGGCGAAGTCGACACTGCTACTGTTCTTACGGGTGTTAGGATAGCTAGTATTGCATGAATATTCAGATATAGTATGTGTATTTTAAAGCTTATTGAATGATTTTACTCAGAGGGAAACAACTCACTATTGTATGAGATATCAAAATGCACATGCCACTTTTTATTCTGATTATCATCGACATTGAAATTGTCCAAGGGTTCTCCATCAGGGAACATTTTCAATTGGCTCTTTGGTTCTTGATCCTGCAACAAAGTATGCGAATTATAGGTTGGGTAGAATGAATTCAGGATAGATGGCAATATAAGCTGGGCTGTGAAAGAAAGCGGCACAGGCAATTTTTTTTTCAAAAATTCAGCGTAGATGTATATCTTTCAGAATTTTCGAACGAAAATATACACAATGTTATACAGGGTGACATAGAAAAAAGTACCGTGCATAGTGTCAGGCGATAGATGACACTAAAATAAGAAAAAAAGTTCCTGTCAACGCCTTCGTTCAAAAGAACGAAAGGGTATTGAATTTTAATTTTTTGTTTGGTTTTTTTTGAATATTTTTGGATAAACATGTGATAATCGGACGAAATTCAGTATACAGGGGTTTTTTATCACGCTGAATTCAAATATGATCTTAGTTTTTTGATTACTGATAGGAGGCGCCACATACAGGGTTCCATCTCCTTTGAATCGGTCCTAACTTTTTTACCTCACACTGTATGTCAATATCAACCAGAAAAATTTGTTTTCCCATCTTTTATGCTTAAGAAAGGTATACTTTGTCTAAGTCGCTAGAAGCAATGGTTTCCGGTAAAAATGCATCTAAAGCCGACAATGCACGAAAATTATTCAAAAGCGCAAAAGTAACTTATTTGCAAATACAATGTTATAATACTGCAATAATTAAATTTTTATATGAAAAATAATTATCAATCAAAACAAAACATTAAGTTTTAAAAAGATGTTCAAATTGTTGCCCTTGCAATTCAATACATTTTACCATTCGTAAAATAGTTTCTCCGTTTCGCAGAGTGCGACGAAAAAACAAATGAAATCTATGCACTTGCCAAACTAATGTAATAATTGTTAGAGGTATTTTGTGTTGTTGCTTAAGTTTTTCCTTGATTTTCTTATTGATTTTTCAAAATTGCTTTCAAAAATGGTTCACTACACTTTTGAAGAATACAGGGACATGATTATGTGTTACGGCGAAGCTAGATCAAATTCTTTCGAAGCTCAAGGTATCTATCGAGAAAGATATCCATTACGGTAGATTCCTAATGCTAAAGCATTTATTGGCGTGCATAGGCGTTTGGGAGAAGATGGCTGTTTTAAAAAACCAAAAGTTAATAGTGGGGTTTCCAGAAGTCGTCGCACTCTGCGAAACGAAGAAACTGTTTTACGAATGGTGGAAAATAATCAGAGAACAAGCACCAGGAAAACAATTTCAGCGGTACGAAACGTTAACCGTGAATCAGGAAGACAAATCTTCAATGAACAACTTCTCCGCTCATATCATTTCTAAAAAATTCATTCACTATTGGAACATGACTTTTTTCCTTGTGTACAATTTTGCGAATGGTTGCAAAATCAAAGACAAAATAGCATTTCATTAATATTTTTTACTAACGAAGCTGGTTTTAGCCGTGATGGTATTCTGAACCTTTATAACATGCACCATTGGAGTGATGAAAATCCTCATCAAACCATAATTCGAAGTCACCAATATGGGTTTCCTATTAATGTGTGGGCCGGTATAGTGGACAATTACTTAATTGGCCCATTTCGATTGCCCAATCGATTGACAGGTGCACTGTATCGAAATTTCTTGGAGAACGATTTAAACACATTATTAGAGGATGTCCCATTGGCCATTATTGGAAGAATGTATTACATGCATGATGGGGCGCCAGCTCGCTTTTTTCAAGTGGCAAGGGAATATTTGGCCAGGAGATTTGGAAATAGATGCATTGGTCGAGGGGGGCCTGTACCCTAGCCAGCTGGCAGTCCCGACCTTAAGCCCCTAGATTTTTCATTTTGGGGATTTATGAAAAATTATGTTTATGCTGTGGAAATACATGATGAAGAACAATTACGGCTAAGAATTATAGAATCGGCAGATAGATTTCGTAATAACCCACGAATATTTCAAAGATGCCGTCAATCATTAACAAGAAGAATGATAGAATGTATTGAAGTATAAGGGCAACAATTTGAACATCTTTTAAAAACTTAATGTTTTGTTTTGATTGATCATTATTTTTCATATTAAAATTTAATTATTGAAGTATTATAACATTGTATTTGCAAATAAGTTACTCTTGCGCTTTTGAATAATTTTCGTGCATTGTCGGCTTTAGATGCATTTTTACCGGAAACCATTGCTTCTAGCGACTCAGACAAGGTATACCTTTCTTAAGCATAAAAAATGGGAAAACAAATTTTTCTAGTTGATATTGACATACAGTGTGAGGCAAAAAAGTTAGGACCGATTCAAATGAGATGGAACCCTGTATGTGGTGCCTCCTATCAGTAATCAAAAAACTAAGATCATATTTGACTTCAACGTGATAAAAAAACCCTGTATACTACATTTCGTCCTATTATCACATGTTTATCCAAAAATATTAAAAAAAACCAAACAAAAATTAAAATTCAACACCCTGTATCTTTTGAACGAAGGCGTTGAGGACCTACGTTCATAGGAACGTTTTTTCTTATTTTAGTGTCATCTATCGCCTGACACTATGCACGGTACTTTTTTCTATGACACCCTGTATAAGTATTGTTAGAATTGTATTGAAGCAATAGTTTTCATCAATTTCTCTAGATTATAATTTTGTTTAGATTGTTTTCATTCTTCTTATCAAGATTGATATATTTCGAATTCCTATTAAATAATGTTAAATGTCCCAACATTTGTTATTCAATCAACATTATTATTATTATTATTTTATTATTATTCATTAGAATAAGAGTCGAGGATAAAATCCTATGTGACTCAATTATACATAATAACATTTGAGAAGTTAAATAACACCTATTTGAGAAAAATATTCTAAGTAATATCAATATTACAAAATACAACAATACAGCAAGTAGAAGAATGAATTTATGATAAGACCTACATTGGACTACATAAAGTGCTGAATAGCATAGAATCAATGTGATTTTTAAATGAGTTTACGGAAGGTGATTCAGCAGTGTCAGAGTTTAACGCATTCCATACACCAAATACCTACTCTATTGCAAATAAAACGTTGCCTACAAGATGTTTTATAATTTTCATGCCTTAATTTGAAAGAGTGACCACGTAAACCCGGGTTCGTATTGATGTTAAATATATCACCGAGATTAACAGAAAATGTATTTTGAAGGATTCAATACGTTGCCAAGTAGCCAATATCAGAGTAAGCTTTATAGTTATATTGCTTTATTAGTAGAGGAAATGAATGCATCAACATCTCGTTTTTTTGCAACAGGGTGTATTGACATGAAACCTTCTGCATTCGCTCCATTTTTGAACCAATAAAAAATGCACCCTCCTAGATTTTGTCGCTCGCACCCCCTATAATTGCTAAAGGGGTTAAGAGCACCCCTATTTTATATCTCGCTATGTTCTCAACCGAATTGCTTCAAATTCACGTATAGGGAGTTTTAGGGGCGGGTTTAAATATAAAAATTCATTATACGGCCAAACGGTTGATTGTAAAGAAAAATTGCAAGAGTCAAATAATGTTTAGAATTCAATTTTGTATAAGGATACTCTATTTTGACTCATGCTTATGATAGCACTCATCATTTCCTCCCAACAAACTTGTTATTCACCTCCACTCCGCATTTCTAAAGTTGCTATTGGCAGCCAGGCTTTTGGTTTTAGAGAAAAGTTTCAAGATACAAAAAATGTTCCGAATTCGGTTCCTCGTAGGAATAGAGTATTTTCAAAATCACTCTTCACTTACCCTCACCACTCATATTTTAAAATGCATTTTGCAGCTAGGCTGTGGCAAAATTGTCAACACAAAAAATATGTTTAGAATTAAATTTTACATAATGTGAGTATATTTACATAGTCGATTTCCAACCCCTCTGCGCCCTTAGATGGTGAACATCCTTATTTCCTAGATTATTACGCCGGTTTTCTGAATAAAATATGTAAATAAAAAGACATGAAAAATATTTGCTGACAATATCCCTTCTTTCTGCACCTCATCAGATAATACTGCAAGGTGTGGTAGTGTAGTAACTAGCCCAATCAATACATATAAGATGCAATGAACGATCTAAATATGGTGAATAAATGTTATATGTATATTGAAGAAATTAATATTAAGGCATCTTAAAAATGGTCCTACCTCAAAAGTACTCTATATAATGTCTTATATTATAGGAAGAGAAGAATCTATTAAAATATAACAGGTACTATATCTCCTTGGGTATAATACCTTTTTTTTATTTCGTGCGTAGTCAGGTAAGAAAACGCGTGGATGTTCAATACTGAGATCTACGGTCGCTATTATAAACATAAATAGGTTCTCACAGATGCTGCATTCGAACACGTGTCTGAACACGTTACTACTAAATGGTTTTCCAATAGGGACGGGTAGATTTTAACAATTCATGGCAGCCATGTCATTTAGGCTGCATCTGTCAAATCTATTGTTTATCATTCAGTCACTCAAGACAAATCACCATGGCAAGTTACAGTGTCGAGCAACGCGTTCAAATCATAAAACTTTATCATCAAAACGGATGTTCTCTTGTGGCAACGATGCGCGCATTGCGCCCATTTTACGGTTTGCATGGTCGTCCTTCCCAGTCGCCAAATTTGAGTTGACTGGTTCACTGTACAATCAGCCACGTACCATACAGCTGATGCCACAATGAACATTCTGCACGAGCGATTTGAGGGCAGGGTTATCTCACGCAGAGGCGACGTGAACTGGCCACCGAGATCGTGCGATTTGACCCCGTTAGATTTTTTTGTGGGGTTCCTCAAGTCGCAGGTCTATGCCAATAGGCCGCAAATGACCGGTGCACTCAAAGTCAACATAACCCGTGTCATTGCTCAAATTCAACCTGGTCTAACCGCCAGAGTCGTCGAAAAATGGACCTCTCGAATGCGCGCCACCCACCGAAGCCACGGCGGACATTTAAACGATGTATTATTTCACACATAATGTCATTAATAGGCCTTTCCAATAAAACAAAAAATTCGTTGATATCTCAGACACAACTTGTTTTATTCAATTTTAACATCTACCCGGCCATAATGGAAAACCCCTTATAATGATAATAGTAGCCGACCCTCCAAATTATCTTGCAGAAATTCGGCTTAATAATCTACGAAAGTGGTCAAGGGTGTTAAGGGGTTAGAAAATGACCATATAAATATACCTACATTATTTAAAATCTGATTCTAAATCTATTTTGTGTCTGGGCAAAAGGCATTTTAACATATTCGTGGTGGGGGTAATTGGAGGGGGGAGGGCGTGAAGCATAATACTTAATTCCTTTAAAAAATCGAATTTGGAACACTCTTTGTATCTTGAATTTTACTCTAAAACCAACGGCCGGCTCCATTTTCGATTTCAATTATGGTTTCCGATATGCGGGGTTCGGGTGATTAACGAGTCGGGTGAGTAGTTGATGTTGAATGGTATTGAATTTAGGGTATCCTCATACGAATTTGAATTCTAAGCACTATTTGACTCTAGAAATTTTTCTCTATCATCATTTGTTTCTCCGTAAGATGAATTCTTATATTTAAGGTCCTCAGTACTTAAACAATATTTTTAGTGGATAAGTGTAATTATTTATCTTATAGGGTTACAGTGTATTCACATTGTGAACTCTTTCATAGTTCATAGAAGTTTATTGAGTAACGTTAATCAGAAACACATAAGTTCTATTTAAAACTGCAAAGTATCTACCATTTTCTAATAAAAGCGGAAACACTGCACGTCTGAAAATAATTCAAAAACAGACATTATACCCACGTATATAACTAACCAATCTTTCAAAACTTCATGTTTAATAGTTCTCCGTGAGCTTCAAACAATTCATCCACTGTGTATGACTTCAACCACTTTTTAATTAAATCACCCGGTGAACGAGCTAGTTTATCTAATTTAACATTTCTCTGTGCTTACTTGTGATGAGTTTTCGGAAATCGCTCTTGAAAGGGATCAAACATTAAAGGAACTACGTAATTTGTGTGGCTTTAAACTTCTAAAATTTGGAGTTTTATCAATATTTGTAAGATTAGTTTTTTAAGACTCAAAATGCAAAAACACGTTTGCTCGAGCCTATAATCTTTTAAGGCAAAACAAATATCGGTGAAGGTACTCTTCTATTGTCTGTAATGGTTTATTTTCGAAATAAATATGAGAGAGTGAACTTATTCATTCTTATTGTCTCGGCTGTTAATCTGTGTAAATTTATTATGTTGTATGATTGATTATATCGATTGTGACTTGTTTCAACACACTAAGTCATTCTCAGAATCGTTAGTTATAAATTAAACTCATTCAAATATAACTTACCGTAATTAATAAGAATTCTGTTCCATCGTCGGGGAACTTGAATTCTGGAGCTTTGAAGTTGAATTTTTCGATAGTCACGTCGACAAAATTGGATGTATTAAGAGAGGGTGTTCCACTATCCTTTGCCTAAAAAATTGTATAATCAATAAGTACAATGTTGAAAATACTATAGCATATTCAAATTCCAGAGAAACTGGATCAAATTCAAAACAAATATAACTTATTCCTTCCAGCTTTTTATCACCTGCTGAGCAATAGCATACAGGATACCTGCAAGGTATATTTAATTTAGTTCATCTTGGATTGGAATATGATACAGAATTCATATTGGCTATTGAATTTATGTGATTCAATATTCTGATTAGTAAAAATAGTCGAAAGCAATCGAGATTAGTGTCGATTCCGTTTTTTAGCTTGGTGTAGGTATTGGGATCTCGGTAACTGTAAGAAGGTAGGTTAAATGGAGACAGTTTTGCGGAATCTGATGTGTTACTGAGATCCGATTTCAAACCTTTTCAATTTCTTCTAATTTTAAAGTTATTTTGATAAAGGTAGAAAATGCCAATTTCATTTATTCCACTTTCAACAGGTTTTGTCGAGATATGAAAAAACCCTATGATACTTCTTCAGTGACACTTTTTTCCCTTGGAAAGTGGCATGAAAATTATTAGCATACGACTTAGGTTTGTTAATTACGAACCTGAATTATCTTTTTTACAACAAGGTATGTGCCACACTCTATTATTTCACAACGTTTCGGGCATAATATCATTATCAAGTTCGTATTTTCTAAAAGCTAGGTCCGAGCATGTAATTGAAAAATTTTAATGCTAACTTGGTGTCATGAGAACTAAACATTATTACAATTATTGAAAACGTTGTGAACAAAATTAAGAAGTAGCCTAGTTAAAATGCTCAATATTCCCCCAATTATTTCCTCATGATGTCTTCAAAACTGCCCTTGTTGGGTTCAATGTAATTTTTTCCTTTTTTTTGATTTTTTTTTTGCTCTAGTATTTACAAGAGGCCCAGAGTTGTCAATTTAGTTTCATACGTATCCCCACGAATAAATATTGAAACAATTGAAATATACCAGTGTACACAGTGTTAGCTAGAGCTAGCTGAAACATTATCAGTTAAGTAAGCTTTGCATTAGCATAAAAAGTTTGATAAAAAGTATGAGTCAAAATTTAGGTTTCATTGTTTCTATGTGCGTCCTAATTGTTAAATTTTGTACTTGTTGTTATCAAAACACTAAATACTAATAACGCATGCACACACGCACTCGCACACACACGCGCACACATGCGCACGTAGACTTTCGGATCATTGGGAAATACTTGAGAAACCGTAATTTTTTTCTTAGTTCACGTCAATTTTGACCCCGTTATAAGTGAGTAAGTACTCCTTTAAAGTAAATTTGTAACAAAATGAGACCAAATTGGTTTATGTAATTATTGAAGTTCATCAGATATCTGGTCTGTTGTTCCACCACGTCAAGGTCGGGACTTGCCGAACTTCTTTCTACCAGACTTCAATTCTCTATTGAACGACGTAGTTGAGGAACTCTTTGCCTATTGAGGTTATTCTTTATGCTTGTATGCTTCCAAATATTCAAGAAAAATTCCCAAGCCTATCTGCTCTTCCATTCCACTCATGGCGCACACTATGTTCTTCGAACATTATAGGTTTTCCTCTCGTGTAGTCAAAGTATAGAAAAAAATACTTTCGAGAAACAACGGACACACTTTCAACAAACATACAAGTATCAGAGCAGAACATATTCTTTGAAAATGTGGGAGAGGTAAAAACGCAGATATCATGTATTCAATGATTTCCTTCATGCATGGAGCACAGCCTTCACTTGAACTTTTTCTTCACTTCTTTAGGGGTTGTGACACTACATCAAAGGCGAAGGGAAGTTAAAAAACCACCGCACCTTGAAGATAACGCTGCTCTTTTCCTTCCCTATGTCACACCGGAGCAGGTCGCCGTGGCTGGAGAGCGCTTTGCATGAGAACAAATATAAAACCCAAAACCTCAACGACCTAAGGTTCCATCCAGATCATAGCGAGGGCGGCAGCAAAAACTGATTTCAACATAGCCAGGTTCTTAAGACTTCATGCTACATTACGTGGTGGAAGAACCAGCCCCTCAACCCTGTTCAAGATGGTTTCCTGCTCCTACTGTAAAAGGATTTGCATCAACAGTTGTGGCTATAGGAAAGCTGGACTAAAATGCTCAACTGTTTGCACTCATTGCAGCGTCAAGTTGTGCAAAAACGCGCCAGACCAATACCCTTTATTGAATTGATGTCAGATTACATCAACTACCCTGTATTGATGACCCTCTACATGACGACGAGTTCAAAAAGACTGAAGAAAGAAATTATTCAAATGAAGAAGTCGTTAATGAGAAGGGAACCTCCCTCAACAGCAACAGCGACCGAAGGGCAACCTGGTCCATCTTATAGATTCAAATAATACTAAAAATGAGGATTTTCCTAAAATAAATACCATAATCAATTATTAATAGATACATCATTATATAATATCAATTCATATGACCAAAAATATGAGACTTTTATGAGAAGTATATTAGTAACCGGGTATTTTTTTATTTTACGAACCTTTCTTGGACAATTAGCAAACTTACCTAGTCAACTTTCAAAAGATGTATTGTGATTTGACTTTATCTTGTTGCAATTTCAGTCTACTTTTAAAGAAACATGAGCCCTTGGAGTTCAAAATCGACGGAAACTGAGAAAAACTCCGAAAATGTTGCTGTTTTTCAAGTATTTCTGGCGATATCGGAAACGTGGATTTAACATTAGTCATCCATCAGATACAACATGTCAAAAAATTGAAACTGCCTTATTTGATGCAAGGTTACTCCCAGCTTTTACTTCACTATCAATAGCACACTAATTAACAATAAAAAAATGTAAGTCAATTATAACTTACCAGAATAGTAAGTACGTAATCTCCATAGTACCCTTCCAAATTTTCTGCTATTTGTATAGTTGCACTATTATCCTCAGCGTTTTTGAATATAAATAATTTTTTTAAATCATTGCCGTTAGAGTTCACTAATGATAGAATTTCGAATGTGATTTTTGAATTTTCTGGTGTTGAGTCTTCATCTTCGCCTTGGATTTTATCGGACACAATGTCATCCTAGGATAAAACATATTAATTCGAAACTGTCTCTCATCCAATCAAGGAAGAACGTAATTACATTAACCACAGATTCTTTCGATGAAAATTATGACTTATCCTCATAGTATTTTTCATTTAGAAGCCTCATGCTCTAGATACATGCTGCCAAACTTCAATAACTTTAAAATAAGTTTTATTAATATGATGTGGTTTTTATGAAATATTAAACTGAAACTTGGTACGAATTTTTTTCCTAAACAAATACACTTTTTGTGTAATTTGAGTTTTGCTGCGCACCCCTGTGGTTTAATAACATACATTTTTTGACTTATGATTTAATTAACAAGATATTACTACTTTTTTTATTGTGTTGGGATATTTTGTTTAATTTAAGCTTTTAATAGGATGTTGAGCCGGCATAATGTACCTTTTTGCTTCATAAGTATTTTACGTTCAAATAGATTTCCTTTATTTTGAGTAAGGAGTAACACAAACTATTTGGATATTAACATTGCTCAGTAAAGCCGTCTTCTTGGAAACTTTTAAAGTTTCCAGTTTTCTTACCCTTAGCACAAGACTTCTAAGTAGGTAGTAGGTAAGCCTCGAATATTAACAAAAACAAGTAGGCTTAATTTTTTCAATTAACATTAACACAACACTGACTGTCAGATTTATTGATCTGAATGGTATTTAGCTACTATTGTTGAATTAGTAAGCCTCTAGAGATCCGTCAACATTTCAACTGGATGCCGCTCCGCCACATTATGGTCGAAATGTTCGAAATCATTTAAACCAAACATTTCCTAATCGTTGGATTGGTCGATGGTTGGATGCGTCTAATCACTGGCCACCTCGTTCCGCCGACCACAATCCGTTAGACTTCAATTTTTAGGGGTTCATGAAATATTTGTTTACATTGTTCTGATATTGAATGAGCAAACATTCGCGAGAATGAATTGCAGAAGGTCTATTTAGGTTAAAACTACATATTTTCCAATACATTCATTTTTCACATATGAAAAAAGGGTGAATGTGCATTCGTAAAGGTGGTATACATGTAGAACATTAATGTGTTTAATGTAGTATTCATTTCCGTCAATGCTAGTTGCAGCGTTTAAGATAATTTAAATGAACAAAAAATCCCAATACACAACCATATAATAAGAAGTAATACCTCGTAGATTAAATCCTGTCAAAATTTTTCAAGAGCTAAAAAATTCATAAAATTGATGTTATTGTACAGAAGGGGGAAAAAAAAGTTGAGGACCAAAGGTACAACACCTCTATTTATTCTTGTAGTTTTTTCACTCAAATTTCTTTCATTGAATGATTTAAAATTACTAAAATATGTATAAGCGTAAGAAAAATATTCTTACCAAGTTTGTATAGACGTCGAAATGAAAAATGACATGAGGGAAGTTAATTATTTTCATCCGAAGAATGTGTGAATAATGGATTGGCCTACTAAATTGAAACAACAATATCCTCTGACCAGTTTTTTGTCATAATCGCCGCGAGATATTTCGTATCAAGGTGTTATGTACATTCTCTAGGGAGATTAAAATTTGATAATGTGCAGTGGCGGCTGGCACTAAAGGGCACAAGAGCATGTCCCCACCACCACTAACGTGCCCACCCAACCACCAAGATAAACATATGGAGAAATTCGCATGTAATTCAGTGCATTATTTTATTCCGCACGTCAGGCGCATGCAATGCTAATGCTCAAAACTATGTTTCGGGGAACGTAATGAAATGTTTCAAGTATGATTCGGCTGACTATGGTTATCTTAGCCCTACGCGTTCATACCGTTGGTTTGGGGCACAAAGCGGCTTATCTCCAGTAAACGTCTTGTACAGTGTGTGAATTCAATTCAAAGACGCGAAGTTTGAAGTGATGTCTATTATCAATGATAGGAGTTAATTGTGTGCAAAATTATTTTCAAAATCCGCTATCATTTGAGGCAAAACTTTTAATTAAAAAGGAAGGAAGCCTATCCCTGATCTTCAAATAAACTACACTTCCACAAGTAAAACCCGAACTTACAATAGAGTATTCAACAAGAATATCTATGAAGAATAGAGTGAATGTGCGGATGTCCAGTAACAAATAAATTATTTTGTTTAAAGTGCTTAATTTTTAAGAAAAAGTTAGCGCATGGAATAAACAAGGGTTGAACGATTTAAAACACATCGCAGAGAGGGCAAAGAAACACGAAAATTCCATTTCTCACATGAATGCATGCATGGATTTTAGTGTTATAGGCAAAGTGCACATACGTGAACAGTGCTTATTTGCGACATAATATTAAGTATAATGAAGTTGTGGAAAAAACCGTCACATTTTGCGCCGGTTAATTATGTGTATGATATTTTGCGGAGCCTTTGAATTGGCATCACCAGGCCATGATGAGACATTGACGTCAGAAAATTCAGGTATTTATGTAGGCCTAATCAATTTTGCAGCTGAATTAGGCGCTGTGCTTGCAATACATATGAAAGGTTCTTGTTGATAAGTGTTTAAAGGCGTCTCAAGAACTATTCAGAATAAATTGCTAGATGCAATGTTGCAAATTTACGAGCAGGAAATATTGAAAAAAATTAAATCTGCAAATTTCATTGCTTTGGAGGCCAATGAAACTACAGTCACCTCTATTGATCAGCAAATGGTTGTTATTTGATACGTGTTTAAAGGACAACTTTTTGAAAGCTTTTGTTCTTTTTTAAAGCCGGGTAGAGATAATGCTGATGTATTAGCAAACACATTGCAGAATGAATTGTAAACTGTTTTAAATTCTCCTTCTGGGTCTGATAACAATAAACTAATCGATCAAAGTTACGATGGGGCGTTCGTGATGAGTTGTAAGACAAATGGTGTCCAAGCCATTATCAAAAGAACATTTCCACATGCACTGTTACGCACATCAATTTAATTTAATTATTGAACGAGCGGCAATGAGCAATAAAAAAGTAACAATTTTATTTGCAAATTTGCAGTCATTCTCAAGCTTTTTTTCTCGATCGCCAAAACGAACGGTAATTCTTTATAAAATAGTCAAACGTAAATTATCACGCGCTGTTCCTACACGCCAGATTTTTAAGAGTCGAACGTAGATTACGACGCGCTGTTCCTAAACGCTGGATTTGCAAAAGTCGAACTGGGAACACATTATTTCAACACCAGGATTTTTTCAAAGAATGCTTAGACAAAATTATTGACGAAGATGGGATGGATTCAGTTACTATTAGTGAAGCAATCGGATTATTGAAACATTTGAATTGCCCGGAATTTCTTTACTGATTGAGAATATTTCATTTTATCATGCAATATGTTGAAATATTATTTAATCAGACTCAAAAGCACGGGATTTACAGTGTTCAACTGCAAAAGACAATTCCAACAGCAAATTATTCGAATTAGAAATTCTACTATGACAACAAAGAACGCAATAATGAAGAACATGATAAGACAAAAAACGACAGCTGGAGAGAGCTGTTATTGCAATTAGGTGACACTATTTCAAGACAAATTAGCAACCGATTTGATTTTAGGGATCACTTAAGTGCAGCAAAATTATTTGACTCTCAAAATTTTAATTTGCATTTCCACAAAAACATTTTGATGAAACTGTGAAATCTTATCCTATGTTGGACAGTGTAAGATTAAAAAGTGAACTTTCAGCAATTTATGAGCGCGATGACATGTGCGACGTCGGTGTATATTGCCACTTTTAGTATTCATTACAGACAACAACTTAAAAAAGATTCTGACGGAAACATAGAAACTGTTTGATATTATTTTGTACAATACCCATATCGACATCAAAATGTGGACGATGTTGTTCCACCCTCAAACGCATTAAAACTTTTCTGAGAAGCACAATGTCAGAAGATCGACCGAACGCTTCGGCGGTCCTATCAATAGAAAAGAAGTTAGACTAGTCTATCCCGGATTTTAACAACAAAGTCATAGACGCTTTTCCAGCATGAAAAATATGGGAATGGATCTTATGTACAAAAAATAGGTAAGTGTTTTCTTGTGCCCACATACTTTCTTAACTCCCAAGCCGCCACTGATAATATGTCTCTCGAATTTCTTTGAAATGGTTGCAGTCGTGTCGAATCCCACATGTAGTGAAGTGCAATTATTATCTAAGAGGTTTGTGTAGTAATCATGAAATAGGAGGGAATGTGTGAAAGTGTCCATATATGCATTCAGATATATACGCATGCGTATCTATCTCTTTTCATCACTTCTGTTTATCATTTTCAGGACTTTTTCTTCCTGACCTTATTGTAGTCCAGGCATTTAAGGATGAAAATCGACGATTTTTGTCCGAATTTCTGCGTCGTCTAATTTTGGTCTATTCTTATGTATTTTGACACGCTGAACACGATGGTGTAGATTAAATTTAAATTAACCCTGTGCTAGAAAAACTATGGCTATTTTTTGGACCCGAAAATGGCCATTTTTTGATTGTTTGCGTTTTGGGACAAAACTATGGGTTTTATAAAAAAATGTTCCGAACAAAAGTTGTTGGAAAAGCTAATACGCAACTTTTGATTTTAGTCCCAAGTCGATTCGAGGTTGTCAGCCCAAGATAGGGCCCATTTAGTGTGTTTTTTAGCACATTGAAAAATTGAGTATATGTCAAAGAGTTTTTGTTTTTTCATATTCTGTTTTGGTAAAAAGATAGTAATTTTATTCTTCTTTTATCTGATTTTCGGTATTTTGACCTATCTCATGTTTTGGAGTCACAATCGGCCATTTCGAAAAATCCGTATTTCGCGAATTTCAAACGGAATACTAATGTTGTCAATCTAAAACCAAAATTATTCGGAAGATTTCATCATTCTGCATATAATATCCAAAATTCAAGCATTTTGCTCCGAAGGTAAAACCTTAGCGCCTTAGTTTTTGAGGTTAGAAATTGTTTACGGAACCCAAATTGTAGGTTCTATCACAGGTTTTGATAGTGAGTATTTTAAGTCTAAGCAGATCGATTTGAGTTGAGTAGAAATGGAGCTATCCTAATAAATGTGTTTGGGCCTCTAAAGGGCGCAATTTTGGGCCTATGGACAAAAACCTTGAATCAAATTACAGAGAAATACCTCGGCTATCTGAGTTTTGGAACAGCGTACGGAGATTCGTTCACTATCCCAAGTTATAACGAATTTCATCACAAAAATTTAGCGCGGAATTTCATGTAGAGGCAATAAGCGAGGGTCGGTACAATAGATTCCGCGCGCGAAATTATAGTTTATGAATATTTCAACATGCACCTGAATGCTTATAATCGTTTTGTGTGAATGTGTGAGTGTATGTAGACGTGTGAACGTGCATATGTGACCGTGGCATGATGTTTTTATAGGGTGTTACATAACAAATTTCAATATTAAACAAAATCTCTTTACATTTCATATTTATTGAAAAATTATCTATTTGTCTGATTATTTACAAATAAGACACGTTTCATATTTTTTCCATTATTCATAACATAATATAGTATTATAATATAATTTAATCTAATAACTATCATAAATAACATACATAATATTGCTTATCGGGAAAAATAAAATGGCAATAAATGCAAGTGTACAGATTCACATTATAGATACGTCTAATACCCATCATTTTATACTATAAACACATTTACTTTTTTCTCAATCTTTTTTTACCAGGAATTTCTGTTATTTCGCTATCAGTCGTAGAGTCTGAAGTGCACGACGTATCGATGATGTTATCTTCGTTATCACTGTCATCATATATTGTTAAAGATGTGATATGATCATTATTGATATACGGATCATCGTGATCCTCTTCATCATCTGAGTTTGTCAGTTTGCAAGTGTCATTGATAACATCATCCATACGTCGTGCACTTCAGACTGTACGACTGATTGAGAAAAAAGTAAATGTATTTATTGTATAAAATGATGGGTATTAGACGTATCTATAATGTGAATCTGTACACTTGCATTTATTGCCATTTTATTTTTCCCGATAAGCAATATTATGTAGAAATTCTCCAATCAAAGATCATTTTTGATACTTCCACCATTTTTCAGTCGATAAATTGAATCAGTATAATTAAATTGGTTGTATATGTTCTGGATCATAGAGATATATAAATAGAGTAAGCGTCCCCGGATTTGAATCAGCTCTCTGATAACAGACAATTTTCCCGTCCTCTCTGCGTGTGCTTGCTTCCTGATGTATACAAGAATAGCTGAGCAGCTTCACCTCTCGTGGCCACTATTCGTGAGAAGAACGACATAAAGGACGGGAGAATTGTTATCTTCTGTCTTTCAGAGAACTGGGACTCTTACTCTATTTATAAATCTCTGGATTGAATTACACCATACGTGATAAGTAATTACAAGGTGTTCCATCTCAGACGAGCCACCCCGTATATTTTTTATCCCATAGTGAATGGAAAAATCTCCCGAAACACGTCGAATGATTTTGTTTGGGGGACATCTTTTGTCGTATGTTTGAGGCTTGAACGAGCAACCCCCTAATAGGGGGCGCTTCAACCCCTCAAAATTGAATAGGGGAGAGGGGTTGAGTGATACGTCATTAGAAAGGTCTTGGAAACCTCTTTACAACGGTGTATGAAAAACGTAAATTTGATGAATCGTTTTCGCCAAAAATTAATTTTGTTGCTCGAATGCGCCACCTTGAATATTTTGGTTATTTTTACAATGTACAAGCTCATTTTTATTAAGCTTTTTTAACAAACTTCAAAAAATCACATTCGTAAAAAAATTGAATTGTGTTGTCATGCTTACAATGAAAAAAATTAAATCTGCGTGTTTAAATCAAATGTTCAAATTGTCCTCCATTGACTTCCATACAATAATATAATCTTGATTGAAAACCGTCTCTAACATGGTTCAGCATAATTGGAATTATTTGACGACACTCATTTACAATTCGTTGGCGTAGTTCGTCCAAATTTTCAGGCTGAGTCACAAAAATCTTGGACTTAAGATGTCCCCACAAGAAGAAGTCTAGAGGGTTCAGGTCAGGAGATCGGGCAGGCCACTCCATAGGACCTCTTCTTCCAATCCAACGACCGGGGTATTGCAAATTGAGGTATTGGCGAACTGGTGCGGCGTAGTGAGGAGGAGCTCCGTCTTGTTGGAAATGCAATTGTTGTTCAAGTAGTAGAGGATCGTTTTCTAATAGTTCAGTTATTAACGGATCAATCGCATTTTCCAACATTTCAAGATAAATTTCGCCATTTAAATTACCAGGAATAAACAGAGGTCCAATTAGGTGGTCTCCCAAAATTCCTACCCAAACGTTTAGCTTTTCCCGATGTTGAGTGTGAGCTTCTCGAAATACATGAGGATTTGTATCGCTCCAAATTCTACAGTTATGCCGGTTAACCTCTCCGTTAAGTAAAAAAATGCATTCGTCAGAAAAGCAAACGTTGTACAAGAAATTTGGGTTATTGTTGATATGCTCGACCATAATTCCGCAAAACTCTTGCCTTCGATCCCAATCATCATCATTTAATTCCTGAATTAATTTAATTTTGTACGGATGGAACTTGTGTTTATGTAAAATTCTGAAAACGTTAGATTGGCTAATACCAGAAGCTGCAGAAAGTTGGTACAGATTGCGTGTTTGGCATAAGTTGGACATGTCCCAATACCGCCACAGCTGCTCCTTCATCATTAACAATTCCAATGGGTGCCCTTTTTTATCCATTACTGAACCCGTCTCTACAAATTTTGAAATCAATTCCATTACGTACTTATGGCGAACGCTACGTTCAGGATGGTTTTCGTTAAATATCCTTGCAGCCGCTCGGATAATTTTGATTTTGGTAATAAAGGCTAACCAGCTCAACATGTTCTTGCACACTTCTTGTGTACATCATATTTTTTGAAATTTTAAACAAATCAGCAAAGTAGTAACTCAACAGATTGATTAAAATCATGAAATGATCGAAGAGACGTTAAAACCAGATAAACACCTTCTAAGAACAAAAAATGAAGGCAACATAAGGAAATGTTTTGCTATTTTTTTATTTATCAGTTTGAGAGAATGTATTATTGTATGGAAGTCAATGGAGGACAATTTGAACATTTGATTTAAACACGCAGATTTAATTTTTTTCATTGTAAGCATGACAACACAATTAAATTTTTTTACGAATGTGATTTTTTGAAGTTTGTTTAAGTTTGTAAAAAAGGCTTAATAAAAATGAGCTTGTACATACAAATAACCAAAATATTCAAGGTGGCACATTCGAGCAACAAAATTAATTTTTGGCGAAAACGGTTCATCAAATTTACGTTTTTCATACACCGTTGTAAAGAAGCTTCCAAGACCTTTCAAATGACGTATCACTCAACCCCTCTCTCCTATTCAATTTTGAGGGATTCAAGCGCCCCTATTAGGGGGTTGCCCGTTCAAGGCTCAAATATACGTCTAAAGATGTTCCCCAAACAAAATCGTTCGACGTGTTTCGGGAGATTTTTCCACTCACTATGAGATAAGAATTATACGGGGTGGCTCGTCTGAGATGGAACACCTTGTATATATAATTGTATCCAGAGTAATAAAACAAGATTTCCAACAATATTGATGATGTTAGTGGTGTAAAAGTTTTTGCACATCAATTTCGTTCGTTTCTCCATCCTTTAATCTATAGGGTCTTATGTTATTGAAAAAGGGCGGTACTTACCTTTTTCAATGATTCCGATAAGATGATCGTCTTCGTTGTTACTTTGGGATACTGGTTATTTATATCGTTGAGATTTATGTTAATTTGAATTTTATCTTGCAGCTGAATCGATCCTTAAAAAAGAATATAAAAAATTGAATGGATACATGTATAGAATCTACGAATGTAGAATAACCAAATTCTTAAATTTTACCAGTTAACAAAAAAGAAGAGAACGTTACATCAGCTAGGATTAGAGAGTGATGGCACATAAAAGCTCATTCCATAGCGTAGACAATATATATCAAGAATTTATGAATGAGTAAAACTCCAGGAATACCGGTGCTTCAAATCCATATCCTGGAGAAGCTGTGAAATATTTTATTCTAATTCCGAGGTATGGCTAGGTAGAACAACTTTGGAAAGACTGTCGTTTTCACGCATCGTGATATGAAAAATTTCCTTCTTATTCTTGTGTCATTGCATACCACAACAACAAAAATTTCTTGAGAAATATCGTTCCACTGGCGATCAAGGAGGTACACTCTAGACTAATTCGAGAAGCGCGATTTAGCGAGTCGTGTTAATATAATTTCAAGTCGAAGAACTATTGAAGAAGGAAGGATTAATTTATGAATCATCCACCAGTTAGGTATCTCTTGTTATACAGAATGTTTCGTCCAAAACGCACATTAGGAGTATTTTAAGTTCTAATCAGGATACCAATCTGATAATTTGTACATAGCGACATCGATTCTTTGCTGCTCAATGAAACTATTTTCAAGATGGCGACAATTCCGATTATACCGGAGGTGGACGTAAATTTTGTTACTTTAAGCTATACCTTCTATTATATTTTTAGATTCCTCACGGTTTTCCAAGTTGATCTCATCAGGCTGTACCTAAGTCTAGCGAAATATTCAGACGTTAAAGATTTTTGGCAGTAGAAAATAAAACGATCACTCGACAATATTTATCCAATCAGTTTGAATGAAATATCTCCTCAAAATCCAATATATAGTGCATGGATTCAGTACATTTGGATGATTATTGAATAACTGTTTTTTGTCATAATTTTAATCATTATGAGGGTAACCATGTGCACACACTTTAATAAGTGCGCATGATTTTCCATCATAGAATTAAATAGCAAATAACCTCTATTATGTTTATTGTTACCAGATGCCTAGAAATTACACTCGTGAAACGGCAATCCTCTCATATACCGATAAAAAACTACGAAACGCGCTAGATCAAATTAGAAAAATTAGGAAACCAGTGAGAATTTTTAACATACCCGAATCAAACCTAAGTGAAAAAAGTCTTCAGATCGTAAAACTGTATTCTTACATCAAATCGAGTCCGAATTGAAATACTAATGCTGGCAAATTTTTTCTGTCCTGAGACCAACTAGGCCAACAAGGCGGTTACTATTCAGGTATGCAAAACAAAAAAAATGTTTGTCATAAAGAAAAAGGATTAGCTGGCAAAGTAAGGTAAGTGTTCCTGAGATGAAACTTAGGCAACCCGAGAGCACTAATTTATATAGGATTGCATATGTTATTAAAGAGCTAAAAAAATATTATATTCTGATTTCCAAATTCTCCTGGAGCAGCTTTGGATCTGTTTGAAAATCAATAACTTAGTCATTTTTGAATATTTCGAAATCGTTTCCGAGCATCAGGAAGATAAAAAGATCAATCTTTCTGCTGGTGTATTTATTATTGGGGGAACAATTAAGCCTCCTCAAATTCGGTACAAGTATCCATAACTTATTTTTTCCAAATGGACTGCCAATCTGTTACTTTTACTAAATAAAGGAGTCATTACTTGATTCAGTAGGGTTATTTGGCAAACGTATGTTCTCGTGTAGTTGAAATTTTGACTAAACTTGGATATGATGCTCGAAATTTGAAATAGGCAAGGAGGGATGGCAATAATTTTAAATCTTTGTTTGACCTCCAATAAAGTTATTTAACATGGTGCCATCATGTTATCTTGTATCCCGCAAGTTTTATCCACAAAATGAAAAAAGAAACATATTCGGTCCAAATAATGGCCAATTACTCGGAAATGGATCGATAACTTCTGATGGCATAGGGTATGTTAACAATTGCCAACACCAATGAACATTTTCAACCAGGTTTGGGGGGTTAACTTGCAGTCCATTTTTGGTTCAATTTTAACTGGTCGGCCTGATAAACGGACACGATAAAAAATGATGGCACATGGTGGGAGTGTGTAAGAATGGCATGTTTTTCAAGTAACCGCAGCTTGGAAAGGGTTAACCTCCAGTCAAAAAAAAGAAAAAATGCGGATGCTGTATCTCGAGATCTAGCAGCCGGGGAAAATTCGGTCTGTGAGATGAATTGTTCATTGAACCGTCCTCTAACGATAAACCATAGTGCCATCGGGTTAATTTTCAGACCATCAATATCGCTCTGGCTCCTAGACTAGTAGGAACTATTGGAATCAGAGCGGAATTGTATGAAGTCATAGGCATCTATGGTACCGGGGTAAAGAATTCATTAATTAGAAGCAGATCAATTGTGCTCGTTTCACAACTGTACTTATCCGTTAATAAAGATGCCAAATTAATAAACATCCCAATAAGTTTATTGTGAAAAGAAGCGAAAAATTATAAATTACGCTTTCCAAGAAATTACATAAAATGTATCTTATGTATGTTAAGGCGGATAGTAACGCGCGCGAAAGGAGAAGCTTACACTAAGACAAGTTTTCCATGTGAAAAAAGCTGTGTGAAGCTGGGTTCACGAGGGACGGAATCTTTAATTTTCATAATAAGCATATATATGACAAAGAGAATCCTCACGCATAAATCGAGGGAAGATACCAAGAAAGATTGTCCGTCAGTGTTTGGCAGGGATAATTGGAGATAACTTGATAAGGCTTTAAGCTTTACTAAACTGCTTGAATGGTGCGAATTATTTGTTGTTCCTACAAATTGTTGATGTATCCTACGAGTTAAGATTGGTTATGCTTTCTATACATGATGGTGCATTACCTCTTTTTTCCATTGATATGAGAAGACATTTGAATGGTGTTTATGAAGGGCGATGGATACGAAGAGGAGGACCCATAGCATTGCCTCCTACTTCACCAGATTTGAATTTCTGTATGTGTGTATGGTTGAAATCATTAGTTTATGAAACACCTGTCAAAAACTTAGTAGAATTACGATTACGCATTATTAACGCATGTGAAAAAATACGAAATAGACCAAGAATCTTTCAAAATATCAGAAATTTGATGAAAAACGGGTTAGAAGCTGTATTGAAATGAACGGCAGCCATTTCGAACAGTTATTTTGGATTAAGAATATTATGTATTGTTATGTATTGTTCTCCATATTTTCATTAATAAAGAAATGTTTTCCAATACCGTGCTTTATTCGTCAATTATTCATTGGTTTCGTATGGCATGTCAAAAATTCATGTCTGTCTTTTCTAGAAAAGTGCAATTGTTAGATTTTAGCTTCTTTTTACAATTGACTAATAATAATAATCATAATAATGATAATTGGAACGTTCATTGATTCGATAACTTCATTGACGGATAAACATCATTTCTAAACCAGGAACACTTGATTTGTTTCTATTAAAACATGTTGTACCCCCTTACAATAATTTTTATGACTTTTTCTCGTGAACAGCCGATCGTGAAGAATCCCTTTTTTGTGCAGAATTGTTAAAACTATTGTTTTTAAGATTAGAATAATCATTTTGCTCAAAACAAAAAAGATGATCTCCCTTTTCGAACACCTACGGTCATTATTCATGAATTTTCATGAAACCAGTCAAAAAATCGATGGTACAAGCCGTTACTTTATGGTAATTCATCAATATGATTGAATGAAAGAACAATTACTTTGTTTTTATACCAATTTTAATAATAACATGAAAACTTTATAACACCGCAGTGCCATTATCAAACAGATACAAAATAATAATTAATTATAAGAATAACTACAAAATTATATTAATTATAAATATACTTTCGTAGTTACTGTTGAAATTAATTATCGTTTTGTATCTGTTTGATAATGGCACTTCGGTGTTGAAACTATAATAATGTTTTCACGTTATTATTAAAAGTAATATAAAAACAGCATAGGCTCGGACAGAGCGCCATAGAAGTTTTCCTGGATATCCTTCGAGTCCATGTGTCATGCTGAAGAGAGACACGGAATCGATCACACCTTGGTCAGGTGGATCAAGACCATGCTCTCGCAGGGTCTGATAACAGCGCACCATAATGGCAGCGTCGCATGAACACACATCTCCTGAGGGTGCCCTCAGCGAGCAGTACTATCACCGCTCCTTTGGCGCCTGGTGGTGGATGGCTTGTTGGTCCAGCTGAATGAGGCTGGGTTTTACACCCAAGGCTACGCAGACGAATTGGCAGCTGTGTCCCTCGGAAGACTGGCGGCTACCTTGTATGAGCTTCAGAACACTGCATTTGCCATCGTGGCTCGCTGGTGCCACACCGAGGGACTAAGGGCGAATTCTGAAAAGACCGAAGTGGTTATTTTCACGAGTAAATGGAAACTGAGACCCCTTCCACATATTCGTCCGTTAGGAAGGTTCCTGCACATGAAAGGCTCAGTGAAGTACCTTGAAGTTATCCTCGATGTTAAACTGAGTTAGAAAATGCACTTGGGAACCCGGGTGAAGAAGACAGTTGCATCCTTATGGGCATGCAGAAGAGCCTTCGCGAACACGTGGGGTCTACATTCACAGGTTCTGCACTGGATCTACACTTCCATGCTCCGCCCAATCATAACCTACACAGCCGTCGTATGGTGCCTGGCGACAGAAACAGTTTCGCCTCGTCTGGCGCTGGAGACAAGGCCCAACGACTCGCCTGCGTGAGGATAACGGGGGCTGTGAGGATCGCGGCTCTGGAGGTTCTGGCGGGGATCGTCCTTCCACAGCTCCATATCAAAACAGTGACCGCGAGTGCGGCGTATAGGCTGGCTGGTCTGAACCAGTGGGTCGGTGCGTCTGTGCCTCGCAGTCATAGAAAAATTTTGGATTGGGTAGCAGAGACCTGCCCGATTCTCCGACTGACGCAGGATGCAATAGCACCTGCTGTCAGGTTTCAAACACCAGATGTCCTCATAATACAGAGAGTGGACTGAGAGAACAAGAGATTTGAGAAGCTTCCGCCAGGGAGATTCGTGTGGTTCACGGACGGGTCTAAGATTGGCGAGTCTAGCGGAGCCGGAATCTACTCGTGTACACCCAGAAGGAAGATTTCGGTTGCACTAGGTGCCCACGCAACCGTTTTCCAGGCTGAGGTCTATGCAATACGGACCTGTGCCCTGGAAAATCTGAGATTAAACTACCGAGATAGGCGGATTTACATCTGCATCGACAGCCGAGCGGCCCTGGGCGTACTTCGCACCCACAGAGTGACTTCCAGGCTTGTTTTGGAGTGCAGGGAAAGTCTGGCTGAATTAGCCAGAAGGAACAAACTCCAGCTATTGTGAGTACCCGCCCACTCTGGCGGAAAAGGAAACGGGCCGATGAACTGGCCAAACAAGGTTTCTTAAGTGCCCCCGGCTCCGATTCAACGATCGGAATTTCATCGACCACCGGTCTCCACGCCCTCAAGGAGCTACTGGATAGACAGTGGCTTTCGATCTGGCGTGGTGCCCCCGACATGAGGCAAACTCTCTAAAATCCTACTCCCTATGAGCAGGAGGAGCCTAAAACTGGTGACAGGACTTCCCACAGGACACTGTCATCTGAATAAACATCTATACACAATGGGCATTGTTGAGGACCCAACTTGTAGTAGGTGTGAAGAGGCGGATGAAACAGCTTCTCACATCTTAGCAGAATGTTCAGCACTGACTTCTCTTAGGCTACAACACCTCGGCAGCACAAACATGCCACTTGAAGCCATAAGAGATATCAGTCCATGCAAAATCTTAACTTTCGGCACTGCCTTAGGCCTGATGAACTGATTTTTGTAATAAGGGGCGCACTATAGACCCAATCAAGCAGTCTTAGTCATCCGGACTTGTCTGGCCCCGTTCTGATCGATTGATTGATTGATATAAAAACAAAGTAATTGTTTTTTCATTTAATTAACATCAGTCAAATTTTGGGGCCTATTTTGGTGGGACGCCTATAGGAAAGATTTTTGAGACCATGTTGATAGGAATCTCCATTATTGTTCAGATGTGTGGAATCACCACTTGAAGTATATTAACGTTATTTCCGAACATCCTGTATAACAACAGGTAATCAGTGAGAAGTGGGGAAAATGACATTTTGAGAACTTTTTAATCGAATTGCCTGAAATTTGCTGTAGGGTGGTTTTCGAGATCGCTGATAACGATATGAAGTCGGTAAATTGGAATCCAAAATAGATGTTGGAAAGGGCTATTGTTTGTCGGCATATCGAGGTCGCTGATATGTCAAATTTTAGAGTCCCAGTAACGCTAAAGCAAACTTCATGCAATTTGACTCAAAAGATCCTGATTTAATGCTTTTGATATGTTAATTTTGTTAATATGTATATTGTTTATGATCATTCTTCCCAGTTTACGCCTTTTCTTATGCGATAAAATATGGCTGGCACATTGCTAACTAAAAATGAAAACCCATATATTCTATAATTATTATTATCTAAATAACATTCTTAATAGTAAATATTTTGCATAACTGAACGTACCCTATTTCCAAGAGTTGTTTAATTTAGATGGAATCAATGAATGAGAAGAATGAAGTATGCAAGTAGATGAGTCGTATCATTCGACAGTAGTACGAGACAACTGCTTACATATTCTTCTATTCTCCACAATCTACGATTTTGTTGATTTTTGAAGAATTTTGAGTTCATAATAATGTAATCGCTGTGGCGAAGTCTTCCACAAATGTGCTTTGAAATGAATTTTCCTCATGATATCTTGCAGAAAAACGAAAATTATGCTATTGACAGAACGAAAACAAATGCCAGCCACTGACATTCTGACAGCCTTCAGAGTTTTAGATATGAACCAAGGATATTTCCTCTCCATTTATCTGTTGAGTCCAGTTTATTGAATTTTCAAGATCATTCAACAGTACCTAATGCTCAAATCAACCAATCTTGGAAAATGTTAATATTTCGGTTTCAAGACTATACTAATTGCATTTGCTATAAGATGTGAAGAGAGAAGATTTTTTTTAACTATTCCATTGTACATACCTTTCGGATTATCATATGCAATGATATAAAATTGAAAGTCCTTTGTTCCATGGTCTCTGTCCAAGGTAGCACCATTCCTCAAATGTATTCTAACTTCTCCAGTTATACTATTTATTGCGAATCGATCACTTGCTTCGTTTGATAGCGAATCTGTATCAAAACGATACGCAATCGTATTGTAAGGCGCTAAAAAAATGTTGATCAGTTAAAATATTGAAAATATCAATTTTATAAATAATATATTGTAATCTTAAGAAAACATGTTAGGCAAATTCAAGATAAAACAATGTCTTATTGAAACCAGAATGACTGCATTCTGCATCCGGTTCGAACGTAGCGAAGGCCGAATTCCGTCCAAAACTCCGATGATCAGCATGCGGAACTCGAACAGGAGATCTTGATATGTCCATTTTTCCTCCTCTTTCAAGACTATGTTCTTCTCTGCCGGAGCAGAGAGTTCGATGGCGTACAGAGTCTTGGTTTGATTATCGAGGAGGACAACGTCAGGTCTATTTGCTCGTATAGACCTGACGGTCGGAAACGGGTAACTTCTGTAGATCTAGCATTTTTCGTTTCCGACAACGGACTCAATATCAATATCCCTCGGTTTCGGATGTAAGCCCGTCTGACCTTAGGTAGTCGAAGGTCAGCCTGGTTGACAACCCGAGCGTTTCGACTCAGAGCATATGATTTGAATTCTTTCTACGAATTTATGCTTTCATGTGTTGAAACTCAGGGAATGGATCTAGTTCGCGGACATTAACTAGTTAATATTTTGATGCATGTCGTTTTATTATTTCATTCGCTGATTCCACATGGAAGATGAAATGTTGATGAGGCTGGATTCTCTTCTCCTCACACACATGAATTTTTGAATATTAAGCTCACCTGTTCTATCAGCATCCTTTGCATTTATTGTGATTATCGACTTATCATCGAGTCCCTCATCAATTGCTATAGTAGTATCCACTTTGGAAATAATCGGTGGATTATCATTAATATCATCTAGTCGGATTATGAGCTGCAAAATAAAGAAATGTAATATGCGTATGAGCATGCATCTATGATCCGAAAAACACTTGTTATAATGATGGTTCAATAAAATAATATAGTTATATCTAGTTAGTTGCAATTGACAAACTGAAGATATATGTCAACATAAACACTTGCAAAGAGGCTACCTATTTTCACCACCTCAAACCGCTTCGTAAAATTTTAAATCCCTGCGACAAATAGGAATGGCGCAATCATGTCTACAATGTTTTAGATACGCACATACACACACATAGTTCAGTAGCACTATTTCTGTTTCGTATGTAATTTTCCTAAGGCGGCTATTATTATGCAAATCAACCGTGTAAAAACGATGGTGACATTATTTTTGAGCCAAATCCTGTGCTTTATACCGTAACCTCACTTTTTGTGTAAAAAAAACGAAATAAGGGGTCCAAAATCGTCGTTTTTGAAGATATCGACACCAAATTTTTGGTGGTGATAGACAACACGAGTACGAAAAAACCTACCCCTCTCCAGTGACGTGAAACTTTTTTTCATGATTTTTCTTTGGGGAAATCGCACTTTCATTTTTTGACTTCAGAACTTTCTGCAGTCGCTCAGGTTTGTCTGAACAACTTCTAATTGGGCTAATTCTCTTTGGGAGACTTCATTCTATATTACCTATATGGTGTAGGATATATCCAGATATTTTCGCTCTGGGCAGCCATTATAGGTTAGGGTCGAAATTTGAACTCGAATATTTCGATTATCGAAAGTCGAATCGAATCGCGTCTTAGACCATTTGAATACATTTATTTTTCCCTTCAAGCAGACTCCGGTACGATAAGTAGATTCGGAGGGACAGAAAAAAAATATTTCAAATATATTCCTGAGTACGAATACATATTTCAGTTTTCCATTTTTCATTGTTTTACCTGGGAAATTCGGAAAACTCGATGTATCGCATATATAAATAACTGACTTTTGGCAACAAATTGTGATATAACTCCGTTGTTTTTGCTTTTATCGCAAAACTTGTAGGAACAAAAACTATTTAAAATATGTTTTTGAGTACGAATGCATATTTTAATTTTCCATTTTTAGTTATTTTACTTGAGAAACTCTAAAACAAATTGTGTTATAACTCCATTGTTTTTGATTTTATCGCAAAACTTGTAGGAACTAAAAGTATTTGAAATATGTTTCTGAGTATGAATTCATATTCCAGTTTTTCAATTTTCATTATTTCACCTGGGAAATTTGGAAAACTCGATGCATCGCATATATAAATAAACGACTTTTGGTAACAAATTGTATTATAACTCCGTTGTTTTTGCTTTTATCGCAAAACTTGTAGGAACAATAAGTCTTTATAATATGTTTCTGAGTGAGAAATCGTATTTCAGTTCTCCATTTTCCATTATTTTACCTGGGAAATTCGGAAAATTCGATGCATCGGATATACAAATCAACAAAAGGTAATAATAATATAAAAAATGAAATAAAATAAAAGGTAATTTGAATTAAATTAAGTAAAGTAAAAAAAATATATAAAAAACAAATTGAATAATATTTTTGCAAATTAAAAATGAAGGATAAATGGGATGGGGTAGGGTGAATGAAACCGTGTTAAAATTGAAAGTAGCTTCGGTCAACCGACTTTTGGGTTTTCTGGCGTGATTCCTGCGATGTCGTCGGAGCTCGCAGCAGTGCCGACCAGGTTTTAATGTAAAAAAAAGTATATATATATATATATATATATAAACAAATTTTTGCTCAATAAACATGTAAAAGACACTAACCATACATTCGACTACAACAATACAAAAATTTTGAATATTGAAACAAACGACCGCAAACGTTTGATATTGGAATCTATTCAAATTAAAAAGAACAATTATGTAAATGACAAAATAGATTCCAATCTTTCAAAACTTTATAATAATCTAATTCAAACTTAACAAAATTTTATTAGTTTGAAGTGCCACTTTCCACTTGTCTATTTAAAATTCAACCTAAAAAAGATAAAGTATTATTTAACTATGACACTATGAGTAACAATTTTGAGGTTAAATTCCATAGAATTATCTTAAACTTGAATAGTTGATTATGATAGATCGGAAGTGTTTATCATAGAATAACTAATTCATACAATAATCATCGATATTTCTAATTGTACAATCTTAAAATATCTTGTATTTATTCAAATTCAATTCATTTCAAATTGTAATTAGCCATACATTACTCTTTCACACACAACCGATCCAATGTTTTCTGCAGTTTTAATTGGATCTTAAGACACAAGTCGGCTGCAGACGCATTTCATTAATCGAAATCATCTGTTCTTTTCTAAATTACATGGAAACACTAATTCACAATTTTGATAAAGACAATACTTTTATTCTTTCATAAAACTTTTATTATTTTCAACAAATGAACTGAGAACCGAAATTAAAAATATGTTGTTATGTGATATAACATACCTTATCCCAAACAACGTGTAGACTATCATTTGCTGTTACATTGAATACCAATGTTTCGCGAATCGGATCATCGTCGTCGATAGTAGCATCAGAGAAAATTGACAGCGCTCCTGTGTTGGGGTCGATTTGAATCCATTCCTGCGGAGTATCATCTAAAGGACTTAAATAAGCAATACTATTTTAGTTACCGACACAACTCTCAACTGCCTACACTACGTATGGTTTTCGAAAAGCAGAAGCATATTAAACGAAAATTTAAGCGTCAGGAACGTGACAAGGATTTTTCAAAACAAATAGAAAGCATATGCGCAATGGTTGTCTACGAGGTGAACAATCACACTTTTATGGAGATTCTTCGCTAACAACAATAAAGAAAATTATTGCAGTCAAATGGGTATAAAAATAGGCCAAACCTGTAAGTTCTTGGGAAATGAATCGATTTCCATGGGACAAAGTGCATTCTCTTCATATTGTCATCAGAAAAAAAGTTGACCACAACTAAAGTTGCGCAAATTGCTTATATTGTTTATAAAGAATAAATAAACAATAAATAAACAATTTAATTAGTTCATTTTTGAGATTGCATGAAATTTTCGGACAAATGCAAAATTTGAGCGTTTTTGATCGAATAGAGACTATTTTTTGTTATAAACAATTTATTTATTAACAAAATTGATGAATTCGACCAAAACTCCGACTATAGGGTCGTTTTCGGATAATTTTGGTATTCTGAATACGATTTTAATGCTGTTACGTTCTTCAAATGCATGTATAAATTTTTGAATTGTTATAAACAATTATGTTTATTGATAAAATACGAATGTGATCAAAATATCGAGTGTATAGTTGTTTTCGGATAATTTTGCCCTCCCAAGTACGATTTCATTACTATTATGGTCTTCAAATGCATACATACATTTTTCAATTATTATAAACAAATTAAGAATGGAGAAATGTGACATTTTTATTTACTTCTATATTACATGCACACTCAGAACTTGATGTTTTTGACAAAATTGATGGAATGTATTAACTCTTAATATAATTAATAAATGGCATGCCACTAATTTCAAATAATTATTTTCCCTTCTATAACAATTTCCCCCATACCTCCTTGAAAAAAT